>WFKH01010931.1:16678983-16692868 GCA_016163765.1 Magallana hongkongensis | reverse complement strand
GGGGGGGGGATGAAGTCTTTGCATAATCATCAAATTTGGGCTTATAGTTCATCCATGATTGTTCTTTCTTTAAGCCACATTTGATAACGCTTTATTTCTAGAATGTTTGTGCTAATAGTATCTCTTTCTTTATTGTTTATGTGTATTGAGGCTTTACAACATGGTCATGGTTATTATATTTTGTGATTGACATGATTTTACTTAGGAAAAGTTGTGGGATGCCAGATTGGTTATTATGGAGCAAATTGTACAGCAGCCTGTATGCATCCTAGCTTTGGTGAACGATGTCAGGGCATGTGTAATTGTACTGAAGATATTTGTAACCATATTACAGGATGTCAAAGTATTCAAAGTAAGATTTGTTATATATTTACTTATTATGTCTAAACAGAATTTTTTTAAACGTGTATTTTTATGAATAAATGAAGTATAGATTACAAAAACATGTTTATTTATAAATTTTCTGAGTTTTCCAATATACAGTACCGATATGATTGTGCACCTTCGACAATTTTTTATGCATTTTTGTAAAATATGTATACTTTGTTCTTTATTAATGATAATTTTTTCAATTTTGCAGAAATATTGCATACGTACTTTAAATAATATGAACACAAGTTTAAATTTAGATGTAGAATGTGACGTTGGATACTATGGTCGGAATTGCATTTCCTCATGTCGATATCCTAACTATGGAAAGCTTTGTCAAAACATGTGTGACTGTACCGAATCGAAATGTAATCACGTTTACGGATGTGAAAAGATATTAGGTATTTCATTTTATACACATTTATAAAAAATAAAAAATTCAAATTTATCGAAAAAAAAATTATATGCTGTTATAACAGGAAATTAAAAAAAACTGTTTTATGTCCTTGGCTTAAAATATGTTTAAAAATATAAATAAAAGTCAATGAAAGGGTTATGTAACACTAGCAATTTGGTCAATCTCTGTGTGTGTCGATTATTTGGATTACAGCATGTAGGAATTTTGAATGGAATTTGAAACAAAATAGGCTTATGTTAGTCTAGTGATTAAAATTGCTGTTCCAGAGAACGAGACGACTTTCATGGACAAGTCTAAAAAGGCTGTTATTATAGGAAGTTGCACTTCATCTGTGACTATTGCGGCGATTGTTTGTCTGGTAGTTAAGGCGTATAGATATAAACACAAATCAAAGAGAGATCGTACAGAAAATGATAATCAACTATCTTCATATATGACAAGCCAAAGTGACCCTAATACTTCGAGGACTAGCACAGGGCGAAAAACCATCTTTAAGCAAGTCCTTAAAGGTGGCTTAAAGGTGACTTAAAGGAGCTTAAAGGCTATACAACCTTTAAGCCGCCTTTAAGTCACCTTTAAGCAAGTGCTTATAGGTCCTTAATGTCCAAACTTCTTTAAGCTACCTTTAAGCCACCTTTAAGCATCTTTAAGTGGCATTTACGCTCTCTTTACGCTGCCTTTACACTGTCTTTAAGTGGCCTTTAAGTCAATATTGATCAAGCTGAACAATAAAAACATATATTAAATGCAAAAGCTCTTTTATAGAGATGGGAGGGGGTCATCCGAGTGATAATATAATTTCCAAGGGGGGGGGGGGGGTGTTCCAGGCGGTTTTAATCGTCGCTCCATTAAACACAGATCGCTATCATCAGTACCGCTCTGATGGACACAGATTGCCGTTATAAAATTCTTTATAATTTTTGGGGGGTTTCAAAATTATTGTAGGTATGAGCGCAGTCTCTGTATCTTAATATGTGCGTAAAACTAATTAAAGTATGTTTGTTTCCTATTATAAATTAATCGGTGAAAAAAATCTCTCTCTCTCTCTCTCTCTCTCTCTCTCTCTCTCTCTCAGTTCATCCGGTTATTAAACAAAATAAAGATAATGAACCAAAAATGCATGATTTAATTTGTTAATTGGTTTAAGGTTTGTATTTTTATTTCAATTTTCATTATTTCTAACTCTAGATCTGCTAGATACATGTTAAAGATGAAAAGACTCTCAACTGCCTTTGTTATATCGGGCAGGATATTACTGCTTTGTTTGTCTAGACATAGTTTTGTTCGTTTGTGTATATCTAATTAGAGTCTATTGTTTGTCCAACTTAAGAAAACCCCTGGAACTAACACAGAATATACAAGATATACACAGCAGTTGTGTCGTGTGCCCAGGTGCATGTTTGTGTATATCTAATTAAAGTCTATTGTTTGTCCAACTTTAGAAAACCCCTGGAACTAACACAGAATATACAAGATATACACAACAGGTGTGTCGTGTGCCCAGGTGCACGTCAGGGTTTCTAAAGGCGTTGAATCTTAGTATGTACGAGTATACGATAAGTCTAGTGAATAAAAGTTAATTTACATTTGTAATTCATTTTCAAAGTATTATTTCCTAGCTTTGGGTTTCAAAGATGTTACGTCTACAAATTAACGATACATGTATGTAAGAGTAAAATCTTGAGGCTAATTAATTAATGTACCGGTGATCATAAATAGGGGTTGATTATTTAAATATATGTATAAGGGTAAATATGTCAAATATACCCGGCCTGTCACATCATACAATTGTATGTACAAGTCATTTGCAATTGCCACATGCAGTAAATACGTCACCGGTAATTGGTAATTTTGTTTGTTATAGAATTGATAGTTTAAAAATCATGTACATGTACATACAATTACATGTAAATATTTAAACATATTGGAACGGCGCCGCGATCATGAAAACCGGGAAATTGCGGGAAATTGAACAAATACCGTAATAGTATCAATGCATTTAATAAAAGAAATGATTTCATTTTCTTTCTTACATTTTTATTTGATTTGATTTATAAATTAGATATAATTGATTGTTACAAACTGAATGGTTTGTCAAAATCTTTTCAAGTAAACACATTCAATACAGTGATTCAATATCCACTGATATATAGGATATAAAAACGCTCATATATATGTAAGTTGCCGTGGCGCAGAGGATGTGTGGTGATGCTAGTAAGCTAAGGGTCCCGGGTTCAATTCTCGCCGCGGCCGGTTTTTTTTTGTGTTTTTTTTTTTCATTTTTCTTTCTAGAACAAAAACCGTTTTAATACCTTTTCTTTCATAAAGTTAATACATTTTGTTGGAAATTAAGCACAATATTGAATTAATTTTTTTTAATGGCTTAAAGGTGGCTTAAAGGTAGCTTAAAGGTGGCTTAAAGGTGGCTTAAAGAAGTTTGGACATTAAGGGCCTATAAGTTGTCCTTAAAGGTGGCTTAAAGGTGGCTTAAAGATGGTCTTTAAGCTGCCTTTAAGCCATCTTTACGCTTTCTTTAAGCCACCTTTAAGCAATACTTATAGCTTAAAGGTAGCTTAAAGGTGGCTTAAAGATCGTCTTTAAGCTACCTTTAAACACCTTTAAGCTATCTTTAAGGAGGACTTAAAGATGGTCATTCATCCTGTGTAGCTATATAGGTCTTGAAAGGTATGAGAGTATTGATCTTGAGGAATACAAGAATGCGCCAAATCTTTCGTTTTGAGAATAATTTTTCATGGATACTTTAGAAACAGTGAAAACAATTCCTCTAAAGTATGAAAATTTTAGTTCCATGTTTTACATGAACAAAATATTGTTATAGATGTATTTCTTTGTTTTCTTTCTGTCATTTGTTTTTACTTTTTATTATGTTTGTCATGTAATTTCTGATTAATAAAATATCCTTTTTTATCATTTAAAAAAATGAGTGCAGTTTCTCAAGTTATGTCCCAAAATAAAGTGCCTCAGAAAAGTGCGATAAAAAGTTGAAAACACGAATTGGATTATCTCTTTTGAGTTTTTTGGTGTTTTTAGAATAGATTATTTTTATATTCACAACAAATTCGGGACGCTATTTCCAATTTAATTCAGTTTATTCACTCGTACAAGATATATAACATGGCACATGAGGTACAATATAACAAATATACACTAGTATATACATTTGTCAGAGATAACAAAAGAAGGCCATGCAACACATTACAACAAGTTCAAAGTTAAGCAATGGAATTCTAATGCTTACATCTACCGGAGAATCACTAGTTAATGACATCTTAAATAACAATAGTAATTCTATTAAAATAGAGTCGCGCAACAAATATGAAAATTCAATTAACAATCATGGTAAAATGCAGGGATCAAGGTAAAACGATATGGCAAATTTTTAATACAAAGTTAAACATTGTTTTAAATTGTTTGTGATAAAAGTAAAAAAAAAATGCAAGCATGCCGTATTTGATTTTGTAAGTAAATTATCGTAAAAGAGATAATAGTAAGCAAAACAAAAGCACATTCCTATTGCGTTTCGTCTGAAAGCCGAAATGGTTGCAGTTCACGGAAGGGGGTACTCCAAGTAATTCGATGTTAGATACCTTGTGTTATTATAGGGTGAATATTTTTTTCCAAAAACAAGAACCTGTGATATAAAGTAATACTGTTGCATACCAGTCTTTGTGAGAACAAGTAACGTAGAGAGCAACCTGCAATGTATCAAGAATTTTACTTAATTTGCTTTTTATGAATTGCCAATTTAAACGTGGCAAAATTGCAGACTAATTTGACAACACTACATCTAATAATATAAAAGTCAAGTCTTTGATACAAAAGGTGCAATAAAGGCGACGTACCTATGTTGTTAACACGATTGTGTAAAATTAACTTGATTGTCGGGATGCATACTGAAATGCAAATTCTTGTAATAATGTAAATATTCCACCACCTCACACTAGGTCTGCTTATTCAGTAATAATATAATTTATAATTTTTTTTTTCTATTTCGGGCTTTAAAAAAATCATATTTCGAAGTAATTAAGTATTGTATATGGATCAAATTATATATAAAATAACATTTATAAATTTGCTTGATATCACTCTATGTTTTATTTATCTTCCAATGAAACAAAATTGTTTTATAGTCGATGGCTACCAAATTCTTTTATAGTTATTGAATTTATTAAAAATAAAAAACTGCAGGTACAAAATAGTGAGACGAATTTAAAGTAAACTTGTAGTGATGGTCTCTTATCTTTTTTTCCAACTAGTCAATGCATGGAATGAAATGAAAACTAACGATCAGATTGGCTGCTGCCAGCTTGCCGAAACCATTGTTGCACATGGTTGCTGTCAGCGTTGATTGCAATGCCACAGGTGGCTCAAACTCTACAACATAGGTCCAGCCCTTTAGCAGCATCCACATGAAAGTTAAAAACAAGACATGCGATAATCCGAGGGAATCCCTACACAATAATGCCTAGACTAACCCACAAACAATACAAGTTTGGGTAATGTGATTTGTACTCCTCTGCAGTCCACTGATCACAGATTTTTATTAACTACCATTGCTACTAGCTCAATACCCGCCATAATAAAACTTGTTGTTTGCACAGCATCCTCCATATTCGATCGAATGAATCATCGCATAAATCAAAAAAGAAGACATTTTTTTTAATATTTACTCATGACTTCTTTTTTTTATTATTATTTTTGTTCTCATATCTATGTAACACATTAAGAAAGAAGTCACTCATACTTTTAAGATTAGATAGATAGATAGATAGATAGATAGATAGATAGATAGATAGATAGATAGATAGATAGATAGATAGATAGATAGATAGATAATGAGAGAGAGAGGCTGTTACAATGGAGAATACTAAGTAAAACATTGGTTCAGTCAAATGTATTTCATGGTCATAATTAAAGTAAACGATAGAATGATAAAGGAAGCAGCTATACTCTGCCCCAAGTTTCTGCTTCCACCAGTTTTTGCGTAATATCTCAATAATCGTAAATATCTTTATTCCTAAACTACATTCATTCACTAAAAGGAAAAAAGTCCAGATTATATGTCATTAAATTCCCCCTCTACCGTTTCAGGTTTCAATACACAACTAAAACTAAAAATTCTACGGGGAATTTGCGTTGCAAACAACATTAAGTACCCTGGGGGATTACGTTAAAAATTTGTGCGAGGTGTCCCGAGTACTTTCAAATGATGGAGAAAAGATGTAAACATTTCCCATTTTGAATCTTCGTACGATGTTTGCTTTTTTTCATGTGAAATTCTTCGGGTACAAACAGATGATGTTTTAATAAAGAAATCTTGGATTTTTTCTCTTTTATCGATTTGAATTGTACTTCATTGACAGGTATGTTTATTTTAATTAAAATCAACAAAAAGTGACGGAAGCAATAACTTGGGACAGACTTGCGTTCATGTTTGGCGTTTAGTTACCATCCATGATATAGCAATGTAAGAACAATATTTTAAAGAAATGTCTAAAATCTGTCTAATTACTGACACAAACGAGCGCTGAAGGATGTTTCTATTTTTTTTACCATCTAATATTGATTTTATATGTCCATTGATGACGTATGGATACATCCCTGCGATTGTGTTCGGAATGTTTTCCTTTCTCGTTGATAAGTCTGTAATAAATCCAAAAGTGCTCAAACTAAAATTCACGAGACTTGCCTCAAGACGAACCTGAGATTTATGCAGCTCCTGTAAATTTAAGTGTCTGGATAATATAAAATTTCTTCGAGACGAGTCCGAGATTTGTACAGTTCCTCTGAAATTTCTAGCGGAATGTTTAAACATTAAAATGTATTTACGGATAAGTTTTGTTTTAACATCTACCAGTTATTGCTCTAAAACGATAATATTCGGAATACAGTTATCTTGCCTGTTTAACCACTCTACACGTGAACGATAAACATTGGGTTACTTATTAAAACCACAATTTTATGCTTTAATGAATGGTACATGTATACTTTTATATGTACATGAATGTGTATCTGTTTTGCATACAAACTTAATATATCGTATCAAAGTCGAGCGACATTTTGCATAAAATAGTATGGTCAGTGTTATAATTATTGATGCTTTTACTAGGTCAGGCGCGGATCCGAAATTTTTCTAGAGGGAAACTTCAAAAATGGGTGTTTTGAACTCTTTCTCTTTTTCTCTCTCTCTTTTGTTTGTGTTTGTTTGTTTTGTTTTTCTTTTCTTGTCTTTCTAGAGGATTTACATGTAATCAAGTGAAATTTTAATATTCGATCAAATTACTATCCCATCTTTAAGATATAGACTATAACCACGAGGCACATTTTCCCGCGATTTTAACTGTGAATTTGAAAAGGTCATATAATTCAAGTGATCTAAATTTAAATGACATGGGTGATAAAGTTGTTGAGAAATCGGTAACAATTCATCATAAATGTACAACGTACTATCACAGGATCAACCTGTGCCATTCACTCAACTGAATGTGAACTGAAGGACTGAAAAGGTGAGCTATTCCATTTAGTTACGTTTCAGTTAAATTTCAGTCACCTTTAATTGACTGAATAATTATCCTGTACTAGTAAAATTGCTCCCTTATTCTACCATTTTATGAACATAGAAGTTTGCGGTCGTAAACAAGAATGATCAACGCGAGGTAACTCTTGAAAGTTTAGAAAATGTAATCCTTGCAATTACATGCTTTTTAAAACATTACAAAAAATTAATTATAATTTTGTAAAATGTTGTTCAATAAACCAGAACTTTCCTTTTTCAAAACAAGTACCAACATTGAAGAGTAAGATTACGAAATTTTGACGTAAATAAATCACTAGGTGAAATGAAGCAGTAGTACATGTAAACATCTTCTAGATTTGGCATGGCTTTGACGCATCATTTCGTGTACATCTTTTAGTGTACATTAAATGAAGCTTCATAAAAGCAAGAGTACCACATGTGCCCAAAAATATGAAGACAAAGGCATTTGTTCCATATTACAGCTAAAAAAAATGAGGAAATTTAATATGACACACGAAGAGAAAGAATTTAATGCCAAGGTTAGGATCAAATTTAGCAAATATTTATAAAAAAAAAAAAAGAAAGAAGAAATTCGTCTGTCGAATTAACAATATTTTTTTTAATTCTCAGTACAAAGTCACAATATGTTCACAAATTTAAAAATAATATTAAGACAGCTGCTAAGGATGGCTCACTCTTATTCATTGCCTTTGCAGGTATATGTATTCTTGTTTTAATACATTCATTGTAAAAATTACATTTAACAAAAATAAACACCATGAATTTTTCTTCTGAAATATCTATTCTAAACAAACTGATTTAAGAAAAGAAAACATGTAATTACATATTGTTAATTTCTTCAGCATTCTTAAAGGGACTTGGACACGATTTGAGCTTAAAATTTTTAAATTTTATTTTTCCATTTTTATTGTTTAGAATGGTTAATATGGGTATATTTAATGCTTTGTCACAACTTGAAAGTCAAATATTGAGTTATAAGCAAGATACAGAGTTTGAAATTCTTTGTTTTGTAAACAAAGCCCGAGTCTTGTTATTGTTTACATATGTGTTGTACTGGTATAAGTTTCAATCAAATGTTGGTTTTTTCTGTTGTTAATATTATTTATGAACACATTGAATCAGTTTATCTTGTTTGCACGAGTCATTTTGTCAAATAAATAGTAATTCATTACTTATCATTATTTGTAAACAAATATAAGACTCGAGCTTTGTTTACATAACAATGAATTCTTACCTCTGTATCTCTCTTATGACTTGACTTCAAACATTCAAATTTTGGTCAATCATTCAAAATGCACCAGTAAACAAGATTATACATAAAAAACAAAAAATAAAATTTTGAACTCAAATCGTGTCCAAGTCCCTTTAAAACAACTCTTTTAGTCTGGGTCATTTATTAGATTTATTTCATCCGAATGACTGTCCAAAGTATTATGTTATTAAATTCTAAATATTTCTGTCACATTCTGTTTTTCCTCTACCATATTGCCCACTTATTTATATATATTAAGGTGATTTATGTCTGGGACGCTTCAAGTAAAGAATGTTTGTAAACACATGATCCGTCTGTCGATTTAACAATTTTGAACGTTGTTTGCTACATGTATATTAAATAATAGTTTTTAATTTCTTACAATATAACAATCAATATTTGAAAATCTTATAACTGGTTTGTTTAATTCATGAACCCGGGGGTAGAATGGGGCCCATTGGGGGGTCCAATATTTACATATGAATAATGTAAATAAAAATAATATTTTCAATATGTTCTTCTCAAAAATGTTTTCTACAAGTTGTTGAATAAAAATGCTTACTTTGGCGTATTTGCAACTACTTTTTTTTTTTTTTATTACGTACGGCTTCATTGCTGGCTTCATTAAATAATGCGGATAATCCAAACAGCGACCAGCAACTCTTAAAGCTGATAAATGCAAGTATCTGGTTATAGATATATTATTCATTACAAAGTTTTGTATTAACGGTTAATTTGTTTAGTTTATACAAAATGTATAGGACACACTAACACTACTAAAGAAACCAATTCCATATATAAAAAAATGAAATACAAGGCAACTAAAACAATTATTCAGGAATTTATGAAATCACTTTGGAGAATCTTTCGATTAATACATGTACCAGTACCAAAGTTATGATTGATCCATTGTTACATATGAGATAAGACACATGTTAATTTCAAAGCCTTCCTTGATTTTTAATTAGGATCATACATTCATTCATCTAAAGCAACAGGTTTTTTTTCTGAGTCATAATATATAATGGTTTAACTGGCTACATGCGTATAAAATATACATTATATAATTCATTCATGAAAACTTCCTTTTGATAATGTTAAAAACCATCCATTAACTTTTTGATGCCCTAGAGAAAGGAAGTGAAATACAGCTTTAGTGTCCGTGCTTGCATATCCAAGCTTATTTAAACACATAAATTGAATTTAAGGTCATTTGATTACAATGCTATTAACTGATCTTTTTCCTAAATATATATGTTCAAAGGATAGAAGAACTTTCAATTATCCGGAAAAATAATTCGAAAAAATCACGTGATCATTGATGATTTGCAACTATAAGGAACTTGTGTATATATGAAATATGACGATGAACTATTTGTGGCTTGCCGTTGTATTAATGTGTTCTGTGCAGGGTAAGTATAGTTTTGTATTCTTATATATAAATATCTTAAAGCCTGCTATTTATGGGAGAATTTATTCACGGCTGTCGATTTATTATACCTTCAAATTTAACTCCAAGGCGTAAATGTATTTTTAACTATATATATTTACAGACTTAAGAATTTTTTGTAAGCAGTTTCGGGGCAAATTTAGAGTTTTTTTTTTAAAATTGTCATATAGCTTTTGGTTTTACTATCCACATGATTTAAACTGCATCACTGTTTATTTATTCAATGGTTAATGTAAAGGTACATGTAATATAATTAGGTTGCATCCTAGTCTGACTTAAGAATAATAATGAAAAAGGAATGCAAGTCTCTAAATGCTTTCAGGGACCTTAATATGACTTAAGCATTGATTAATATTGTATATTTACCCCTTTCGCAATATCTGAAATGCGCGGACACATCCAGATGAATGGTAATTTTTGTTCCATCAATAATGTCAGAAACTTGAGGTCATATCTGTATGAAGCGATAATGTAAAACTATTGGCAATGAAAACTTAAAATTATGTATTTTTTTTCTAAAACAGTGAATAGACATTTGTACAATAATAAATCTGATTCTACATAATCATAGGATGTAAGGTTGGATTTGGTGGATCAAACTGTTCAAAACCTTGCGTGTATCCGAGCTTCGGCGAGCTATGTCAGGAAGTGTGCAATTGTACTCAAGATATATGCAACATAATAACCGGATGTGCAGGTTAACATCTAATTGTAATTATCTTTAATCAATTACTTACCTAATCATGAAATGGGTAAATCGTGGTAGAATAAGCAATTAAGGTGGTATTGGACACCTCAATGTTGTGACGTACTATTTATCGAAATGAACAATAAAATCAAGTGTAAATTTATAAGTAGTTTCTTTCCCAAAATTGTAATCTAACAGCGTAGCGAAGTGGGTTAGAGGTTTCTCTACGAATCTGTAAGTCATGAGTTCGATTCCCGCTGGGGATTTTAAAATTTTTATCTTTCCAAAAATTTTTTAAACGTATGTTTTTGTTAAATATTATGAAATGTGAAAATTCTAAACAGGTGAAAGTATTTAATTATAATGCACTTTAATCCACATTAATATCGACATATGTCCCATACCACCTTAAGAGTATGATAATAAATATTTAACTAAAAAAATCTACAAGATTAGAAATATTTTTGGTCATATGTATGTTTTGAATCTCATCTTGGTTTTGTAACTTTGTACATTTAAGATATTTATTAAACCAAGCATTCATGATATGTGGTTTATACATGTAAAATGATAAAAAATGACTCAAAAAGTCTCTTCTTCTATAGAGTGCCCGATTGGGTATTATGGCAAGCTTTGTATAAAAGCCTGCAGGTATCCTGGATTTGGTGCCCAATGTCAAAAAACGTGTAATTGCTCTGAGGAAAGTTGTAACCACACTACTGGATGCATGACTATTCCAGGTAAGATAAAGGAAAATATAATATACTACATACTTGACAAATAGGTTGAAAAATACCCGGGATTTAAAGCTGATTTGTATCAGTATGTACACTTTTATTTTATGATCATTATGAGATTAAGCATTTAAAACAAAATTTACGTATATTCCATTAATAAGTAATTTGTTCCATTGACTATCCAACAAGGTCCCAATCATATGCAGACGACTTCTAATTCAGCTTCAATCTGTAAATATAATTACTTTGGACAGGGCTGCATTTCACCCTGTAGATATCCAAACTTTGGAAGAAAGTGCCAAAACGAGTGTACCTGTACTCTCAATGAATGTAATCACATCAAAAATGTAATAACATGAAAAATATATGGATAAGTTAGAAGTAAAAATCTTATTCACTTTGAAACTAACACATACATGTACTTATGAATACTATTTCCATGACCATTGAACTCAATTTTAACATGCTGTCCTTTATCAATCATACTTATTTCAAAAATTGATCTTTTACACCAGGAAATGATTCTAGTTATTTTTGGCAGAGATAAAGATTATTTCCCTCTAACAATCGAATGTTTTACAAATAAAACCTACAGAAACTTTTTTTATGTCTGATACATTGATATCTTCTGCGGCTCAATAACTTTGATGATATTCTGAAGTAGTAAATGTTTCATATTTGTCTTCAAAATTATATCAAACAAAATTTGGCGAATACAGTGAGAAAACACTACAATTTCCAAAAGTAAATATGACAAAAACGTGTATAGTTACGTAGAGGTGGACGTTGCAATATATGATTTATATACCAACAGAAATATTTACAAGAAAAGTGATTATTCACTAAAATAGAAAAAGAATCACGATTTTACAAAATATTATATTTTCTGAAACCGCATGTGAATTGTTGTTGTCTTACCAAAGCTGATTTTTTGTATTTCAAATCTCGAATGAGCCTTATAGACTTTCGTAGATTCATGATGTTGATCTTGTGAATTTGAAACTATATTGAAGGATTTAAGAATGCTTGTTATGTTTATTTGGCGAATTTGCTTTATCTTTCTGTTATACTGTCTTCTTTTTCTCTCTCTTGTAAAACTTGCAAATATCTTGAATATTGAAATATTATTTTAAAAAGGTTCTCGATATAATTATATAATTTTCTGTAAAATGATGTTTTTCATGTTTCATTAATAAAAATATGTCTGTTTAAAACAAAAATTAACCTTGGATGCACAATATCTTATATATAATTACCACTTTTTTGGTATGAAGCAATCACTGAAAATTTTTTTTTCTCAAATTTCGTAAACCTGTAGATTTCCTTCATTTACTAGGTCTTAAGCTTAATTTACAGCTTAATTGGAGCTATTTTTAAAAAAAATCTACTATGAATGCTTATGCTTCAAAATCAGTAAGCACTTTATCATTTGCGAAAAAAGGATATCCGACGTATGTACCTTTATGGTCTATTGCAGCCGTTATTAATTTTAAAGAAATAGATGTTAAAGTTATTGCCTGAAATTCTAAGCCATATAACGCTAATTATAAGTTTATATAACGTTAACAATATGTTTTAACTTTCGCTTGCCTTAACGCACTTCACTTGAATTATAACGTAAATTGACATGTATTTATCAATCCTTAGCTCTATCTTATATTAGTAAACCCGGAAGATCACTGCGATCCGAGTCAACATCACGCTAAGTGTCTCCAAAAATAGCATTTTAAATACTTGTCATACTAGTTTAGGAGCAATTCGCTTAAATTTGCTTCCTTACTTTGCACAAATCATCTTCCTTTTTACATAGATGTATATTTTTATGATTAGTTGAATGTGACTTTTATGGTTCCAGGCAAGCTATAATATAAATTTTAAAACGTTATAATGTCTATCTACATTGCTTATTCCTTGCTCTTAACGTATTTTTATCATATTTTATCCATGTTTCTGTGTACAATGCTTTAAAGTAATCCTAGATTTATATTAAGCGCTTCAAACATTAACTCATATAAATAATTACATGTATATAATAAAATTGTACTTGTCATAATTGTCTTACACGGTATCAACTTAAGTTACATCACATTGATGAATATGCTGAAGATAAATAGAAATAACATGAATATATTTATCTTAGATAGGAATGCAGAAACATAATTTAAATGCATCAATTGCCATAAGAGGACATTTTTTGTTGATGATTATTTAATCAATTATTTATTTAAATAAAAAATACTACTTTTAAATGTAAAAAAAACCCCACTTTTCTTTGTTTACTCGTCCTAGATGTAAACCAAACGAAATACCAAGTTCAATACCTGAAGATGTCATAAAGCGTCTTGGTGAAATAATTATGTTAGTAGACGTGTTATACGATCAATTCAGTTGGGCGATCATGCTCTATGACAG
>WFKH01010931.1:16628140-16667538 GCA_016163765.1 Magallana hongkongensis | reverse complement strand
GACGTGTTATACGATCAATTCAGTTGGGCGATCATGCTCTATGACAGACTAATTTGTTAAAAAAATATTATGTTAGTAGACGTGTTATACGATCAATTCAGTTGGGCGATCATGCTCTATGACAGACTAATTTGTTAAAAAAATATATAGAATCGATTTGGGTCATGCATTGTATAATTCAAAGATTTCCGCTTATGGTAATGGAATTTTTGTACTCAGGGATATAAAAATATTTCCAATTTTCATCCTTATATGCAAATCATTGTGCTTATAACATCGTTTAATTGAACATATAGATGTACTTTTCATATTTTTGTCATGATTTTTTTTCCCTTTGAAAACGACAGAAAACCAGATGCATACTACGAAAATGGGCGGTGTGATTAAACCTAGTGAACAAACCTGGCTTAAAAGAAAACAATTCATCATCATTATTGCAGGGAGTTCCGTTCTATTTGTTTTTACGCTGATCGCAATAACCATGGTTGCTAGAAATTGTAGACTTCACAGGAAACGTAATACGGAACCTGAATTTGATTCGGAATTTAGTTCATTTCAATCCAACGAGGACATAGCAGATAGCACGAATAACATCACTTCCGTTAGGTACTGTCAACACTACGCATTTAGAGAGAACTATGGAGATGAAATATACGCAAATAGCTGCACATAAGAAAGAAGTTGAAAACGTTTTTAAAAATATGTGTTCATAGAAACATGAATTACAAACACTGGATGTGAATGTTGAGATTATGCTAATAAAATAAATATATACAATTTTCCCCAAATACTTACGTACATGTGCCAGTATGTAAGAGTATGCTTTTAAGGATTTTTGTGACATAATCTTTGAAAAAAAAAAAAGTTTATTGATCAGTTACACATGTTTTCATCATAAAATGTAACTGAAAAACATGACTAAAGAGTCCTCGACACCCCGTGACTTTTAGTCTTTATGACAGTACGTCTTAACATGGCGATTTCAACCCTTTGCGAAAATGTTTATAGCGTCTGATATGGGTGTCAATCGATGTAGTGCAATGGATATAGTGTCGGTCAATTCATCCGAAGGTCCTGAGTTCGAATACAACAGGGACTTTTGTTTTTATGATTAGCAATAATTTCTTAAAAGTTGATTTTTACCCCAAATTCGAACTTTTTTCTGTCATTTTTAAGTCGAATTTATTCTTGACTTTCATATCTCTAAAAAAAGTAGAAATTTGGTATTGTATGAACATTTTTTTAAAAAGGTATGGAGAACCCTAGTTTTTGCCGATTCGTATCTGATAAGTGGTAAAGTCATCAGCAATATAGTTCTAACAATAAGTGAAAAAGTGTTTAAATCCTAGTGAGAAGTGTTTACCAGCATAGTAGCCAATGATTTTTGTGTGTGTATTTTACAAAAAAAAACTATATGGGCAATTTCTGTAGTTTTGTTGATTGGTAAAGTGGCTTTGGATATAAAATATATAATACTGTCCATAAAGCCTCAAATACTAAACTCCTCCTTATTTTAAAAGACATCAAAATTGAGGTTCAATACCTTTGGCATAACTTTCACTTGATATTCCAGGAAAACCCCCCACCAAAACTCTGAAACCTCATAGCACTATTACAGAACACCACTTATCAAACCGTGTTTATCAGTAGATATTTTGGCTACTGAGTATTATGCGAATGCAGTTATCAAAGCAAGGTTTTTGTGAGAACTTTAATATATATTTTATTTTGAAAAACGACAACCCAGTTCAAATTCCATCAGATGATTTACAATTTTGCAAAATGAAAGAGATGTTAAAGAATTTAGGAAGTCATTTTTATGAGATTTAATACCAAGGATGGAATTAAAAATAAATATTTTTCTCCTGTCAAAATAGCTTTGACAGAAGGACTTTTAAACAAAGAACAATAATAATACACTGAGATAAACTGTACCTAAAATTTTGACCTTGACCCCTTTTTTATCTCAAGCTGAAATAGTTTGGAGATACTGCATTAAAAAAAACGAATATTTAATTTCTGAATTCTTAGTTATTTGTCTATCAACGTTCTAACAAGGCTCCAATGATATGGAGACGACTTCAAATTTATCTTCAGTGTGTGAAGACGGTTACTTTGGACAAGACTGCATTTCACCCTGTAGATATCCGAGCTTTGGGAGAAAGTGTCAGTACGAGTGTACCTGTGCTCTCTCTAAATGTAATCACATGAAAGGATGTGGAAATTTGACAGGTATTTGTTTTAATATACGTCGAAAAATGAATGATTTCTATAAAAAATCTTTTACACATATAAAATATTACATACATAAGCACTTATATACCGATTCATTGTTTAACAGAGTTAACAGTTAGTTTAAAACGATCTTAAGGAGTTACAGTTAAATTGTTCGCTTAAGTATGATAGTACCACAAAAGGAGACTGATCTCAGCACATTGGTTATGACGTATTGAAAAGATATAAGTACATGGTATAAAAAATATTAATGAACATTGGCTTTAGTATATATCTGTCACTCCTATGCACAATAAAAGGTTTTTTGGACACGATAATTAAAAAAAAGTTTTGAAAGATAAATATTTTCCCAAACGACTATCCATCGTAAAATAAAGAGTGTCATATATCAAATTTTTTACAATAACATTGAGGACAAGTTTTAAACACTTCATTTTCTCCTACCCAAAAGATTTGTTTTTGTTTTAACAGAGACAGTACATTTTGATTTTTGTAATAGAGAGAACCAAATTTATAACGTACACAGTTGGCCCACTTAGAGTCCGCCTCAGCCCTTCCTACTTAAATCAATTAAACGTCGCGTGCTCAGTCTACAATTATGACGTTATGTTTCACGTAAAACAAGATTTATCTTCGGAAGAATTTTTTAATTTCTTCTATCAATAATTTTCATATTTTTATTAATTTAAATTTGCTTCTTTATTCGGTATCTAAATAATCGGTTCCTTGTTATTATTGTTTTTCCCAATTTAGTTTATTAGTAAGACATGTTTGAAACAAGGTATGTTCTGATTAAAGCACTGTGTAAACTTAAGTGGTTTGCATAGTCAACTATTTTTATTTAAAACACCTTCGATTAAAACCTTGAAAAGTTTTTAAAAGAGTTTAGAGGCAATAAACATCGATAAGCGCCAGTCATTTAATGATAGAGTTAACTTTGTTAAACAAATCGGCGGCCAATGTGACAGCGCCCATGATCTGATGATTTTTTTTAGCCGTTAGTAACTGAAATTTTCTTTCCATAACCCTATATCAATCAATATTTCAACTTGATTAGAAAGTTCGTTTCGATATATTACTTCAAAATTGCTAATATTCTTCCTTTGATTGATCTAAAAAAAAACAACCCAAAACTGCAGTAACTAAAATTAAAAAGAATAAATATTTTATAAAAGTCTATCTTATGTAAATACTGCATGAACAATTCACTTTCGTACATAACTCAGTATGCACTGTATACTTATTAAGTATATGTACTTTTGATATTTCATGTTATTTCCCCTCTAAAACTACAGAAAACAACAAATATACCACCAAAAGCAGAGAACAGATCTGGTTGGAATGGAAGCAATTTATCACTATCGCAGGTATTTTTGATGGAATGTTTCTTACTCATACTGTTAATTAAAATTTCCATCTATTTTTGGAGCTATCCGCATTATTGATACAAAATGTGTCAAGTGTGTTAATTATTGTTATTTTTGATCTGTGGTGTATGTTACATTGATGAAGAAGAATGACCTAGCTACTATATCTATGTAAAAATCTGACGTTTTTTCGGGCATTTCGTGTTTTAATTGTACATGTAGCTAACATTGTCGATCGAACAAAAAACAATTTAAGTATAATAAAGATAACATAACTAAAACCTATTTCCCTCTGCATGTTCTGAATAAGACTAAACAGTTCGTTCGAAATCAGTTTTAGAAAGTTCAAAGAATTTGTATTATTATACGCGAGCAAATTTAGTTAATCTGATAAGTTCTATATTCAGTTTTGTCGTTACTATTATTTGAAGCAAAATGTTTTCTCAAGGGAAAGAGGAAAGAATATTGCATGGACGTAAATATATTGTTAGTGTTTCGAAATCGACCCTTTATTGCCTTGTATACAGGAAAGATAAAGACTACACAGTGACGAGGAACCTGTATTTGGTTTCCAGTCCAACAAGGACACAACAGACGGCACTATTTTCCCAAGATAAAGTAAAACAATGCGCTCAATGAACTGAAATATTCGTTAATAAACTTATCTTTTAAAAAAAATTAAGAAGCTAGCGTAGTTGGCTGTAAATAATCACAGGAAAAACAGTTGATTAAGTGTTGTTTTTATTATCCTTGTCTTTGGTTTCCTGGTTTCTAACCTATTAAATCATAACAATATATCGCAGGAAAGTAAAATAAAAATATCTTTACCGAAATTATGCTTTAAACCACTGAAAAAACTTTAACATTAAAGGTTGTCTACATATACGTCCATATAAGGTGATGCGAAATAAAGTTTACTATTTTCGCTGAGGACCAGAACTATGTGCGTCTATAATACATGTTTTTAATGAAACACAATGTAGTAAATGTTTTGGTAGCCGTGTTGTTGTATAAAGTCAACAGACATAAAGAAGGCAATCACCAAATGCAATTTTTTTGTCTTTCCGATAAAAAAAATCCGAGCTCTGCCTTAAAAGTACGAGAAGGTGCCATGGCAGTCTTGTGGTTCGTGAAGACAAAGATAGTAGGGCATTTTCGCCAAATGCAAAAAACAAACCTTTTGCTCAATCTGATTAAAATCAGCCGTTCTGATACGCTACCGCTCTCGAACATCTGAAACAAGCCGCTTAGAGGTCACGTCCGAACGACCTTTCGATAAGCCAATCAAATTGTGGCTAGCAAAACTCTCCCAGCAGATAATTTCCCATAAATCTGTGCGGTTATATTTACCTTGCTGTTACTTCACCCGATAGTCTTTAAGAGACGGGGATTCTCATTGGTCAAAAAGGTCACGATCTTATATTTAAATATTTAGATTGTCGGGTCGTTCGGACGTGACCTCAAAGCGGCTTGTTTCAGATGTTCGAGCGCGGTAGCGTATCAGAACGGCTGATTTTAATCAGATTGCCTTTTGCTGTATTATTAATTTTTCACGCCACGTAGTACGGGATGGAATAAAGCTGATCTGAGGAAATAAGCGCAAGAAGACATGCATGAAAATTCGCTAGAGCACGTGTGTATTTTTCCCAGGATTCTTACTAATGATTCTAAGCATGCGTATTTGCAGCAAAAAAACCAACGTAGATGCAAGTGCCCTAGGCACTAGCTGAAAACTGAAGGTAAGGAAGGGCACTAACAGTTTGTTCATTTTGTTTCTTAAAATGAAAATATGTGAGAAAAAGTCACGGATTTTGAAACTGCATTGCTCCACATTTGGCCGATCAAGTTGCGTCCGTTCAAAAGATGAACAAAGTAAAATATTTTTTTCAATACGTTTTTAGCAGTAGAGCGTGTAACCAAACACTTATCTTTTTCAAAAAGGACAAGCGCAGTTTGATTGAGAGCACAATATATCAGACATAAACAGTAAGTAAAAGCATTTCTATTGATTGCATCAAAAAAATATAATATTAACATCCTTTTCTAAGCAAATTAAAAACTTCATTTTTGCAAAATGTTTATACTAGAAATGAAACGTTTTGTTTTATCAATTTTAAAAAGTATTTTGTAACGAAAGTTTGATTTCATATTGTAAAACGTTTTTTGATATTTGAAAATTTATTTATTTACATGAAAAACAAAATCTATTGTACAAAGTGATCAGCATATAATTAAGAATAAAAGGAATACAAGAATACAAGACACCTATTTTCAAGAATTTCTTCTCATGAATGCAACCAAAAGATGAAAGAATTTAATGGTATGGTCTGTACCATTTACTTTTTTGATTCTAGAGGTAATTTCATAACTTACGAATTTATTATTAATTCAAATGTAAAAACTAATTATATAGAATATATAGAATTGAGAAAAGCAATTTCTGATTACATAAGAATGAATGATATGAAACAAGTCAGACAGAAGATTCAGCAATGTATACCAATGTCCCTACAAGTATTTAACAAAAATAAAAGAGGCTGTAAGATATGTATAATATACTTATTAGTGAAAAGAAAAAAAATACTTCTGTAATAAAGAGGACAGAAAAGGATATGATATAAATGAATTTGCCTGGAGAAACATTTTTGAATTCCCATTTAAAGTTACTCTTGAATCTAAACTCCAATGGATACAATATCAAATATTGAATTGAATAGTTCCATCAAACAATGCCGCTTAATCATGGTTGCTTTATCTTATTTCATAATTTTCAAATCGAACACTTATTCAGAGTGGGTTCAAGGAATACCTTCTAGATTAAATCGTTAACCGGTAGGAACCGTAAAAACCTTATCCAAAACTATCCAACCCCCTCTCCCCCAAAATAACATATATAAATTTGGTTGATATCACTCTGTTTTATTTATCTTTCAATGAACGATTTAAAATTTTAAAATTTGTGCTTATTTTTGGATTAATTGAAATATTTACATTTGCAAAAAGGTTTTCTAATATGAACATATAAAATAGCATAATCGTTCAATTATGTGTGAACTTTTTAATCAACTGAATCATTACATGAATCATCAAAGAAAACATTTTATTGTTAATATTTACATCTTTTTAACAAATTTTGTTAACATATCTATGTTACATATTAATATATTTTACAAATATTTATCATTTGATATGTGTGGGGTTTTTTAAGGAAAAAGTGAGAAAAGGAGAGAGAGAGAGAGAGAGAGAGAGAGAGAGAGAGAGAGAGAGAGAGAGAGAGAGAGAGAGAGAGAATCACTATGAATAATATCAAGTAAAATTAGGTTCGGTCAAATAAATTTCATGGTCAAAATCAAAGTTAATAATGGGATTTGAACTCACTAATAAAAAAGGAAGCAGCTGGTCAATGTTTGGCGTTTAGTTACCATCTGTGATATAGAAATGTATGCACAAAATTTTAAAGAAGTGTCTATGTAAAATTTTCTTAATAATGACACCAATGAGCTCTGCACGGTATAGCTTGACTAGGTCAATGGGTGTTTAACTCTTTCTCTCTTTCGTTTGTGTTTGTTTTGTTTTTCTTTTCTTTATTTATTCGAATGGGATTTAATTAAAATTTTAATGTTAGATCACAAAAGCCCCGAATTCAAGTAGTATACTATAACCACGAGGCTCTTTATCTCGCAATTTTAACTGCAAATCTGAAAAGGTCAAATGAACTCATGTGTTCTAAATTTAAATGACAATAACATTTGCAGGGGTGGGTCGGGATAGCTTGTGAGAAATCGGTAGAGATTAATTATAAATGTACAACGTATAATCACCGAATGAACCTGTGTTTGTTATTCAGTCAACTGAATGTTAACTGAAAGGACTGAAAAGGTGACTGAAAGGCAAAATACAATATAAAATGAAGAAATTTTATTTGACACATGAAGAGGAAGAATGTATGGAATTCACACCAAGATTAGATTTAATTTTAGCAAATAAAGTTTATAAAAAACAAAATTAATCTTTTGAATAAGTAATTTTTATTTTTATATTTTCCAGTACATAGGTCACAACTTGTATATAAATACAAAATGATATTAAGATAGCTGCTAGAGAGAGCTTCTTAAAAACGTTTTGTACAAGTTGTTGAATAAAAATGCCTACTTTGGGGTATTTGCAGATACTTCCTTTTAATTATGTACGGCTTTTTTATTGGCTTCATTAAATAATGCGTATACTCCAAACAGCTGAGAAACGCAGAAATATTTGGTTAAAGCAAATTATTCATTACAAAAAGTTTTGTATAAATGGTTAATTTGTTCAGTTTATACAAACAGTATAGGACACACTAGTACAACTAAAGAAATCAATTCTATATATAAAAAAATGAAATAAAAGACAACTGAAATAATTATTCAGGAACTTATTAAATCACTTTGAAGAATCTTCTGATTAATACCTTTACCAGTACCAAAGTTATGTTTGATCCATTGTTACATATGAGATAAAACACTTGTCAATTTCAAAACCTTCCTTGATTTTTATTTAGGATCATCCTTTCATTCATTCATCTAAAGCAACAGTTTATTTTTCTGAGTCATAATATATAATGGTTTTACTTGCTACATGGGTATAAAATATACAATATTAGATTATATAATACATTCATAAAAACTTCCTTTTGATAATGTTAAAATCCATCCATTACCTTTTTCATGGTCCCAGAGGAAGGAAGTGAAATACAGCTTTAGTATCCGTGCTTGCATATCCAAGCCTATTTAAACTCAAGGTGACTTGATTACAATGCTATTACCTAATCTCTTCTTAAAAAAATATATTTAAAGGATAGAATAACTTACTATTATCCGAAAATTATCCAAAAAATCACGTGATCATTGATGATCAGCGACTATAAGGAACTGGTCTATGAAATATGACGATGAACTATGTGTGGTTTGTCGTTGTATTAATGTGTTCTGTGCAGGGTAAGTAAAGTTTTGTATTCTTATATATAAATGTGTTAAAGCCTGCTATATATGGGCGAACTTATTCACGGCTGTCGATTTACATACTTTCAAATTGAACTCCAAGGCGTAAATGTATTTTTTAAATATATATATTTACAGAAAAAAGCATTTTGTGTAAGCAGTTTCGGGGCAAAATTAGAGTTTTTTTAAAAATTATCATGTAGCTTTTGGATTTATTATCCACATGATTTGAACTGCATCACTGTTTATTTATTCAATGGTTAATGTAAAGGTAATATAATTAGGTCGCATCCTAGTCTGACTTAAGAATAATAATGAAAAAGGAATACAAGTGCATAAATGCTTTCAGGGACCTAAATATGACTTAAGCATTGATTAATATTGTATATTTACCCTTTTTGCAATATCTGAAATGTGTTAACAAATCCAAATGAATGGTAATTTTTATTCCATAAATAATTTCAGAAACTTGAAGTCATATCGGTATCAAATTAAGCGATAATGTAAAACTATTGGCAATGAAAACTCATGATTTGAACATATTTTTATTGTACAAAAATACAGTTGGGATTGGGCACAAGTTCCATAACTTAGACCGCCCTCTCCCAATACAAAGATATAATACAATATATGTGTACACAACATAAATAAAGGTCAGTGGATAGAATGGCAGTATACAGATATGCAATTGACATGTAGATAATTAACAACGGTGTACTAGTAGTTATAAGATCAGTTAAATCTTTCAGTATTTTATGAAAACGTATGATTATGTATTTTTTTTTCTAAAACGGTGAATAGACATGTGTACGATAGTAAACCTGTTTCTACATAATAATAGGATGTAAGGTTGGATTTAGTGGACCAAACTGTTCAAAACCGTGCCTGTATCCTAGCTTCGGCGAGCGGTGTCAGGGAGCGTGCAATTGTACTCAGGATATATGCAACATAATAACCGGATGTGCAGGTTTACATCTAATTTTAATTCTCTTTAATCAATTACTTACCTTTAGGGAATTGATAAATCGTGGTAGAATGATCAATTAAGAGTATGATCATAAATATTTATCTACAAATATCTACCAGATTAGAAATATGTTTGGTCATATACACATGCATGTTTTGAATTTTATCTTGGTTTTGTAATATTGTACATTTAAGATATTTGTTAGGCAAAGCATTCATAATATGTGGTTTATACATATATAATGAAAAAAAAGCAATGACTCAAAAAGTCTCTTGTCCTATAGATTGCCCGATTGGGTATTTTGGCCAGCTTTGTATACAAGCCTGCAGGTATCCTGGCTTTGGTGCCCAATGTCAAAAAACGTGTAACTGCTCTGAGGAAAATTGTAACCACATTACTGGATGCATGATTATTTCAGGTAAGATTAAAGAAAAAATAACATACAACATAATTAACAAAATAGGTTGCAAAATACCTGGGATTTAAAGCTGATTTGTATCAGTATGTGCACCTATATTTTATGATAATTATGAGATTAAGCATTTAAGACAAAATGTACGTACATTCCATTAATAAGTAATTTGTTCTATCGACTATCGAACAAGGTCCCAATCATATGCAGACGACTTCAAATTCAGCTGCAGTATGTGAAGATGGTTACTTTGGACAGGACTGCATTTCACCCTGTAGATATCCAAACTTTGGAAGAAAGTGCCAAAACGAGTGTACCTGTGCTCTCAATGAATGTAATTACATCAAAGGATGTGATAACATGACAGGTATATGAATAAGTTAGGAGTAAAAATATCATTCATTTTGAAACTACGACATACATGTACATATGAATACCATTTCCTTGACCATTGAACTCAATTTTAACATGCTGTCCTTTATCAATCATACTTATTTCAAAAATTAATCTTTTACACCAGGAAATTATTCTAGTTATTTTATGTAGAGATAAAGATTATTTCCCTCTAACGATCGAATGTTTTAAAAATAAAACCTACAGAAACTTTTTTTTCTGTCTGATACATTCATTTCGTCTGGGGCCCAAAAATTTTGATGATATTCTCGAGTAGTAAATGTTTAATATTTGTCTTCAAAATTATATCAAAGAAAATTTGGCGAATACAGTGAGAAAACACAACGTTTTCCAAAAGTAAATATGACAAAAACGTGTATAGTTACATAGAGGTGGAC
Organism: Magallana hongkongensis; assembly: GCA_016163765.1. Taxonomy (NCBI): domain Eukaryota; kingdom Metazoa; phylum Mollusca; class Bivalvia; order Ostreida; family Ostreidae; genus Magallana; species Magallana hongkongensis. Next base: position 16,656,790 of record WFKH01010931.1, on the reverse strand, counting down.
GTTACAATAGATGATTTATGTGACGGGGTCTTCCATCATAGGAAAAGATATAATAACAACACAAGTCCATTGATAAAGGTTCACAATTATAAGTTTGGTTTATTACAGATGATTGATTTACGTAGATAGTAACATAAAGTAAAGGTGACCTAAAATGAAACCGAAACGCTCGTACAATTCACTCACGCAATATTAATTACTTAGTTTCAATTTTTAAATAAATATGGACATTTCCCTTACCAGAACTAATCCATAGATTCCGTAAGGAATTTCTAGGAATACTGCTAGAAAGATGATGTCTCTCAGGAGATCATACATCTTTGGCGTGTTGTCGTAGGAAATTAATAGAAAAATTAGTAAAAAGGTATTTATACTAACATTCACACATGCGTACTTAGCTATCGCACCCCACACATACCGGTTCTACCACTCTATTACACCCCCAAGGAACAACATTATCTGACCACACGAATACAACTCAAACTCGACAATCACGTGACATCAAAAACACCACTCAACCAATACAAATCAATACACGCATGAATGAAAATGATGAATGAATGAATAAAATCTTACTACTACATGTATACTACTATTAAATAAAAACATGTGATTGTCACCCTGTGACATTTATATACCAACAGAAATATTTACAAGAAAAATGATTATTCACTAAAATAGAAAAAGAATCACGATTTTACAAAATACTATATTTTCTGAAACCGTTTGTGAATTGTTGTAGTCTTACCAAAGCTGATATTTTGTATTTCAAATCTTAAATGAGCCTTATGTGCTTTCGTAGATTCATGATGTTGATCTTGTGAATTTGAAGCTAAATTGAAGGATTTAAGAATGCTTGTTATGTTTATTTGGCCATTTTGCTTCATCTTATTTCATTTCTGTCTTCTTTTTCTCTCTCTTGTAAAACTTGCAAATATTTTGATAATTGAAAGATTGTTTTAAAAAAGGTTCTCGATATAATTATATAATTTTCTGTAAACTGATGTTTTTCATGTTTCATTGAAATATGACATTTAAAAACAAAAATTACCTCGGATGCACAATATCTTACCATTTTTTTGGTATGAAGCAATCACTGAAAGACTTTTTTCTCAAATTTCATGAACCTGAAGGCTTCCTTCATTTACTAGGTCTTAAGCTTAATTTACAGCTTAATTGCAGCTGATTTCTAAAAATCTACTATGAATGCTTGTACTTTAAAATCTGTAAGCACTTAATCATTTGCAAAAAAAGGATATCAGACGTATGTACCTTTATTCTCTATTGCAGCCGTTATTCATTTTAAAGAAATAGATTTTAAAGTTATTTCCTGAAATTCTATGCTATATAACGCTAATTATACGTTTATATAACGCTAACAATATGTTTTAGCTTTCGCTTGCCTTAACGCACTTCACTTGAATTATAACCTAAATTGACATGTGTTTATCAATCCTTAGCTCTATCTTATATTAGTTACTTATTTTTTAGTATAAACCCAGAAGATCACTGCGATCCGAGTCAACATCACGCTAATTGTCTCCAAACATTTTGACTTTAAAGGCACATTTTTATACGATAGCATTTTAAATTCTCGTCAGACTAGTTTAGGAGCAATTCACTTAAATTTGCTTCCTTACTTTGCACAAATCATCTTTTTTACATAGATGCATTACAAACACTGGATGTGAATGTTGAGATTATGCAAATAAAATAAATATAGACGATTTTCTCCAAATACTTATGTACATGTGCCAGTATGTAAGAGTATGTTTTCAAAAATGTTTGTGACATAATATTTGAATTTTTTTTCTGTCATTTTAAAGTCAAATTTATTTTTGACTTCCATATCTCTGAAGAATATAGAAATTTGGTATTATATGCAATTTTTTTAAAGGTATGGAGGACCCTGACCCTAGTTTTTGCCGATTCGTAAAGTCATCAGCAATAAAGTTTTAACAATAAGTGACAAAGTGTTTAAATCCTAGTGAGAAATGTTTACTAGCATAGTAGCCAATGATTTTTGTATGTGTTTTAAAGAAAAAAAACAATATGGGTTATTTCTGTATTTCTGTTGATTGGTAAAATGGGTTTGGATATAAAATATATAATACTGCCCATAAAGCCTCAAATACTAAACTCCTCCTTATTTGAAAAAGACATCACAATTGAGGTTCAATACCTTTGGCATAACTTTCACTTGATATTCCTGGAAATGACAACAACACTATACATTATCATATGTGTAGTTGATACATGTAGCAACACTGTGTTACGACACCAGTGTAATCAAATAAGTGATCACCTCTCTCGGTCCAAGACCATGTATATATACCGATGTAATTGTTCCAGTAGTTAGTTTATGATTAAAATGATTCATTGCTAATTCATTGAATAAACAGTGCTGACTAAATCAAACACGTCAAATTTTCGAGCAACATCAAAAATATGCCCAATTTTTTTCTATAATTCCTTGAAATGATTACAAATGTTTAGAATTAGGATTAATTAAGTTGTATTAAATGAAATACAATAATAGTATTTACAATAAAAATTAATATACATTTGTACTTATGTCCCCAAAGCACTGTCTGTGCCATGTTATTAACAAAATATAAGCCTATCATTAAATTAAAGGAAGTCAAAATGTTTAAAACAATGACGACCCACCCATTATGGATGAAACACTAAAAGATTTGTAATTCATTTGGTTAAACGAATATTAATTTTCATAAGAATAAGGTACAGTTTATTTCAATATTTGCCCTAAAATTTAAAAGTTGTTTAAATCTCATGAAAATGCACATATACTATCTTGAATATGTGTGTATATAAAGTACCAAGTTATACAGTTTTATCTTGTTTCAAAAAATAATTATGACTTCAACATTTTGGCATATTTCTAAGATTTAGTCAAAAATGATGAAAAATGGCACATTTTCTTGTAGTTTTTTGAAGAGGAAAATGTGTCCGCAGCCGTCGCCCACAACGAAATTTATATATTTTATATGATATCACATGATAAAGTTATAACGTGAGTTTCATTGTGGGCGAGAGCTGCAGACATAGTTTTCTTTTCAAAAAACCACTGAAAAATTGGTATCTTTTGCTCAGTTTTATTAAAATTACGGGAAAATGCACTGTTTATGACGTCACAATTACCCTTGTGAAAAGTCTAATCAGGTAAATATTTATAGATTCTTAGTTTATGATTATTTTTGTGTAAATAAATGGCGCATTTTCATTTTTTGTGATATTTTTAAAAATCACTCTAAAACAGGGCAAAATCTGACTGAAACCGTACCTAGTTCTTTCTACTCTTGGATGTTTCTTAGTTCACTCATTTTATTATTTGTCAAACACTGTTATCTTGAAAATGGTTAAGATCCCCTTAATTGTGGCTTATGTCAAGAGACATCGACTATTATGTTGGGGAACTACTCTTGGGTCATTCCAATCCATTTTATTTCATGATTGGTCAGTTTACTTAAAAACCTCTCATTGTCCACCATTTAGCTATATACATAAATAATGCTTCTAATGTTCATTTCGATATATTAAGTAGATATATTAAATATTATTCACATTTCCGAGGATCATCTCAATTTCTTCTATAATTTTATCAGTAGTAAATATCATGAAGAAGGTAAAAATCTCCACATTTAACCTCTTTATATATATTGCTGCTTATGTCAAGATACGTTGAGTATTATGACTGTTATTATGTCCAGGCATCATTGGGCCACTGATCCATAATTTTAAAGTTCGTCTTTTCTTTTAAACGGTTGAGATACCAATTCCTAAACCATTTATACTCCTGCTGCCTATGTCCAGATACATTGAGTACTGTATTATGTTAGTCAAGTACCATGGGAGTTTTCAAACCCCGTCACATTATGATTGGTCAAATACATTGTGCATAACAGCTGAAATATTTACCATTAAACCATATGTATTTTTTTGTATCTCAAGAGACATGAAGAATTATATTAGACAAGTGCCCAGGAGTTATTTCAATTACCAAATATATTTTTTGAGTTGACTAACTACTTGTAAAATGTTTGATATTTCTAGAAACCAGAGTGTTTTGGTCATAGAAAACCCTGTTAACTCATAGGATTGAATTTTTGTTAAGCCTTATAGCACATCAAAATAACTCAACATTAGTATCAATCGAAGTAAATCGAGTGAAATACAAACGTATGAGACATTTTGTGAACCAGGATTTTTAGAAATAGGTAATTTCTAAGGTCAGGGATGAAAATGAAATGTCTGTTTATTTTTTTAAAAATATAAAAAGGAAAATCCCTATTATATTTCAATATATTATTTGGCTACTACATAAAATGTCAACTAATGGAACTAGGTTGTTTGGTTAAAAGAGTCTTGTTTCAGCTGCTTATGTACCTGCAAATGAAAAAATAATAATGAAACCTTTACGTTCATTTTAAGGACATTCAAATCGTACCAAGTATACATTAGCCTCTGTTTGAGATGTGCAGTGTATGAGAAGTTCTGGGAACAAGAGTTTTTAATGTAAAAGAATGTAGTTTTTGATCCTAAGGAAAAAACCCCAAAATTCTGAAACCTCATAGCACAATTACAGAACACCACTTATCAAACCGTGTTTATCAGGAGATATTTCGGCTACTGAGTGTTATGCGAATGCAGTTATCAAAGCAATGTTTTTGTGAGAACTTAAATATATATTTTATTTTGAAAAACGACAACCCAGTTCAAATTCCATCAGATGATGTACAGTTTTGCAAAATGAAAGAGATGTTAAAGAATTCAGGAAGTCATTTATATGAGATTTAAAACCAAGGATGGAAAACTATTCGTGTACAGAATCCTATCAAACATATTCCAAAGGATCATTTGACATAAAGACAAAATGTTAATGTTATGGTAACTAGAGGTTGTTGAAAAAAACCCGAAAAGGGTGACAGAGAGGCAAACACTCTAAACAGACGATTTACAACAATATACCAGAACTTTCAACATTTTTGCAATTAAAATTGTTAATCAATGGTTTCTTTGGAGATCTTTGTAAATGATCATGCATGTTTGTAAAACATTTTAATAATGTAACAAAAATAGCTTATGTATATATTATATGAAACATTTCCGTGTTTTGTTTTTGTAAATTTGTAATTTATATAACCAAGTTAATCAGGAAAAGGGCAAGCTTGTATCGTTTATTTTTATGTCATCTCATTGTGATATTGTTGCAGTTGTCGTTATACCTCTCTACGATATGATGTTGGATGTTGGATGCATAAAATGGAATATATGTGACCATTACCTTTAATTCCGTTTTTTATTATCATAATAATTACGCTATAATAGCAGATGTGCTCAATTTTATTGACAAGATTTGATGTATATATTTGAAAAACGATTTCTAAAATTTTATTTTTTTAGAGAATGAACTGTCTTCACTCTGAAAAAATCATGGTTTAACAATTGAATGATTAATGCTATTTCGAATGTTAGAACGCCTCTCAAACGGGTAGAATTTGATGGACCTTAATAGCACTGCCACCAAAAAGCAAATCAGCATGCATCAAAGAGACCAAGTATAACGCAAATGGAATATAATATACATCTTATTATAATTATTGTTTTGTTGAGCTCTGTGCAAGGTATGTAGAATCATAATTACGTTTAATGATAATTTGCTCTCTCTCTCTCTCTCTCTCTCTCTCATCTGATCAAAGTTTTATGTTGATATCCAGAATACCTTACATGTAACACGTATGAAAATACAGACTTGCATTATAAACACTTATTTTATTAATCTCATTGCAAGGTATAAGCACTGATCTGTGTCAATGTCAAACTGCAATATCGGTAACTGCAAAATGTTAAATATTGTTTTATCTTTTTATTACTGTATTGTTTTCTTTCGAGAAGTTAAAATTTAATGTATAAATTGTTTTAAATTAATGTTTTTGCCAATCCATCTTTAAAGTAAAATAAAGTAAAATTAATGCTTTTGCCAATCTATCTTTTAAGTATCATGATAATTGCAGGGTGCCAGAACGGATATTTTGGTTTAAATTGTACAACACCCTGCAGGTATCCTAGTTTTGGAGAGATATGTCAGAAAGTGTGTAATTGTACTAAAGAAATGTGCGACCACGTTAACGGTTGCAAAGGATATCGAAGTAAATAATTTTTCTTACAAATCATTCATTCTTTAAAAAAATTTTTTCTTAAAATCAAGCCGTCAAACCAAGAACACAGATGTGATGATTGAGAGCACCCCTTACATATTTCTGAAATCCCTGACTACTCAATGATTAAGGTTGGGGCTCCTATTTTAATTTAGGGAAAGCACATTTATACAATACATTATATAAATGTTTCTACGACGGCGTATATGTGTCATTTCAATTTTGCAAACTGTACACTTGCTTAGACTTTTGTAGTATTTCAACCTAAATGTTGCAATCTTGCATTGAAATGCAAAATACCAGAATATTTACATTTTAGATTGTAAAGATGGTTACTATGGTGAGAATTGCATTTCTCCGTGTAGATATCCAAACTATGGAACAAGATGCCAGCAAAAATGTTCATGTCGTCTTCAGGAATGTAATCACATCAAAGGATGTGAAAACAAATCAGGTACCAACATTTAAAAATTACATGTTGTTATACTCATTAGTTCGAAATGCAAATAAAGTTAATATTGTTAATAAATAAGCAAATACAGTTATGCTAGTGTGTGATTTCAAGAAGAGTTGTGATACTAATTACTTAAAATAATTTCTAAAACATTAAGCTAGCAGTCACAGTCGATCTTTCTATATTTTCCAACCGTGTCACGATCTAACCATATGAACTCAATTTATTCGGAAAAAACCCAAAAATTTAACTAATCAATGCAAAAAAAAGTAGATGTATGATGACGTCTTTATGCATTTGATTTATCTTTGCCCCGTGCATTTTTGCTTTTAATAAACTAATTTATTGATGTTCCAGAAATTACGTGAAGTTAAATAGGTATAACTATATTCAGTTTTATTTTATTTTAAAGGAAATGTAATGAACTTTTAAATGCAAAATCAAGAATATATTTGAGGTGGTATGGGACAATTATGAAACATAATCACCCTTTTAATTTTTTTTAAAAGTACAATATGACAAAACATAAAAAAACATAACAAAGAATATTAAAATGGTTTTTAAAATTATTCCTGTTAAATGAAGACCAAGTACATATACATGCATGATATGCTTTTGGACAACTAAATAGTGGGAAAAAAGAAACATGATTTTTTGTTCGGAAAAAAAACTTGCAATATTGAGATGACTCATACTTTCCTTATAATCATTCAGTTATTAAAGAGCACAAACATGTTTTAAATCAACAGAAATGCAAGAGTGGACAACAATCTTAGATGTGGTCTCCGATAATGAGACAACTTTCATGTACAATTATCAAAATGCTGTTATCATAGGAAGTTGCGGAATATTTGTCATCATATCGATATGTTTCTGTATCATCTTCATGTTATATAACCACAGAACAAAAGGGAATCTTGAAGACAATAATATACAACAGTCTGCATATGTTGAAAATCTTTCAATGAATGTCAATACAAAAAGGACAAATTATAAAAGTCTTAAACTGGATGGAACCTATGATCCTGAAATATACGAAAATACCTGCATAGATCATCTTGCATAAAGTTTTAAGGGTCCAGTTAGTACATGCGGGTTTGTCGCACTCTAATTTAGATTTTTTTGGCACTGAAATAGACATTTTTATTTCGAACCATGTTAAAATTATCATAACGTGGTTAATCATATTAAATGTCAGTAGCTGTAATTATGTGTTTTCTAATAAATAATAAAATATATTTTTATATAATTATCTTATGTGTTATAATTGTTTATGCGTTTACATTATTTATTGTGTTCGACTCTGTAACCAATATTAATTTTTATCAGTAACACGGAAACAAATGATTATTCATCAGCGAGCAAATATCTTTATTATAGAAAGATAACTCATTTGCTTGTATTGCATGTATGCAATTTTTTCACCAAAGAAAAGGTATAGACAAAGTATTTGTACAATGTTAGAATATGAGTTTTGTGAAGAAAATAATGCATTTTTTTCACTTTCTGACAATCTAATTTTTTAACTCTCATTGAATCAAACATGTTACAAGAAATTTAAATTAAATCTTGCTTTGAATAATAAGATTTCTTGGATTTACAATTGCTTGGTACATAATGTAGAGATAATATTGTCAATTAACGTCTCAATTTTGTGTTTTTATCATGCTTACGCATTGCTGTATTTAAAATTACTTAAAGTTAAAGACAAGATTATGTTAATATCAATTACAAGCTCCGACTGATTAGTTTTGTTATGTTCTAAACTGATGTAAAAATGATATATTCTACATGTCCTTCTATACCTCTATCCCCAGTTAAAATACACAGATAATAGGAAACTTGCTAGAAAGGAAACATCTGTGCATCATTATTGAAGGAAGTTGTATTTGTGCTCAGATGCATTTGTCCAGAAATATAGATCAAAGAGGAAACGTTATGCGGAAGTTGATATCATATAGTTTCCCTTCACTGATTCAGTAATGTTGATATGTTTCTGTATCATTTTTTAGTTATATAACCACAAAGCAAAAAGAAATCTTGACAGTTATCTACAACAGTCTGCATATGTTGACAATCTTTCAATGAATATCAATACAAAAAGTACAAATTATAAAAGTCTTGAACTGGATGGAACCTTTGATCCTGAAATATACGAAAATACCTGCATAGATCATCTTTCATAAAGTTTTAAGGACCCAGTTAGTACATGGGAGTTTGTCACACTCTAATTAAGATTTTTTGGCATAGAAATAAACATTTTTATTTCTAAACATGTTAAGATTATCATAATGTGGTTAATCATATTAAATGTCAGTAGCTGCAATTGTGTGTTTTCTAATAAATAAAATACATTTTTATATAACTATCTGATGTGTTATAATTGTTTTTGCGTTTACATTATTTATTGTGTTCGACTCTGTAACCAATATTAATAGTTATCAGTAACAGGGAAATAAATGATTATTTAACAACGAGGAAAGATCTTCATTATAGGGAGATAACTTATTTGCTTGTATTGCATGTATGTAAATTTTTCAGCGAGAAAAAAATAATGGACAAAGTCTTCGTTCAATGTTAGAAAATGATTTTAGAGAAGAAAATAATGTATTATTTTAAATTCTGACAATCTAATTTTTAATTTTCATTGAATCAAACAAGTTACAAGCAATTTTAAATTTAATCTTTGTTTGAATAATAAGATTTCTTTGATTTACAATTGCTTGGTACATAATGTAGAGATAATATTGTCAATTAACGTCTCAATTTTGTGTTTTATCATGCTCACGCATTGCTGTATTTAAAATTACTTAAAGACAAGATTGTGATAATATCAGTTACAAGCTCCGATTGAGTAGTTTTGTTATGTTCTAAACTGATGTAAAAATGATATATTCTACATGTCCTTCTATACCTCTATCCCCAATTACAATACACAGATAAAAGGAAACTTGCTAGAAAGAAAACTTCTTTGCATCATTTTTGAAGGAAGTTGTAGATGGGCTCAGATGCATTTGTCCAGAAACATAGATCAAAGAGGAAACGTTATGCGGAAGTTGATATCATACAGTTTCCCTTCACTGATTCAGTAATGTTGATGACAAATGATCACAAATGTACCTCTTCCAAAAGATATGTATGCATGTGATTACATGTACTCAAAAAATATAGTGATAAACATAACGGTGTTCGCACAAATTAGTTTTGTTGAGTTACATTTAATAGATAAATCTGTACAATTTATTCTCTTGTTTTGTATGTGTGGTGTTTTAAAAGAACAATATAGCTGAACATATGTAGCATCTTAAATAAGACCAGTATGGCTTAGGTGTATAGTAGTAAAGGGTCGTTTTCAGAAATACGGAACAATAAGTCAATAATTCATATCTTTCATGATTATTTATTATATACTTGGTATAAAATACAGGAATTTTGCACCCCTGATATGAACAGTGGCACGCGCCTTTATCACACCCCCGTATCATCACCATTTATTTCACCCTTTATCACACCCTTTATTACACCTTTCCGGAACACCTTTGTACTTTTTATTCGGATTACCTCGGATCTTATTCTCTTTTTCTGTGCATATCTGAAGTCGAAACTATGACGTCATGATCTGAACATTTTTAGTATAGATGACGTCACAATACATTTGAACGTCGAAAATACGCGGTTTGAAGATAGTGATAAAATGCTTGTAAGTTTTTTCAACGTGAATATGAAAACCAGCCTTCTAAATTCAAATATATAATAAGAACAACAATACATGTCAAAATCTGTATCACATCCCATATTAACCCTCGACCAATATCAGCCATCTGGCCTTCGGCCCTCGGGCTGATATTGGAGTCTCGGGTTGATATGGGATGTGATACAGATTTTGCTTTGTATTATTCTCTATTTATTTAATAGAAAAATAAAACATGTACAATGTACGTATATAATTTGTCAAGTAAATGTGCAAGTGTGTTTTTGAATCTCAGAATTTTAATAATTATAACTATCACGTTTACTTTGCAAATGTATACTATTTTTTTTTTAAATAAATAGAAACACAGCATTAAACTGTGACACTTATTAGCAGAAGTTTAGTTTATGTCTGACCAGCAAGAAACGGACATGAGACGTCCATGGTTTTAAGGGAAAAGTGAATGCTGTAAGACTTTGACAAATTGTTATATCTTCGATGTTGAAAAAAAAAATTCTTAAAAACACTCTATTGCTAGAAAATTTATGACACATGAAACTCTGCACTTGTTCTTTTTATGTATACGTATGATGGATATCACGCAATTGATAATTCATAAAAGTTAAAATGGTTGGTAAATTGATATTTGATAATTAAAATATATTAAGTATATATTTAGTATAAATGGAAAGTTAATCGTTATATTCAATTTGGTAATATTTTAGATAGGGCTTGACAGAATTATACACATATATTTCTGCGTTATCTAATTAGTTGGTATGTTTGCTTAGAAAGGTTTTCCTTTAGGGAACTGTTACAAAACAGAGTATGAACTCTTGTTCACAGTTTCAGCCGATGCATCATCTGAAATGTATATAATGTTTTGAAACTTCCCGAAATAAAACTGATATTACAGTGAATCTGTTCTGGTACATATCAATAGATATGTTGAGACAAACTTGATTGAGTCTGGAAGACTGTTAAAATTATTTAGACGAACTCGTTTGAACAAAATTTGACAACTTTGTGCAATCTCATTTTATGGACATTTATCCTAAAGTTGACACTCATGGACACATATCGACAGGTGCAAATACTTCTTAGGTATGAAAGGATTGTTGATCATTGAAAATATGATTATTATTTATGTTATGCTTTTGCTGTACTCTGTCCAAGGTAGGTATATTTACATTATTGTTGATCATAATTTTCATTATTCATGCAAATTTAAAAAAAAATACTGTCAGGTGAGCCTTATTACAAGTATATGATTATTTTAATGTCTGATCACTTGAGTATTTTTTAAGGAGAGCTAATTTACAAAATTAATGCAAATCTGTTTAAATATTTCACTCAAATAACTTTTTAGAATTTTAAACTATTTCATGAAGAGAAAAAAACTATACTTTTACGAATGTTGGCTCAAGTACAGAATAAGACAAAAGTAGTTCTAATGTCAAATAGTTTTTGCGGAGCGATACAATATTATATTATGGACCTTATATTGGGTTTCACATTCCGTCAAAATGAAATGTAGCTAAAAAGATCAATTATTGTTATAATGTTTTAACTTTTAAAAGATCAAAAAGTAATTTTTTATGTGTTGACAAAATGAAAGATGAAAATAAAAGAGATTGGATAATTACAGAAAGTTAAATTCAACGGGTTGACAGGTCGACAGGTTAATACGTCGACAGTTCGACAGGTTGAAAGATAGACAGGTCGATGGGTCGACAAGTTGACAGGTTGACAGGTCGTCGGATTGACAGGTCGACAGGTTGGCAGGTCGATAGGTAGACGGGTTGACATGTCGACGGGTCGGCGAGTTAATTAGTTGATAACACATATCATCAATAAATGAAAATAGAACTTGGAACAGCATCCTTTTTTTAATCAAGTTGTAGATCCACCGAACTGTCTATATATCAACCCGTCGACCTGTCAACCCGTTTGCCTATTGATCCGCCAACCTGTCGACCTGTCAACCTGTCGACCTGAATTGATAGATAATTGATGATATTTTTCTAGGTTTACTTTATTTAAATTATATATCAATCATATATTTATATTTTGATAAACATTGTAAATGATGTACACTACGGCCAACGCGGATCCCGTATTTTCCCGCGACACCATGATGGTGTTTTAATCATTTCCGCGATACACCGTCGCGGTATTGTCATCGCGGGGCCACGATTTTACCGCGATGGTGTAAGACACCGTAACAGGTGTCTGTTCTGTATCAGGGATTAAACCGAGAAGAAGAAAAAAAAGTCCTGTATTAATTATTGTTTAAATCTGGATATAGATATTTTTGGAAGAAGAATTCATTATTTTCTTTGAATTGTTTTTAACAAAAACCTAGAAAACTATTGCTACATGTATTTTGTTAATATTGTACAAGAGCCCCAAACATAGCAATGTACAAAGTACCGCGTTGGCCGTAGTGTATATAACAAATCCCATTTACTCATTATAGTTCGGGGGAACTATTTTGTCTTGTTCTGTCTTGACCCCAAATGTTTTGATAATAAAATCACAGGATGTAAAGATGGGTATTTCGGACCTAATTGCGCAACACCATGCAGATATCCAATCTTTGGTCAGCGATGCAAAGAAGCGTGTAACTGTACAGAAAGTAAATGTGACCCCACGATTGGATGTAAATACATTCACGGTAAACTTACATAAATTAAAAAAACTTATTGTAATGAATAGAGAAATCATTTAAAAATCACATGTGTTTCACGTATATATCCGTATAGGTTTTGCAAGAAATGTTTGCAGCTGTAATTTTATAAACGTACTCGCAGTTTAAAAAAAAAATAAAACTGATAATATGATTTTCTTATGTGTAAAATACTGAAAATAAGTGAACAAAAAAATTATAATTTTGGTTTTAATTTTCCGAAAATTAATTTTATAAGCTGTATAGATGGTTACCATGGTCCCGACTGCCTTTTACAATTTCATTATCCAAGTTATGGAAAAAAGTGTAAGAGCATGTGTAATTGTACCAGTTTGGAATGCAATCACATTAAAGGCTGTGGGAATATGAAAGGTATTTAATATTAGTAAGATTTTAACTGGTAAACTGAAATAACAATTTAATTTAACCATTTAGTATAAGCTCCATTCGTATTCAAATAAAAAGAAAGACACATGCATTTGTCCAACAAGTTTTTTTAAATAAAAAATTGTCATATAATAAGAATTGTTAGTTAAAAATTGTTTCGCAGAAGGGCAACATAACTCAGAAGATTACATCTGTAGCGTTTTGTTTACGTTACGTATGATAAATAAATGCTCTTTTTTCATGATTCACGGATGAAAAAGGAAATGATATCCAATTTAGTTAACGCCATTCCATAAATACTTTCTAAATAATTACACGTAAGTAAACAATGGAATATACAATGTAGTAATATTCAAGTTGTAGTTTTTTCCACACAGTGTCGTATTTGATCAGAATAAATTACAACGTTTTATTAACGTAGTATATTATATAAAACAGAAGACACATTATTTTAGTTAACCTTCCTTTTGAAGGAAGATGATTTATTTGATCAAATGAATGCGGATTGACCTTGTTTATTAAAAAAAATATGAGGAGTGTAGCATTGTTGGTTAACTACATTCCTTAATGCTGAAAGCTATCTGTCATTTATTTCCTGAAAAGTTAACCATTCTAATTCTCTACAAATGTATTGTGTTAATGTTTTAAGAATACGTAGGTAATGTGCCGAAACGGAGCATCACCCTATCAGGTATCCATAAATAATGTTCATTTTACACAATAGCACGCATAAGATTACAGAAATGTCATTCTTGTCACATATATTCATACATAAGTTTAAAACGTCCCACATTCGTTCCAACAGATTATAATTTCATCCTACTTATTTAGCAAGATTGTACACTTGCTTTATAATGATTTAAAAAAAAAATTAATTCAGTCATACCCAGATGCTTATTCTTTTACACATATTTGGGCATATATATATGACTTATATTCTAGTATTATAATGTATATCTCCAAAAAATGACACTCAAAAGTAACAAAATCATCAGACGTGGTTTATTTTCCATGTTACACGTATCGATCTGAATATAAATTATTAGATAATGTATTCCAAGCGCTTTTATAAAATTTATTGGCGAATCTCATTTAAAACAACAAAAGTCTTAAATGTTAAAAGCCTAATTAGAGGATTATTCGTAGATAAGCAATCCAAAAAAAGGTACTCGGTCTAAATCAGTGTCGGTCAGGTATCTTCATTAATGATCGGTCAAACTAATGAAAAAAATGACAATAAAAAAACCGTCAACCATCTCAAACATCCATAAAACGAAATACAAATTCAAAGCAGAGCAACACGAACCTCCAAAAAGATAGAGGCAGGATCAGGTGCCTAGGAGGAGTGAGCATCCTCTGCTGACCGGTCACACCCGCCGTGTGCTCTTTGTCGTAATCGGGAAAAAACGGAAAGTCCGTAGACAATTAGGTGATTATTATGGTCTAACAATTAGTATGAAAAACGTCAGTCAGCATGCGACCCAGTGGAAGATTGTATTTGCTGACAAGGTCGTTGTATCGACCATAGAACTTACGAAAAGATGACTTCAAACAAGACTGTTGATAGTCCTGTTTTATCAACTTGTTTGTCAGTAGCTTACCTCGCCTTAGAAACTGTTCATACGAAGAGTATGCCCTAGCGTATCGAATTAACTGAGAGACAAAAACACCATATGCAGGTGATGAAGGTATATTGCTACATAAGTAAGGAAAGTTGACTGTAGAAAAATTGAAGTCATCGCGTTCATCATAAAGTTTTGTTGTTAGGTTACCATCAATGTCCATTTCCAGTTAAATATCCAAATATGAAACAGATGACGCAGACTCTGTGGTATCTTTTATTTCAAGTTCACTGGGATATATCGAGTCGACGTAAGTATGGAAATAACAAATGTTAATTGATAATACGTCGTCGATATACCTGAATGTTGAGTTGAATGGCACGTACATGTTTTTGAATAAATTCTGCTTCATAAGAAAACAAAAATAGGTCTGCTAACAATGGGGCACAATTGGTACCCATGAGAATTCCAACAGATTGTTGGAAGACTTGATTTCCAAAAACTACATATATATTGTCTATCAGAAACTAAATATTATCAAAGGTTTACATGTAAGTCAGTCAAACAGAAAAGCGAAATTTGACTATGATTCAAAAGAAGTTAAAGATTTTTTTAAAATCATCTTTTGTAAAATATTCGTGCACATGTTTCAGACAACTTCGTGCTTTACGGAAATTTTTAGATAAACATTGACCACTCAATAATTACTGCAGCTAGAGTCAACAGGTGGCTGATTGCGTAATAGGAAATAAACACCCCCATTACACACGGTAATGCGTGAAAACGGATTTAAATTTTAATAAAATTTATATTCCGTACTATGTTTAAATTATTTTTTTTGCGGTCTAACGTAATCACAGAAATTGAAAACGCAGAATATAATTTAATACTTTTTAGGGTCTAAATCGCAAAAATTTCGAGCCGCAGAAAATACCCGTTATACGGTACGTAAATATATATTGGAGGAATAAAACAACCTACTATTATCCGGAAAAAAATATTCGTGATCATTTATGACGATCAGCGACTATATGGAATTTGTCTTTGAGATATAACAATGAAATTTGTGTGGCTTGTCGTTGTATTCATGTGTTCTGTGCAGGGTAAGTAGAGTTTTGTTTTCGTGCATGTAAATATGTAAAGCCCCAATCATATGAGGCATTATCATATTGCATACAGTCAGATTTAACTCGAAGGAGTAAATGTATTTTATGTATGTATTAACACACATCAAAAAAATGTATGCAAAGGAGGCAAGATGCGTTCACATTATTTGTAATACATGTACATGTATATTACGATTAATATATATTCATACTATTTATTTATAACTTAAAGGTAAGTTAAGTTGCATCAAAGTCTAACTGGATATAAATATGAAAATTAAATAAAAGTACCCAAATGCTTTAAGACACCTAAATATTCCTTACCATTAAAAATACATTTACTTTGTATCGCAATATTTGCATTGCACAAAAATCTTTATAAAAGGTATTTTTTAGTGCATAAATTTTAACGTTGTCAAAAACTTTAGGTCAGATAGGTTTGAAGGTTAAAGAGAATATTAAACTGTTGGCAAGAAAAAGTAATTTTTTTTTTCAAAAGAAACAAAAGACATTTTTACAATAAGTAATCTCAGGAAATGTGCAATGGTACTCAGGATATTTGCAACATAATAACCGGATGTCCAGGTTTACATCAGAGCTTGAATCTTTATTAACAATTGGAAATGAATAAATCTTGATCGATTAATTTAAAATAAATATCACAAGTTATTGAACGAAAAATCTACTAGCTAAGATATGTATTTGGTTTTATGTACTAATGAATTATATTTTGGTTTTGTAGCTACGTGCATATCAGTTATCTGTTATAAAAAGAATTTATAATATGTGCATGTACATGTTTAATAAAAAAGAATGTACTAAAAAAGTCGATTCTTCTAGATTGTAATGTTGGATACCATGGTTCACATTGTACAAAACCCTGGAGATATCCTAACTTTGGAATTCAATGCCAGGAAAAGTGTAAATGCACTGAGGATATGTGTAACCATATAATGGGATGCATAAACATCACAGGTAATATTAAAGAAAAAATATCCACCCCTTTTTAAAAAGGGAATATATATTTTTGTCTCTTTTCTTCTCCTTCTTCTTATTCGTAATCTTCTTCATCCAAATTTTGTCCAGCCCGTACTTTAAATGCCCATTAACATTAAGACTTCAAAATTAAAACATAGTTTGATGGTATTGAGAAAGAGTGAAAGTTTTTAACCTTGACATATTTTTTTTTTATCTCAAAGTCAATCAAATTCTAAAAAATATTATTTAGGCCATAACACGAGAACACTTTAACATACTAACTTTTAACTTGTACCATACATAGATGATTAATTATCAAAATTATTGACTTTGATCTAATATTATAATTTTAAGATCAAATTATTAAAAATAAATATATTTGTCTCCTTCTGTCAAAATGTGCTTTGACAGAAGGACTTTGAAACAAAGAACAACAATAATACACTGAAATAAACTGTACCTAAAATTTTGACCTTGACCCCTTTTTTATCTCAAGCTGAAATTAGAAAAATTCCAAGACCTTAACTTCCTTCAAAAGTTTTGCCTGAAAGACCATGGCTAGATGATATCAAAAAGAAGTGAAATGTACCGAATTTTTTGGTGTTGACTTATTTCGAATCTCAATTATCATTATTATCATCTTAAAAATAGCAAGAAAATGCTTGGAATTCTTACTTGTATCGTATCTAGATGATATAAAACAACTAAAACCTTCAAAAGTTTTCTATCTTGACCTATATTTTTGAATTTTAAAGGTAAAATTTGAAAAACATTCTTCAGCTGAGCCTTGATACACTGATATGACATATAGACAGGTTGATATTATACTAAATGCTATGATTTTTACTGTATTTTGCATATCAAATGTGTTTAATTCAATAAACCAGAGCTCAAGGTGGACGCGTTAAAAAAACCCTAGTTATCAAAACTTCCTTAAAACGGATTTAAAGCTGCTACTGATAGGTATTAGAATGTTATCATTTTAATTTTATAACACATGTAACCTGATAGTTTGGAGATACTGCATAAAAAAACCCGAATATTTAAATTCTGAATTCTATTAAGTTATTTGTCTATCAACTTTCTAACAAGGCTCCAATGATATGGAGACGACTTTAAATTCAGCTTTAGTATGTGAAGATGGTTACTTTGGAGAGGACTGCATTTCACCATGTAAATATCCAAGCTTTGGGAAAAAGTGCCAATACGAATGTAACTGTGCTCTCTCCAGATGTAATCACATCAAATGATCTGGAAACTGGACAGGTATTTGTTTTAACATACGTTAAAAAATGATTATTATGAGACTTTTGCATTACTTCTTAAATTACGTATATTTTATTGCTGAATACTAACAAGTTCTTTGTTACATCAACTTTCTTACAAGGCTCCGATGATATGCAGATCTAGACGACTTCAAATTCAGCCCCAGATTGTGAAGACGGTTACACTGGACAAGACTGCATTTTAGACTGTAGAAATCCAAGCTTTGGGGGAAAGTGTCAATATGAGTGTACCTGTAATATCTCTAAATGTTATCACATTAAAGAATGTGAAAATTTGACAGATATTTTTTAAATATACGTTGAAAAATGATTTCTATAAAAAATCTTTATTACATACAAAAACATTTATATACTATTTCATAGTTTAATGGAGTTAACGGTTAGTTTAAAACAGTCTTTAGGAATTACAGTTAAATCGTTCGTTTTATTATGATAGTACCACAAAAGGAGACTGATCTCAACACATTGGTTGTGACTTATTGAAAAGATATAAGTACATGGTATAAAAAATATTCAAAAACATTGGCTTAAGTATATATCCGTCATTCCTATGCACAATAAAAGGCATTTTGGACACGTTAATTAAAAAAAAGTTTTGAAAAATAAATGTTTCCCCAAAAGACCATCCATCATAAAATAAAGATTGTCATATATCAAATTTTTCACAATAACATTGAGCACAAGTTTTAAACACTTCATTTTCTCCTACCCAAAAGATTGACTCATTTATATAAACATAACAGTGTAAGTTTGTATAGACATAATTAGTGAAATGCAAAAAATTAATATGTAAACGGTGTGATCGTTGGGCCGAGCGCAGATTTGTTTTTTGTTTTAACAGATATAGAACATTTTGATTTTTGTAAAAGAGAGTAAAAGAGAGAACCAAATTTATAACGTACAAAAAAGGCCCACTTAGAATCCGCCTCAGCCCTTCCTACTTAAATCAACTAAACGTCGCGTGCTCATTCTATAATTATGACGTAATGATTCACGTGAAACAAGATGACTTCGAGAATTTTTAATTTTTTCTTTCAATAATTTTCATATTTTTAATAATTAAAATTTGCTTCTTTATTTGGTATCAAAAAAAAAAGATCGGTTCCTTGATATTATTGTTTTTCCCCATTTAATAAATTGGTAAGACATGCTTGAAACAAGGTATCTTCTGATCTAAGCACTGTGGAAACTTATGTGATTTGCATAGTCAACTATTTTCATTAAAATACTTTCGATTAAAACCTTGGAAAGTTTTTAAAAGAGTTTAGAGGCAATAAACTTCGATAAGCGCCAGTCATTTAATGATAGAGTTAACTTTGTTAAACAAAACGGCGGCCAATATGGCGGCACCCATGATCTGATGATTTCTTTATGCTGTTAGTAACTGAAATTTTCTTTTTGTAACCCCATATCAATTAATATTTCAACTTGATTAGAAAGTTCGTTTCAACATATTGCTTCAAAATCTCCAATATACTTCCTTTGATTGATCTAAAAAAAACTGCAGTATCTAACATTAAATAGTATAAATATTTTATAAAAGTCTATTTTATGTAAATACTACACGAACAATTCACTTTCGTACATAACTCAGTATTCACTGTTTACTTAAAAAGTATATGTACTTTTGATATTTCATGTTATTTCCCCTCTAAAACTACAGAAAACAACAAATATACCACCAAAAGCAGAGAACAGAGCTGGTTGGAATGGAAGCAATTTATCACTTTCGCAGGTATTTTTAATGGAATGTTTCTTACTTATACGTTTAATTAAGTTTTCCATCTATTATTGAAGCTATCTGAATTATTGATACAAAATGTGTCAAGTGTGTTGATTATTGTTATTTTTGATTTGTGATGTATGTTACATTGATGTAGAAGAATGACCTATTCATGTTTAGAAGCTACTAAATATATGTAAAAATGTGACGTTATTTCGCGCATTTCGTGTTTTAATTGTACATGTAGTCAACATTGTCGATCGAACAAAAAACAAGTTTAGCTTTTTAAAAAAAGCTTACCGTCTTGAGATCAAACTCTAAACAGCAATAAGTTATCAAAGATAATTTAATTCTTTTTTTTATATAAATGTCGCCTTTCTCTACATGTGGAACTTTTTCATATGTGCCGTAAACGTGCGTTCCTAAAACTGAGAAATGTCTACCACGTGCTTGTTAGTTGAGATCGACTATAGTAGGGAAAAAGAGATCTTAGGAAGGGTCGTATTATTTTAATAAAATCAAAGTTTATACCACAGCATTCAGCATCTTGTTTTACTGATATTAGTTTTACCGTATCTAATATGCAAACTTGTTTACTGATATTAACCATGCCGTATCATATTTTCACATTTTTTTGTATTTTCATAAACAATACAAAAAGAAAAGAACAAACAATTTCAAAAGATATTATGAATATTGCTTTCAACTAGTTGTACTGAAAAATTATAACCTGAATTTCATTCATGGCAATTTCTATTGTTTTTTCCAAGGAAGACGGTAACAATATAAGTATAATAAAGATAACATAACTAAAATATATTTCCCTCTGCATGTTCTGAATAAGACTGAACAGTTTGTTCGAAATCAGTTTTAGAAAGTTAAAAAAATATGTCTTATTATACGCGGGCAAATTTAGTTAATCTGATATGTTCTATATTCAGTTATGTCGTTACTATTATTTGAAGCAATATGTTTTCTCAAGGGAAAAAGGAAATAATATTGCATGGATGTAAAATGATCGTTGGTGTTTCGAGATCGACCCTTTATTGCCTAATATACAGGAAAGATAAAGACTACACGATGATGAGGAACCTGTAATCGGTTTCCAGTCCAACAAGGATACAACAGACGACACTTTTTTCTCCAGATACAGTGAAAACAATGCACTCAATGAGGAATGTGTAACTGAAATATTCGTAAACAAGCTAATCTTTTTAAAAAAGATAGGAAGCTAGCATAGTTGGCTGTAAATAATCACAGGAAGACAAGTTGATTAAGTGTTATTTTTTAATATTCTTGACTAATTCTTGTTTTTGGTTTCTAACTTATTCGAAATCATAAAAATATAACACAAGACAGTAAATTACAAATATTTGTTTCACCGAAATTATGCTTTAAAAAAACCGATAAAATAATACTGCATGGATGTGAATATATCGTTAGTTCTTTTGCGATTGGCCCTCTATTGCCTAGTAAATAGAAGTGATAAAGACTACACGGTGACGAGGAACCTGTATTTGGTTTCCAGTCCAACAAGGACACAACAGACCGCCTTAATTTTTCCAGATAAAGTAAAACAATGCGCTCAATGAGGAATGTGTAACCGAAATATTCGTTAACAAGCTTATCTTTTTAAAAAAGATTAGGAAGCTAGCGTAGATGAGGTAATGTAATTTGTATTACCCTACAGGCCATTGATCACAAAATCTTAATAACTACAATTTTTACAAGCTCGTTAGCACCATAATATAACCTGTTGTTGTTTGCACAGCATCCACCATATTCGATGGTCATCGATTCAACATACCACTTCTATTAATACCAATATACTGTTAAGTCCTTAACAGGTATAATGTCGTCAAACTACAATACAAAATCATTCAAATTCAATCACAATTTATTTGGTACCTAATTGTTTTTAAAACAGAAACGCGTTTCCTCCGGCCAGGATTTTGGAGTCAAACTGGAAGAAAGCAATCGGGAGGACTACACTATTTCTAAGTGAAGACTTGATTTATACAAATTAAAACGTTCATGCCTCATTCAGTGAATAATAGGAATATTTTATGTTTTTAAAATTATTAGAAATTATCCATCGTCTAGAGGTTTTACAACCAATATTTATATCAATCAAGCAAAATTTTGTTTGGAAGTGGCATTTAATGCTGACCATATGGTTTTCTTGCTGAACAAGTATAATGCAAAAATTCGTGCTTATTTTTGGATTAATTGAAATATTTACATTTGCAAAAATATTTTCTAATATGAACCTATAAAATAGCATAATCGTTCAATTATGTGTGAACTTTTTAATCAAAAGAATCATTACATGAATCATCAAAGAAGACATTTTATTATTAATATTTACATCTTTTTAACAAATTTTGTTAACATATCTGTGTAACACATTAATATATTTCACAAATAATTATCATTTGATATGTGTGTGTGTTTTTTTTTTAGGAAAAAGAGAGAGAGAGAGAGAGAGAGAGAGAGAGAGAGAGAGAGAGAGAGAGAGAGAGAGGGTTGTCACGACAGCGGTCGTGTGTCCAATCAGTCGAGCAATAACAGAACATCAATAAGTATTTACAATCTTTATATATAAAATCAATAAATTTACAAATATACATATTCACACACACACACACACACACACACACACACACACACACACACACACACACACACACACACACACACACACACACACACACACACACACACACACACACACACACACACACACACACACACACACACACACACACACACACACACAAAATATTGACCCAAAAAAATGTTTATGATATCAGATCAATTATAGCCTCCTCTGGTGGTAAAATTGTCCGTAGCGTCCCTCCAGTGTTCCTCCGATGTGTCCTCCTTCGGTACCACGTCCTTAGATGACGGCTTCCGTCCACCAGCTTCCAGCGTAGTAAGTGAATACACGAAGGAGGTTACACGGGCGGTAAGATGTAGAATACCGGAGCACTGGTGACTATTGTTGGACCATCACTGGGACATCGATGGAACTTTGCTGGAACCTTGCTGGAACCTTTTAATTTAACATAAATAAAAATACTTTCAATAACGTTTCACTTTAACTATATACTTGTCTACCTAATTACCGTAACTGCACACCATACAACCCCACCGAACATTACTCGCTCTACAAAACCGATAAGTGTATCAGACCCCTTAACGTTATAAAACACTGTCACACTTAAACGTATAAGACCTCTTAACATGCAATATCATAGTTAAGTGTATAAGACCCCTTAACATTACAAAACAGTCAATGTATTGACCAATAACACCGTATAAGACTACAAAATATAAACTCACTAATAAACTAGCAAACCACGCTTGTCACACAAACGCACCATAACTCTACGGTAAATAAACAAGTATGTAAATGTAAAACGTTCATCCGAAAATACTATCGAACACGTATACAAAAACGGACACCTAAAGTCTTACTTAAATATTACAAACAAGACTAAATTCTAAAGAAAAAACGAACTTACCCCTAATGGAGATTGGTTACCGTAAAAAATATACTTAGCTACACATCGTGCTGTTACTGCAGTGCGTGCTAATGGACTCCGGCTAACTGACCAAAAACATGGGTATTTATGGTATCATAGTAAACAAATAGAACAGCCCGAGTGTAGTCCATTATTGACCAATACCTGGGGCTCGTTTCATAAAGAGGCCTAAGTTTTGGGCCTAACTTAAGTCCAGTCCGAGGACTTACACCGAAACATAGTCGAGCGTATTTTGCATTTCATAAAGCGGCGTAAATAGAAGCGTAAACTTTACGCTAAAGCTATGGCATTAGTCCTTGACAACGCAGCACTTCACAAGCATAACATTGTATCTATTACGCCGTCATGTACAGGTGCATGTAGCATGTGAAAATATGATAAATTTTAGAGGAACAAGCAATTGAAATAATTTTACTTAAAATATTTAAGATTTGATAAATTCTTGTTTCAGTGTGTACAAAGACGACGCATACATTACTACTATACCAAGGTTAAATTTTTTGAATAATATTCCTTTTCCTTTTCCTTCAACAGTTTACCGAACAATAAGCACATAAATAAAACATTTAACGTAATCAATAAAGGTTATGCTATAAATGATTTTCTGGAATATCAACGCAAGGAGTATTATTTATTATTATACTTTCATGTTAAATACTGAAATCTGAATGGTTTAGCCGCAGTTTATTATCCGCTCTATTACATTCAGCGTTAGCAACACACTTGGCAACGGGCAACACAACGAATTGTTACATGCGCGTAAATTATGCGCGTACGGTTCGCCGTAGAATTCACATCAGCAGTAAAGTTTTCTTTAAAATTAAGACATTGAGTATAATAAAATAAATAGTGCCTGTTTGGGAGGGCAACAGTTGAAATTGACACCCCTCGAAAACGATTGTCAACCTCCGCTTCGCGTCGGTTGACAATAATTTACTCGGGGTGGGAATTTCAACTGTTACCCTCCCAAACAGGCACTATTTATATAGTGTCAAACAAACATGTAAATCTTATATGAATTATCTGTATAATACATGTATAATGTTTTTTATAATGTTATTGACCTGATTTGTGGTTATTTATACATTGACTGCTAGAAAATGCAGCATCGTTAAATCATATTTTTTTTCTTTTAGGGCGGGTCCTTACTCGGCATTATTTTGGATAAAGTACATGTGTAATGTGCTCAATAGAATTATCAATATATCATTTTATTTATTTAGGAAGTCCGAAAAATATGTTAACTTATTACTTTTATCTTATTGAAAATTTTGAATTTACTGGATGGGTGTAAATTTACAAGGCGTCATATTGTAAATTTTGTGTTTACATTCAACCAGTTTATTCCTATACTCATAATTAACAATATGACAATTTTCTGACCTTTGTCGCTCTTTGTCATTGCGCATTTTAATTCAAATGAATTTTAGGGGTTCTAAAACATAATTTAAGCATTTTAAATTTGTTTTCAATTATTTTGCGATGGGCTGCAATTTAACGCAACATAATATATTATTATACATGTATTATAATAAGTTACGCTTTCAAGGGACAATTCTGTATCCAGTATTAAAAAATTAAAAAGTGTATTTATCAAATCAGTTCGAATTGCGAATTTGTCTAAACTCTAATGTGTCATCATTATTGTAGTTAAGAACATTGTATTGATAAGATATCTTGATTTTAAAAAGAGAACCACAAATTATGTTTATGACTGTGCGTCAGAATCAGTGAGTTTAATTGGCTTCGATTTTGTAGATGCATTCAATATATTAATGCATCTACAGGTACATATATCGTAGGTTATAAAAATATACTGTTCATATATAAATTACAAAAATTACAATTATAAGCTATTTTCCCAGAAAGCATACGTTTTAGTGAATGATTTTTTCAAGGTAAAGTTATTACTAAATGTGGTGTAAACTTGTTCTAAATTGTAGAAAGAAAAAAATGGTTTAGAAAAATATTATGTAATATAATGCAACACATATAAATCTATTATGAAAGTCTTTGATTACATGTAAAGGGCTTTGTAAAAGATATGTCGAAAAGTAAAAAAAAAAAAAAAAAAAAAAGAAAAGAAAAAAAGGCACCTTGGTTTCCTTTTATGTATTTTTAAAAGTAGTAAAAGTAGATGTATTTCTCACCTTAGATAATATGATCTCTCTCTCTCTCTCTCTCACATTAATTCGGGAGAACCCCCCCCCCGTGGCAATCAAATTCCAGAACTTAAAGTATAAATCGTTCTTTCTCATTATCTAAGTGTGACAATATCTTAAATCGCATTAGTGATAAAATACAATCACCGTTTCATGATATGTATGCTTACTTATGTTTACGTCCGAACTTACGTCTACCTATGTGTGGACGTAAAATTTTGGCTTAACTTTAGTTGGACGTAAAGATGCGCTCTTTAATTAAACGCGAATATTCGCGCTAGTCCCGTCATTACACCGGCGTAGCGCTAAGTCTGGGCGTACAACCCCTTTATGAAACGAGCCCCAGAAGTGGAAAAAATTGAGGCACCAAAAAGGATATAAACATAAAATAAAAATCAGAGGTACCCTGCAGGAAAATGTACACATGACTAAATCTATTGATTGTGACAGGGGTATTCCTATGAAGAATATTAAGTAAAAATAAGGTTCGGTCAAACAAATTTCATAGTCAAAATCAAAGTAAATAATGGTATTTGAACTCACTAATAAGAAAGGTAGCAGCTGGTCAGTGTTTGGTGTTTAGTTACCATCTGTGATATAGAAATGTATGCACAGGATTTTAAAGAAATGTCTAAGTAAAATTTTCTTAATATTGACACCAACGAGCGCTGCACGATATAGCTTGACTAGATCAGGCGCTGATCCGAAATTTTTCCATGGGGAAACTTCAAACAAATGGGTGTTTAACTCTCTCTCGTTTTTGTTTGTTTTGTTTTTCTTTCCTTTATTTATTCGAATGGGATTTAAATAAAATTTTATATAATGTTCGATCACAAAAGCCCCGAATTCAAGTAATAGACTATAATTAACCACGAGGCTCTTTATCCCGCAATTTTAACTGCAAATCTGAAAAGGTCAAATGAACTCATGTGTTCTAAATTTAAATGACAATAACATTCGCAGGGGTGGGTCGGGGTAGCTGGTGAGAAATCGGTAGAGATTTATTATAAATGTATAACGTAGAATCACCGAATGAACCTGTGTTTGTTATTCAGTCAACTGAATGTTAACTGAAAGGACTGAAAAGGTGACAGAAAGGCAAAACTATTCCATTAGTCATCTTCTAGATCTTGCTTCTAAAAGAAAGTGTACCACATGTACAAAATATGAAGACAAAGACATTTGTTCCTCATTACAAACTTATACAATATAAAATGAGGAAAGAACTAAAGCCACTAAGTACTGAAATCGGCCCTGTCACTAAAATAAGTGAAATTCTCTCAAATAATACTTTACGATTTATGTGTTATTAAACACTTAATTTTTTCACATTATCTTCTCTGGTTTTCTTCTTACAGTCATTCAAACTTGGTATTGGTTCTAATGTTCACTATTACGTTATGACGTTGACGTGATCACTATAACGTCATAACGAAAATGTTAATATATATGAAGATAACTTGTACGTAATGACCATATAGTACAGGCAACACGGATCCCGTATTTTCCGCGCATCCCCGAGGTCCAAATTGCAACACGGTTAAAGACATATGTCTCTGGTAAAACCGAGTACACCCGCGGTAGGGTCGTCCAGCAAGACAACACCGCCTCGGTCTTGACGATCGATTACAGGTGAAGAAAAGAATCGAAGCGAAATCCGAGTTATCTACGTCGATTAAAATAAAATTGACAAATACACGTAACTATATATCATTTTATTAATTAATGGAACTATCTAAAAATGACAGATGATATAATTTGTGTATTTTTATATTTTTTTAATATTTTTAAATTCAAAGCGTAGATTTAAAGCATCGTGGGATCCTATTATATTTAGTTACTTGATGATGTATTTTTACAAAACATTGAAATTGAAAAAAATATGATAAGTATGTTTGTACTTCTTTCTTGTTTCCTTCTTCAATCTCGTTAAATTGTGAAGAAGTATTGAAACTTTTCTTTTTAATATTTATGCAAACTGCATATTTCAAATTAATGAAATGCTCTTGCCGATCTATTTCCGTGCGACCGAGTTTCAACATTCAGCCAGTATGCAATCGTATTAGAAAAAAAGAAAATATATCTTAACATGTATTATATTTGTATTTTATATGTAGTTTAAGCTCTTAATCTAATTGTTCATGAGCAAGGTTTCCTGTACAATTGATATGTACCCGCGCTAACCCCTTATCATGTTAGAATATTCGCGAAGCTTGAGGTCGCGAGTTGACATCAGAGTATTGAAATAATTAGTGCTGTTCTCTTATTATAACCTTATCTGCTTGTTTTATTACTGCTGTCTTTAACTCAAAACATTAATGTGTCATTCTTTACAAGAAATGGAAATAGGTAATTATTTTGCATCACAAAACAACATGGTAAACTGTACATGCGTGGATCTGGGGGGGGGGGGGGAACCCCCCCCCCGGGACCCCGGGAAAAAAAAAAAAAATTTAAATTTAATAGAAAAAAATTCGCAAAAATGCCCCCGGCCCCCCCTTGAAAAAAAATTTTCCTTTTGCCCCCCCCCCCCCCCGGAAAAACTTTCTGGATCTGCGCATGCTGTACATGTTATTAAATGCATATATCCCGAATTACTTTTCAAAAATCAAATGCAAACTATTTAATATGTACACATTTCCTTTCTTATGTATAGTAAGTTTAAGTGTCGCGATTATTTCCTTTGTATAGTGATTAGCAAATCCAGGGTAGAAAACGGCATGCCCTACGGGTTTTCACAACACCACTCCTTTCCTATCTTTAAGAAGTGTTTTTTTTAGTGTCGTTGATCCGGATATATCCAGATACAAATTCATGATCGGGGAGAGAGAGAGAGAGAGAGAGAGAGAGAGAGAGAGAGAGAGAGAGAGAGAGAGAGAGAGAGA
>WFKH01010931.1:16616473-16626649 GCA_016163765.1 Magallana hongkongensis | reverse complement strand
AGAGAGAGAGAGAGAGAGAGAGAGAGAGAGAGAGAGAGAGAGAGAGAATGAGTTTAGTCGTAATATTTGAAATATACTAACATTAAATATTCATATAATTAGTTTCCACAAAAGAATATAGTATATTGTGATTGAATTCAGCCTGAGTCTGTGTGCTTTACCCCTGTCAATCAAATCAGCCTGCACCAAATCGAGCTGCACCATGTGCTCCTTCCAAAATAAGGGACAAAACAGTTTTGCCCAGTAGCTTTCATTTAAAGTAAAGAAAAAAAGAAGTATGTCTAACAATGAATTGCTTTACACTGTTTGTGATGTTTAATTTAAAGATTGATATACTGTGTTTGTGAAATCTCTCTCTCTCTCTAGTTTAGCTTATATTTAAGGTTTTATATTAATTTTCCTCCATTGATTTTCTGCGAAGAGGAACATCTTAAACACCTTAAACAGTTTAAGAACGCAGTTAAATGAAACAATTATTTATTGCATGTGTTACTATTAGTAAAATTGTTTGATGTACGGTGAGAATTTCTGATGATCCCTCGTTACACGGACTATGCACCTGTCTCATACTCCAACTTGGTAAAAATAAGTTTATTAATATCTTTTATTATCTATATTGATCCCCGCTTGATTCAATACTGGAAAACAAATTCGAAACTAAGAAATTGGAGGGGATGTTGAAATTACTATCTCCGTAATTCATCCTACATATTTTTGGAAGTTTGATACCACCGTTTAGAAGAAAAAAGAAACATGATTGAAACAACAAATAAAAAGATTTGGAATTCCGACCATAATAGTCGCATACACGACGAAACCGCATACTGCATGATTCGTTACCGGTAAAACGACTGTATATAGAATATTTTATGTTTTACGTTAACGTTGTGAATGTTTTTATAATTAGTAATCTAGTTCCTTTTAAATATTTTTTCGTACAGGTTTAGGATTATTATTGTTAATGATTAAAAGAGCATTTATCTACATCTTTTAATAACTATATCCATAAGTAATTATTTATGATTTTTTTATGTATACATTTTTAAAAATAGTTATTTATTTCTTAAAAATATATTTTTTTTGGTCAATAAAAGAAAGAAAAATTATAAATAATTATAAATAATTCCCAACAAAAATAATTATTACAATCACAAATACTGATAATATATGGGGTATATGTTCATATTTTCTTTCAAGAAATAAATGTATTTCATTTATTTCTTCAAGTTGATTTTTTTTATTCATATATCTATTTCCTCATTAGGATGCAATGTTTTAAGTTTCAATTAACAAGAATAACAAGCAATATTTATTTCCTTTCATAAATCTTTTATTTTTAAAATGCATTCCTTTATTGTTTTCCGCAAGTGTATAAAAAAATTTCGTGAACCAGAATATTTATGGAACAAATTACCTAGTTACCGGCTGAACTACGGTTGACAAGGAAACGTAAACAGTGTATGTACGTAGCTTACCAAACGTTGTCCAATCCTTCTGATAGAAATTAAAGGAACAGACTCGCTAAGTTTATTATTATTGATTAACAAAGGCCAATATAAAAATATAATTTTATTTATTTTCTGATTTACATCCTATCTGGGTTTTATTTTCATTTCGGGTGACCCTTTCATGACCGGCGTTTTATGCATGTACAATTATTATGAAACGAGTTTATCTATAACGATAAAAATAGGAAAGAAAAGAAAGCTTTGTGCTAGATATTTATTCAAGATGCTTTTTTTAAGTCATAAGCTTAACTGTTTATCAAGATCAATCTTTGGAACAAAGAAAAGTCACACTATATAGTTCTATGCGGGCACGAGGTGGATCCAGTAACTAGAGCGGGGTATTTGTTTATGTTATATCATTTGGTTAAATCGATGAAGAAAACTATATATCTTGTATGTTTTTATTTTTCTTCAGTTTGTCATGGTTTGTGAACATAAATAATCTTTATATATTTTAATTTATGTTCAATATTCAAGAGTAACGTTACGTTGAACTGGTTTCAAATGATGAAATGTTCAGCGTATGATAGGGTTTTTTTTTTTTAAATTTATTTATTTATTCAATCAGACCTTAAGAATGAACAATGAATGATTCAATGTAGTCCCTTTTTTTTCTTTTCTGTTTATTCGAGGTTTTGATGAAAAATATCAAAAATCCACATGCATGGAATGAAAAATTCCGGTTATTTGCAGAAAGTATAAGTTTAAAATGCAAATAACCCCCAAGCCTCGATCCCAAAAACTATTTTGATTTTTTGGACACAATTTTATTGCTGAATTTTATTTTTTCAATACTTTTTAGATCGAGGTGTGGGGCGATATAAAATTTTTTATCCAAATTGGTGACAGGTAGCAAAATTTGCCAAAAACTGGTGACCGATACCGGTTTAGCTTCTTATAATATCTATCTGCATGAGTTTTCGCGGAAAAAATGCCACGGATTTTTAAGAAAGAAGGTCCAAGCTTTTCAATATTATGATGAATTTTGCAATATGGGAGACTTCATTTTACTCATAAACACAGGGCCGATTTTGGCACTTCGTGGCTTTAGTTCATTTATTTAACACATGAAGAGGAAGAATGTATGGAGTTCACACCAAGATTAGATTTAATTTTAGCAAATAAAGTTTATAAAAAACAAAATCAATCTTTTGAATCAACAATTTTTTTTTATATTTTCCAGTACATAGGTCACAACTTGTATATAAATACACAATGATATTAAGATAGCTCCTAGAGATGGCTTCTTAAAAACGTTTTGTACAAGTTGTTGAATAAAAATGCCTACTTTGGGGTATTTGCAGACACTTCCTTTTTATTATGTACGGCTTTTTTACTGGCTTCATTAAATAATGCGTATACTCCAAACATCTGCGAAACGCAGAAATATCTGGTTAAGGCATATTATTCATTACAAAAAGTTTTGTTTAAATTTTTAATTTGTTCAGTTTATACAAAGAGTATAGGACACACTAGTACAACTAAAGAAACAATTATATATATAAAAAAAATGAAAAAAGACAACTGAAATAATTATTCAGGAATTTATTAAATCACTTTGGAGAATCTTCCGATTAATACCTTTACCAGTACCAAAGTTGTTACATTTGAGATAAAACACTAGTCAATTTCAAAATCTTCCTTGATTTTTAATTAGGATCATCCATTCATTCATCTAAAGCAACAGTTTATAGTCATAATATATAATGGTTTTACTTGCTACATGGGTATAAAATATACAATATTAGATTATATAATACATTCATAAAAACTTCCTTTTGATAATGTTAAAATCCATCCATTACCGTTTTCATGGTCCCAGAGGAAGGAAGTGAAATACAGCTTTAGTATCCGTGCTTGCATATCCAAGCCTATTTAAACTCAAGGTGACTTGATTACAATGCTATTAACTAATCTCTTCTTTAAAAATATATATTTAAAGGATAGAACAACTTACTATTATCCGGAAAAATTATTCAAAACATCACGTGATCATTGGTGATCAGCGACTATAAGGAACTGGTCTATGAAATATGACGATGAACTATGTGTGGTTTGTCGTTGTATTAATGTGTTCTGTGCAGGGTAAGTAAAGTTTTGTATTCTTATATATAAATTTGTTAAAGCCTGCTATATATGGGATAATTTATTCACGGCTGTCGATTTACATACCTTCAAATTTAACTCCAAGGCGTAAATGTATTTTTTAAATATATATATTTATAGACTAAAGAATTTTGTGTAAGCAGTTTCGGGGAAAAATTAGAGTTTTTTTTTTTTAAAATTATCATGTAGCTTTTGGTTTTACTATCCACATGATTTGAACTGCATCACTGTTTATTTATTCAATGGTTAATGTAAAGGTAATATAATTAGGTCGCATCCTAGTCTGACTTATGAATAATAATGAAAAAGGAATACAAGTGCCTAAATGCTTTCAGGGACCTAAATATGACTTAAGCATCGATTTATATTGTATATTTACCCTTTTTGCAATATCTGAAATGTGTTAACATATTCAAATGAATGGTAATTTTTATTCCATAAATAATTTCAGAAACTTGAAGTCATATCG
Organism: Magallana hongkongensis; assembly: GCA_016163765.1. NCBI lineage: Eukaryota > Metazoa > Mollusca > Bivalvia > Ostreida > Ostreidae > Magallana > Magallana hongkongensis. Next base: position 16,622,566 of record WFKH01010931.1, on the reverse strand, counting down.
GTATCAAATTAAGCGATAATGTAAAACTACTGGCAATGAAAACTTATGATTATGTATTTATTTTTCTAAAACAGCGAAAAGACATTTGTACAATAGTAAACCTGTTTCTACATAATAATAGGATGTAAGGTTGGATTTGGTGGACCAAACTGTTCAAAACCCTGCCTGTATCCTAGCTTCGGCGAGCGATGTCAGGGAGCGTGCAATTGTACTCAGGATATATGCAACATAATAACCGGATGTGCAGGTTTACATCTAATTTTAATTCTCTTCAATTAATTACTTACCTAGTTAGGAAATTGATAAATCGTGGTGGAATGATCAATTAAGAGTATGATCATAAATATTTATCTAAAAATATCTACCAGATTAGAAATATGTTTGGTCATATACACATGTATGTTTTGAATTTTATCTTGGTTTTGTAATATTGTACATTTAAGATATTTGTTATACAAAGCATTTATAATATGTGGTTTATACATTTATAATGAAAAAAAGCAATGACTTAAAAAGTCTCTTCTCCTCTAGAGTGCCCGATTGGGTATTTTGGCCAGCTTTGTATACAAGCCTGCAGGTATCCTGGCTTTGGTGCCCAATGTCAAAAAACGTGTAACTGCTCTGAGGAAAATTGTAACCACATTACTGGATGCATGATTATTCCAGGTAAGATTAAAGAAAAAATAACATGCAACATAATTAACAAAATAGGTTGTAAAATACCTGGGATTTAAAGCTGATTTGTATCAGTATGTGCACTTCTTTTTTATGATAATTATGAGAATAAGCATTTAAGACAAAATGTACGTACATTCCATTAATAAGTAATTTGTTCTATCGACTATCGAACAAGGTCCGAATCATATGCAGACGACTTCAAATTCAGCTTCAGTATGTGAAGATGGTTACTTTGGACAGGACTGCATTTCACCCTGTAGATATCCAAACTTTGGAAGAAAGTGCCAAAACGAGTGTACCTGTACTGAAAATGAATGTAATCACATCAAAGGATGTGATTACATGAAAGGTATATGACTAAGATAGAAGTAAACATATAATTCATTTTGAAACTATCACATACATGTACATATGAATACCATTTACTTAACCATTAAACCCAATTTTAAGATGCTGATCTTTATAAATCATACTTATTTCAAAAATTGATCTTTTACACCAGGAAATGATTCTAGTTATTTTTCTGCAGAGATAAATATTATTTCCCTCTAACAATCGATTGTTTTAAAAATAAAACCTACTGAAACTTTTTTTCTGTCTGATACATTGATATCTTCTGCGGCTCAATAATTTTGATGATATTCTTAAGTAGTAAATGTTTATTATTTGTCTTCAAAATTATATCAAAGAAAATTTGGCGAATACAATGAGAAAAAACTACGTTTCCAAAGAGTAACTATGACAAAAACGTATAGTTACATAGAGGTGGACGTTACAAAAGATGATTTATATACCAACAGAATTATTTACAAGAAAAATGATTGTTCACTAAAATAGAAAAGGAATCACGATTTTACAAAATATTATATTTTCTGAAACCGCTTTCAAATCTCGAATGAGCCTTATGGGCTTTCGTAGATTCATGATGTTGAACTTGTGAATTTGAAGCTATATTGAAGGATTTAAGAATGCATGTAATTTTTATTTGGCCATTTTGCTTTATCTTATTTTATTTCTGTCTTCTTTTTCTCTCTCTTGTAAAACTTGCAAATATTTTGAATATTGAAAGATTATTTCAAAAAGGTTCTCAATATAATTATATAATTTTCTGTAAACTGATGTTTTTCATGCTTCTTTGAAATATGACAGTTTAAAACAAAAATTATCCTTGGATGCACAATATCTTACCACTTTTTTTGGTATGAAGCAATCGCTGAAAGAATTTTTTTTCTCAAATTTCAAAAACCTGTAGGCTTCCTTCATTTACTAGGTCTTAAGCTTAATCTGCAGCTTAATTGCAGCTGATTTTTAAAAATCTACTATGAATGCTAATACTTCAAAATCAGTAAGCACTTTATCATTTGCGAAAAAGGATATCCGACGTATGTACCTTTATGGTCTATCGCAGCCGTTATTCATTTTAATTAAAGAAATGGATGTTAAAGTTATTGCCTAAAATTCTATGCCATATAACGCTAATTATACGTTTATATAACGCTTGTTTTAGCTTTCGCTTGCCTTAACGCACTTCACTTGAATTATAACGTAAATTGACATATCTTTATCAATCCTTAGCTCTATCTAATATTAATTACTATTTTTGAATATAAACCCAGAAGATTACTGCGATCTGAGTCAACATTAGGCTAAGTGTTTCCAAATATCCGGACATAAAAGGCACGTTTTTATACGATAGCATTTTAAATACTCGTCATACCAGCTTAGGAGCAATTCACTTAAATTTGCTTCCTTACTTTGCATAAATAATCTTTTTTACAGAGATGTATATTTTTATGATTAATTGAATGTCACTTTTATGGCTCCAGGCAAGCTAAAATATAAATTTTATAACGTATAATGTCTATCTACATTGTTTATTCGTTGCTCTTAACGTAGGTTTATCATATTTTATCCAGTTTCTGTGTACAATGCTCTAAAGTAATCTTAGATTATATTAAGCGCTTCATATATTAACTCATATAAACAATTACATGTATAGTATAAAATTGTAATTGTCATTATTGTCTTACACGGTATTAACTTAAATTACATCACATTGATGAATATGCTGCAGATAAATAGAAATAACGTGGATATATTTATCTTAGATATGAATGCAGAAACATAATTTAAATGCATCAATTGCCATAAGAGGGCATTTTTTGGTTGATGATTATTTTATCAATATTAAAAAAAAAATACCACTTTTGGATTGTACCCCCCCCCCTCACTTTTCTTTATGTTTACTCGTCCTAGATGTAAACAATACGAAATACCAAGTTCAATACCTATAGATGTCATAAAGCGTCTAGGTGAATAATTATGTTCAGTAGACGTGTTATACGATCAATTCAGTTGGGCGATCATGCTCTATGACAGACTAATTTGTTAAAAAATGTATAGAATCGATTTTGGTCATGCTATGTATCATTCAAAAATTTCCGCTTGTGGTGATGGAATTTTGGTACTCAGGGATATAAAAATATTTCCAATTTTCATCCTTGTATGCAAATCATTGTGCTTATAACATCGTTTAATTGAACCTATAGATGTACTTTTTATATTTTATGTTATGATTTGTTTTCCTTTGAAAACGACAGAAAACCAGATTAATACTACGAAAATGGGCGGTGTGATTAAACCTAGTGAACAAACCTGGCTTAAAAGAAAACAACTCATCATCATCATTGCAGGGAGTTCCGTTGTATTTGTTTTTACGCTTATCGCAATAACCATGGTTGCTAGAAATCGTAGACTTCACAGAAAACGTAAAACGGAACCTGAATTTGATTCTGAATTTAGTTCATTTCAATCCAACGAGGACATTGCAGATAGCACGGATAACATCACTTCCGTTAGGTACTGTCAACACGGCGCATTTAGAGAGAACTTTGGAGATGAAATATACGCAAATAGCTGCACATAAGGAAGAAGTTGAAAACGTTTTTAAAAATGTGTTCATAGAAACATGTATTACAAACACTGGATGTGAATGTTGAGATTATGCAAATAAAATAAATACATTTGTAAAGTGATTTGTAAGTCCCAACCACTTATTGTTTAAGCACTTTACCCTCAATATCTCGAAGTTTTTAAATAGTCCCATCTAGTTGGAGATAACGAAGTTTGACTGTATATACAATTTTCCCCACATACTTATGTACATGTGCCAGTAGGTAAGAGTATGTTTAAGGATTTTTGTGACATAATATTTGAAAAAAAAAAATAAATTAAAGTTTGATCAGTAACAGATGTTTTCATAATAAAATGTAACTGACAAACATGACTAAAGAGTCTTCGACACCCCGTGACTTTTAGTTTTTATGACAGTACGTCACAACATTGCGATTTCAACCCTTTGTGAAAATATTTATAGCGTCTGATATGGGTGTCAGTCGATGTAGTGCAATGGATATAGTGTCGATCAATTGATCCGAAGATCCCGAGTTCGAATACAACAGGAACTTTTGTTTTTATGATTAGCAATAATTTCTTAAAAGTTGATTTTTACCGCAAATTTGAATTTTTTTTTGGTCATTTTAAAGTCGAATTTATTCTTGACTTTTATATCTCTAAAAAATATAGAAATCTGGTTTTGAATGGAATTTTTTTTCAAAGGTATGGAGAACCCTAGTTTTTGCCGATTCGTATCTGATAAGTGGTAAAGTCATCAGCAATAACGTTTTTCATGATTTTCGTGTGTGTATTTTACACAAAAAAATATATGGGCAATTTCTGTATTTCTGCTGATTGGTAAAATGGCTTTGGATATAAAATATATAACACTGTCCATAAAGCCTCAAATACTAAACTCCTCCTTATTTAAAAATACATCAAAATTGAGGTTCAATACCTTTGTCATAACTTTCACTTGATATTCCAGGAACTAACAACAACACTAAACATTATCATGTGTGTAGTTATTAATGTAGCAACACTGTGTTACGACACGAGTGTAATCATAAAAGTGATCACCTCTCTCGGTCCAAGCCAATGTAATTGTTCCAGTAGTTAGTTTATGATTAAGATAACACATTGCTAATTCATTGAATAAACAGTGCTCACTAATCCAACCATTTTATAGTATTGAACTACGTCAAAAACATGCCTGATTTTTTTTTTTATAATTCCTTGAAATGATTACAAATGTTTAGAATTAGGATTAATTAAGTTGTATTAAATGAAATACAATAATAGTATTTACAATAAAAATTAATATACATTTGTACTAATGTCCCCAAAGCACTGTCTGTACCATGTTATTATCAAAATATAAATCTATCATGAAATTAAAGGAAATCAAAATACTTTTAAAGCAGTGATGACCCACCCATCATGGATAAAACACTAAGTGGTTTGTAATTCATTTGGTTAAACGAATATTAATTTTCATAATTTATACTCTTGGATGTTTCTTAGTCCACTCATTTTATTATTTGTCAAACACTGTTATCTTGAAAATGGAAAAGATCACCTTAATTGTGGCTTATGTCATCGACTATTATGTTGGGGAATAACTCTTGGGTCATTCCAATCCATTTTATTTCATGATTGATCAGTTGAATTAAAAACCTCTCATTGTCCCACCAATTAACTATATACATAAATAATTTTGCTGCTAATGTTCATTTCGATATATTGATTAGATTTATTAAATATTATTCACATTTCCGAGGATCATCCCGATTTCTTCTATAATTTTATCAGTAGTAAATATCATGAAGAAGGTAAAAATCTCCACAATTAACTACTTATATTTTTGCTGCTTATGTCAAGATACGTTGAGTATTATGACTGTTATTATGTCCAGGGATCATGGGGTCACTGATCCATAATTTTAAAGTTCGTCTATTCTTTTTAACGGTTGAGATACCAATTCCTAAACCATTCATATTCCTGCTGCCTATGTCCAGATACATTGAGTATTATGTTAGTCAAGTACCAATGGAGCTTTCAAACCCCGTCATACTATGGTTGGTCAAATACATTGTGCATAACAGCTGAAATATTTACCATTAAACCATATGTATTGTTTTGTATCTCAAGAGACATGAAGAATTATATTGGACAAGTGCCTAGGAGTTATTTTAATTTCCAATTATATTTCTTGAGTTCACAAACTACTTGTAAAATGTTTGATATTTCTAGAAACCAGAGATTTTTGTCATTTTTTATGTAAAACCTTATAACACATCAAAATGGCATCAAAATTAGTATCTATCGAAGTAATTCGAGTGTAATACCAACGTATGAGACATTTTGTGAACCAGGATTTTTAGAAATAGGTAATTACTGCGGTCAGGGATGAAAATGAAATGTCTGTTTATTTTTTTAAAAACAGGAAAATCCCTATTATATTTCAAGATGGTTTTTGGCTACTACATAAAATGTCAAATAATGGAACTAGGTTGTTTG
>WFKH01010931.1:16587067-16604912 GCA_016163765.1 Magallana hongkongensis | reverse complement strand
CAACAAATCTGATAATTTTTTTTCAAAATCATTCAAAACAATGTATATTTAACAAAACATCGATTTGTAACCCATAAATATGTTCAATACTTAAAATATGTTCATTTAAACTGGCGTATGCGTATTAAAACCCCCAAATAGTGTCATTTTTTATATCTTCAATGCCTTTTCTTTTATACAGTGGATCTGTGCTCCATATTTTTGTCGTAGTTTAATTAATGTCTAATGGAAAACAAACCGATTTCGATCAACAAAAACGTGGAGCTCGAGAGATGATTCACTATACATTAGAAATATCATTTTGTATCCCAACAATTGAACGTTTTAGAATAATAATACAAGTCCGTAAACTCGATGTCAAAGTCCTATATAGCATTTAAAAAACACACTTTTTGTGACTGAAATGGCTCAGTGGTTAGAGCACCAGACATTTGATTAAACTAATAGAACAAGGATTTTTAGGTTGTGGGTTCGATACCAAAACTTATTGCAATATTTTTTTATCTGATCGTTTGTTACATATTCAAAATTAACTGATTATAGTTAGAAATTGAAAGCTTGTATAATAACATTATCAAATATATTTAATTGGAAAAAAATGAATTTGAAATTGTATTTTACGACTAAACCCTATGGGCATCTTATCCCCCCATCTTCTTTTAAAAATATGCCTCTTTGAAACAAAAATAGGAAATGGCATGAAACCAGTCACATTTTTCAGTGTAACCATTTTGCAATTCATTTAATGCATGAGCGGATCTAGAGCAGGAAGGGGGGTCGGGGGTACGACCCAACCCCTGTGAAATTCAAATTTCTTGAATTTACATAAATTTACCAAAACTTTGCCTCGGAACCCCCCCCCCCCCCCCCCCCCCCCACTCCACCCCCCTCCCGCCCCCGCCCCCCCCCCCCCCCCCCCCCCCCCCGAAAAATTTTCTCGATCCGCGATCTGCCACAGCTTAATGGAAAATAGCACAGGAACTACAACACCTTCTTTGTTGGATTGAAAATACAAAAATACAATACCATATAAAAAGAGATTAAGACCAACCAATTTCTTTATTATTTCTTAAAAATCAAATGAAAATCCGTTTATTCATTTCGTGTTGGAGACATTGATCAGCGACCTGGTTGGAGACATTGATCACCTACCTGGTACATTGTAACAAGGGTCATTCGACTTTGATTTTGAAACGCTCTCTCTCTCTCTCTCTCCTCTCTCTCTCTCTCTCTCTCTCTCTCTCTCTCTCTCTCTCTCTCGTGAATTCAAGACATACGACATATGCACTGTCACAATGAACGAGGCATCTTTTTCAAAATAAAACTGGACCTCTCCCCCATTAAAACTTTCAGGGAGAACAGTTTACAACCTCACCATAAAGAGTTACGACTGCATATAAAGAAATTATCACACCATATAATGAAATGACCACATCATGTAAAGAACTGACCACTAATATAATGACTCAACAACGGCATATAATAAAATTGTCACATCATATAAAGCATTTACCATTGCCTGTAACGCTTTCACCACAATATATAAAGGTTTTACCACCATACATAATGATTTTAAAGTACCATAACATGAAATAAATACTGCATATAATGAACTTATCACCTAATGTCAAGAAGTTGCACTGCATAAAAGGATATTGCGACTGCACTTGAAGAGTGTACCACATAACATAACGATTGAACAACAGTTCATTATGAGTTTATTTCTGTATAAAATGAGTTTATCATATCATATAAAGATTTATTCATTGCATATAATGAATAAACCACTGCAGTTAATGATCTTACGAGATAACGTAATGATATTACCACTTCATATAAAGATTTTACCCCTGAATATAATGATGTTATTACAGTATATAATGATGTTAGCAGTGTATATAATGATGTTACCGCTGCATATAATGATGTGACCACTGCATATAATTGCATATAAAAGATATACATATTCATATAATATGAAATTGACCTTAAGGCAGCTATGGCGTTCCAATACTTTTCGATATAAGACACAGACATGAATTAGAAAAAAGTACATTACTGGTACATATTGTATCAGTTTCATCAAGGTTATCATTCATATATAGCCTTTCAAATCTTAGCATCATGCATCCTTATACAAAGCATTTCAATTTAATTGTTGTTGTGCACATTTTGATTACGGTTCATCATGCTACTTTCATATACGTTGCTTATGACTAAGTTTTAGTTTATGGTCGAGGTCACCATGCTCTAAATAACATCTACACAATATAAGGTTTATGGTTACTTATTTGAAAAAGGGTTCATCGGTTCAGTTCTTTCATTAGACATCATTTTACACCATTTCATAGCAGAGTTATATTTTTAGTTGGTTGGTATGAACGTCTCTTCTATTTATAATGGGATTAATTAAGGTGTTACTGTTCAAGCATCATTATTGCAGATTTATACAAGGGTCTCTTGTAAGATATAACTAAAATACTGATATATTAAAACTATATATCCTTGCATCTATTTATCAGTGCAGAATTCAATGATCAGGTAGGCATTTGATATTTATAAGTCTATTGTATCCCTATTTGTAGAGATAAGAGGCGTTCTGCAGCATTCAAATGTTTATGGTTATTATGGTTTTATATGTATGGTTGACAACATACTAGCTTGTTATACACATTCACACGTGTATGTGCCCGTAATATATTTTTAGCATCTTTCATCATTATGCAAGACATTTCAATCTAGTTCTTGTTGCTCAAGTTTGTTAATGGTTTATCATGCAACTTTCATATACTTCATGGCTTACGGTTCAGTTTCAATTTATGATCAATGACATCAAGCTCTAAATATCATCCACTCATTTAGCTTTTTGGTTTCACATGTGGAAAGTGATTATCAATTTAGTTGGTTCATAAAGCATCGTTATACATACAAGTACAGGAGCAGAGTTATATTTGTATTTGATCGGCATGAAGGAGATCTGTCCTTTTCTTATCGTATTAGTCAATGTCTTACTATTTCAAGCACCAGTATTGCAGATTTATACAATGGTTTCCTGTAAGGTATAGCTGAAACACTGATATCTTAACACCATATATTCCTGTATTCAACTTTGTCAGTCACTCTTTTAGTCTCTTAGAGTGATATTATTTCAATTTTCAGATCTAAAGACTGGTTGGTACAGTTGTTGATCTTACTAATATTCACTCAGGTTCAATTAAATTACAGGTAGGGGATCTTCATCCCTGGGTAAAACTTCATTCTTAATAAGTGTAAAAATTATGGGAAGTCATCATTTAAAATTATTCAGCAGTTGGTTCATACATAACAACGTAGAACAAATTTGGGTTACTTAGTTTGATTTACCTATACTTAGGTTGTATAGCTCACACCCATTATTGTTATTTTGATTGCATTATCAGCTTTTTCTTTTTAGCAGTCATAGTTTAGTGCAACTAAGTTCATTGCATTATTATGCAAATCTTTTGCAATTAGTAATTCATTGTGTATGGTTGATTATATTCGGTTCATCCTGCAACATTGTACACATGTTGTTTATGTTTTAGTTTGAATTCAATCTACGGGCATTGCATGTAGACCTAATATTCTATATTATCTACACCTTAAGTTCAATTGTGACACTTTTGAAATGTGGTTAGTTATCACTTGATACAAGTACATGTACTATTTTATTTAAAATATGTATGAAATTACATCACACTGAATAGGCAAAAGCATATATAAGTTTTTTTTGTTATGGGTTGTATAACTATCAACTGGTGCTTAAATATCATTATTCAGTGTTGCTATTTATGTCTTTACATGGGGAAGAAAATTATTCCTATTGATTATTCAAGGATGTTTTAATTTCAAGTTGGTGTATTTAGCATCATTACTGCGTAATTATATTCAATTCTTTCAGTAAATTAAAGAAAAGAGATGCCTAAACAAAGCAGAAGGGCTCGAGTCTCCACTGTGGCAAGCAACTCGACTGTCAGTGCCAAGGTTGGAATGAGCGAGATCAGACTCAAATTGGCCATCCCAGACTCAAATTGGCCATCCATGCCAGCACAGAACGATAACCAACGGGTGACTGGACAGATTGGTACTCCTCAAGTTTCTACCACAGATGAATAACATCATTGATTATTGCGCAGCTTAGAGCAGATACAGGGATGCAAGGACACCTTCCAACATCAACTTCCCTACCTGCACCTATGCCAACCACCTATGCTCCAAGAACTTCAGCAGTGGCAATAAAAAATCCAGAGACTATAGGCATTGTCAATGACAATACAACACTCGGTATCATTACCTCTGGGTTTCAGTGTGATTTGTTTTAAACTAAGGGACTTAAAATTTCATCGGATTGCTTAAGATAACCAATTTCAGAGTATTCATCAATAGAATGCAGCATTTGATATTTTCTAGTCTTTGTATATTGCAAAATCACTAAAATCCCTTTTAAGCTAAATAAATATACTAACAACATATGTGCAATGTCAAAACAATTTAGTTTTTACATGGCCTATAGGTCTTTTGATTCAAAATTTTGTAAGGTGCACAAAATAATGATTTTTGTCTAGGCAATCATTAATCGTATTTGTGGCGCTCTGTTTTTTTATGAGCATTTCAACTATGGCACAAAATCCAGGTGCTAGCTGCGTCAACAATTCATTACTGTCAGTCTCCTAAGACAAGGCACATCATTAGCTGATTTTTTTTTATTTTTTCTTCATTTAATATATGTACACAATTCTTTCTTTTAACATAAAGTATATACTAGGAACCTGGATAGAGGTCAACAAGGCTTGCTCTATTCTGAAAGCATGTGTCTTTAAGTAAAATTACAGTCATTGAAAAAGGTCAACAAGGCTTGCTCTGTATTTTTCTATTATATTTGATAGAAGTATTTTTAATTTTTGTTGATTGTTTTGTTGAATGTTTGATGGAGGTCAACAAGGCTTGCTCTGTCTGTGTCACTAAGAATAATACACAAAATTTTTGCTCTGTAGTTAAGTTCTAGAGAGGTACTCATATTTATCGGCTAATTGTTCAACGTGTAATTCGATAAAGGTTAACAAGGTTTGCTCTATCAAAATTTTTTGAAGTGTATGCATGTTCATTATCTTTAATAGTGGTCAATAAGGGATACTCTTATATATTTTCTGTTTTTTTGTTTTATAAGCAAAATATTATTAGTAATAAACATAGTTTTGGTAGAGGTCAACAAGGCTTGCTCTGCCATAATGTTAATGGGGTCATGTCAGAAACTTTACGATCATTACTCGTTATTGTTTTATTTGAATATTTTAAGGTAGTACCCCACTATATCAAGACATACTTTTTAAGGCACTATGTCACAAGATGGCAATTTTAAGGTTTAACTGTTTGCATCGATCATTTGGTTGTATATCATCATAACTTATTAGTTAAAGTATCCCACTTGTGAACCGCAAATATAATCCATCTGGTGATTTTGTTCATATTTCATTTAGTTGCATATGCATGTAACAATTTTTTTTTTCTGTTCCCTTCCATAATTGACTTATATACCTATATACCTGTACATATACTTCTTATCCATCATGCTATTTATCATAATCAAATAATTTTTTGCTAAGTTGAGAAACTATTTCATGGTGTAGTAATCTATCTCATGAAGAATTTTTTTTATATAATCTGCTTGTTATTAACAATTTTAAGTATAGGAACATTTTCCATTTCTTCCAATGAGTCCTCGGGTGGGGTCCCTCAAGACCAAGGTCTTTCAGTTGTGGCGGTTTTTAACCCCACCTTTGCAAATTAATTTGTCATTTATTCAATGATTTTTTTTCTTGTTTAATTTATTGTTTTCAATTTAAACAATACAAATTTGTTTCATTGAATAAACGACCTTTAACGCACTCTTTTATTCTGTTTCATTGCAAATGAACTTGGACTCATTGGAATATTTTTGATTCAGGTACTTGTATTAAGTAAAATCACTTGTAGCAACAAAGCTCAAAGTTGGGCAAATATATAAGGTGTTTCTCTTGGAAATGTTTATATATTATATATATGCAAAAATTTGGTTGACAAAAAAGGTATTAACAATAGTAAAGCCATCAATTTTTTTCTATACCCCGGTTAGAACTCCAAATTGACAAAAAAAAAAAATCCTAATTGGTTTTACGTAGATACTGCTCATTGCTCCTAAATCGAGCATTCGATGTGAGTGTCCCTAAATGGGAATGGTGTTACTGTAGCTACCATACGTTTACATTTTACATTTCATTATACAATGTTATAATGAAATCACTCTCTTTATTTGTAATATAAAATTCTTCTGTAACAGCAAATATGTTTTAACTACTATAAGATATTCTCTTGTACATTTGTATTTCTTCTAAACAATGGTGAAAAAGAGAAGTTTTCATTTTATTTTCTGAGATGAATTTACGATTGTAAACAAATTAATTCTATTTTCAAATGTAAAACACTTTAAGAAATTAAATTCCAATTCATTATTTTTGGTAATAGCCGTCTTAAAAGACACACTACATGTATTTGAGTTCCTTTTCACCTATCAATCAAATTCGTTAGGCAACGTAACCAGTAGGAAAAATGGAATCCAGACCCTTATGACATGGAATTCTGGACTAGCCCTAAGTAAATTTCCATCGTCTGTGGAAATGTTTAAACTCCACTTCTCTAATCAATAGTGCTATGGAAAATAATGCCATGTGACATTACAAAATGAAATCATTATACCGATGAAATTAAACACGAAACAAGAAATAAAGGTGTATGGAATAATGAAATAAAACACAAAAGCAAGAACTGACCTTCCTTCTTGTGACTCTTTATGAGCCCTCTTATTTTCTTCCCGCACTCTTACGCTGATAGTTTCCGAAACATTTAAAAACAAAAGGAGCTATCCAAAAACAACACAAACTATTGTAAGGATGCTGTGACTGGTGAGTAGGCCCGGAGTGATGGAGTAGGGAGAGAAGACGATCCGATTTCCGGGAACAGTGTCCCCCGGGAACCACTCTGTCTGATGCTTGTTATCGCCAGGAGTGAAGAGGGGGACGCTCACCGATCGTAACTTAATCCTTAGAAAGAGACGTCTAATGTTTTTAATGAAAGTGGCTGACATTTTTAATCGATACTCTTATAATGATAAAGGGTTATTTTGGAATTATAGCTAAACGCAACCAAGGAAAATTACATGAGAAAATTGAATTTAATTACGAATCTTAAATCAGAAAAAAATATACAGGTACATGAACATACATTAAGATCAAATGAGCTGCAATTTTCATGTCGGAAATATTTATTGTGAAAATGTAATATTTACTACTAAAACGAAAAAATAGATTATAATTCATAAACCTTTGTTAGTCATATCTTTATGGGAAAAGCCATTAAGATTCCCTGATTAATGCAAATTACATTATTGTGGTTCATGTACCAAAGTTGGTTTGCCTTATTTATATATTCCAAATTAGAAAAAACCCTCCTACTGATAAAATTGAATGATTTGTTTCAATCGTTATTATATATCACTAAAGTTTCAGTTAGATGCAGAATTATCATGAGCAGGGTTTTGCAGCAATAAAAAAAAAATGAATAAAATAGAATAAAATAAAATGTAAAAAAAAAAAGAAAAAGAAAAAATTACAGCCCATATTGCCTTAAAAGTTTGAAAGGGAAGAGTTTATAAGATAATTTGTAGAAATACCTTTTGATATCTTGCCTTTGATAAGCATACCGGCATTCTGTTTTATTCTAGTACATTCTACAAGAAATTGTCTTTGGTCATTATGTATGTCAATATACGATTTTCACACATCTTCAGATGTTTGTTTGACAAAATACTTTACAGGTGTGAAACGAAGGATTATCTCTCGTAATGCATGTAGTAATGTAACACTCAGCTGGAGGCAGCACCTCCCATATTTTTATAAAGAATTAGATAATTAATACCAAAACTCTCATCTGTTTAAACTCAGAATGTAGTCTTCATTGAATGATAAACACAGCAACTCCTAAAACTGAAAAAGTTGGCAAGCTCTCCTAGAGATTTTATTCATTGCAATAACAAATTAAATACAGAAGCAGTTTAATTGTCCAGATTACACAAATAACATTATAAACACTAAACAGTTAGGCTAATTTCATATCTAAAAAAAATGAAGTTCAAGTCAATCAAAACATTGGAGAATCTTTTAAAAGAATCATACGGCATCTATCACGACACATACATTATATATTGATACCAAATTTTAAGCTAAAAAACATCATGCTTGCAGCCAAATCATTTTTTTCAATTTCTCGGGGAAAAAACCCACAATAAAATTCATATAAAATAATTAAAAGCCGATATCGATCTCCTATTTGTTAATTATAATATACATAAAATAGATACTATATTTATATAGGTCCATCAAATAATATTCATGTATTAAAGTGCCGAGCCAATTCAAAGATCGATCCAGTGTAAGATGAAGATAACAAAAAAAAAACAAACCCCAAAACCCCCAAAAAACCCCAAAACAACACATGGCAACTTCGAAGTCTTCCTTGAATTTTAATAAGAATCATCCGATCCGAGTGAATATCCACTATATTCTAATGCACCAGAACAAATATTTTTTTTCCTGATATTTGTTAATGTGTCAATCCAAAATAGTTGGATGAGTTATAATATATAGTGTTTCGATTGGTCACATTTATATACAAATATAAATCATTTTTACATTTAAAAAACCTTCCTTTCAATATTTTGAAAAACTTCCAATATCGTCAAACATTACATGGTCCCCGAGGAAGGAAATGAAATACAGTTTTAGAATTCTTGAATTTTAAATAACTGTATGTAATACTGCAAAACTGGATTGAGTTTTTGACATTTCATTGGGTTCTTTGATTTGATTGGTCTTTCCTATATTTATTATCCAATAGAAAACTTTCAGTATAAGTAAAAATTTACTGAGTTTAATCCATGTAACTCATTACAGTTATACGTTTTGAAGATTAATATCTAAATCCTAAGTCACTGTATGCATCATATGGTATGTAACTTTAATATTTAATTTCATATCTAATTATGTGTTTCATTGCCTTTTCTTCGATTTTAGTAATTATATTGATTGCAAGTTTTGTACTAGCTGTAGGTCTGTAGCTCCTGATCTGAAGAAATTCGGAAGGACGACCTGGGAGCTACAGTGCCGCCCAGTGAAAAAATTGTATGTTTATTGCGCACAAAAACGTGCGCTAGTTTTGGACTAATTAACCTTATTTATACGCAAATTCTGTGAAAACAATTAGTACCATTAAATTCTTCATGCAATTTACTACTGATATCGTCTCTTTACTTGCCTCTGATAGTCTTTTAAACAACATCACCAGTCCCGTAAAGTGAAGTGGTGCAGTTTATTTACATGTAAAAAGAGCGACTCTCGATCTTGATGTAAATCTAACATACTTGATTTTCCGAGGTCGGTAGCGTGCTCCGGAGAAAGTCTGAGGCAAGTAAAGAGACGATATCAGTAGTAAATTGAATGAAGAATTTAAGGGTACTAATTGTTTTCACAGAATTTGCGAATAAATAAGGTTAAACAATAAATATACAATTTTTTCATTGGGTGGCACTGTAGCTCCCAGGTCGTCCATCCGAATTTTTTCAGACCGGGAGCTACAGACCTGCAGCTGGTTTTGTACTTTATTGTTATTTTGCATTCACAGTTGTAACCATAAAATTCTGAGTCTGTAAGATCTAATTCAAATTAAGAACGTATTTATTATGAGGTAATATTGATGAATATATGCATACAAAAACATTAACTGTATGTAGAAAAACGATATATTTTCATCCATGTTGTAGCTTGATTTCTGTATTTTTGAATTACAATATTGTTTGTCTGTTATTTTAGGTCAATGCCTTATTTATTTAAAAAAAAATTGATGAAACCGCCATCTGCCTTTATTCTGCTCGGTTACTTCATGGCACAGCGGGAAACATCACCGTAGGAATTTAATTTCTAAAGATAACATACAATGCAGCTTAGTTCCTTTTGAGTTATTCATACATACAGATATACGTCAATGAATATTTGAGAAATAGAACAACCTCCTATTAACCGGAAAAAAATTATTCGAAAAATTAAGAAGTCATTTATGACGATCAGCGACTATATGGAACTTGTCTTTGAGATATAACAATGAAATATGTGTGGCTTGTCGTTGTATTCATGTGTTCTGTGCAGGGTAAGTAGAGTTTTGTATTCGTGCAGGTAAATGTGTAAAGCCCCAATCATATGAGGCATTGTCATATTGCATACAATCAGATTTAACTCCAAGGAGTAAATGTATTTTATGTATGAATTAACACACATCAAAAATGTGTGCAAAGGATGCAAAATGCATTCAGATTATTTGTAATACATGTACATGTATATTAGGATTAATATATATTCATACTAATTATTTATAAGTTAAAGGTAAGTTAAATTGCATCAAAGTCTAACTGGATATAAATATGAAAATTAAATAAAAGTACCCAAATGCTTTAAGGCATCTAAATATGGCTTACCATAAAAAAATAGATTCACTTTGTATCGCAATATTTGCAATGCACAAAAATCTCTATAAAAGGTATTTTTTTAGTGCATAAATTTTAACGTTGTCAAAAACATTAATAGGTCAGATAAGTTTGTTGGTTAAAGATAATATAACACTGAAAAACATATATTTTTTTTTCAAAACAAACAAACGACATTTTCACAAAAAGTAATCTTGATTCTACATTATTATAGGTTGTAATGTTGGGTTTTACGGACCAAACTGTTCAAAACCCTGCGTGTATCCTGGCTTTGGCGAGTTATGTCAGGAAGTGTGCAATTGTGCTCAGGATATATGCAACATAATAACCGGATGTGCAGGTTTACATCAAACTTGAATTTCTATCAACAATTGGAAATGAATAAATCGTGATCGAATAATTTATAATAAATATTATGATAAGAAGTTATTAAACAAAAAATCTACTAGTTAAGATATGTATTTGGTTTTATGTACAAATGAATTAGATTTTGATTTTGTAGCTACGTGCATATAAGTGATTTGTTATAAAACGAATTTATAATCTGTGCATGTACATGTTTCATAAAAAAGAATTTACTCAAAAAGTCGATTCTTCTAGATTGTAATGTTGGATACCATGGTTCACACTGTACAAAACCCTGCAGATATCCTAATTTTGGAATCCAATGCCAAGAAAAGTGTAATTGCCCTGAGGATATTTGTAACCATATAATGGGATGCATAAACATCCCAGGTAAGATTAAAAAAAATATCCACCCCTTTTCAAAACTCATACGGAATATATATTTTGTGGTCTCAATTCTTATCCTTCTTCTTATTCTTCTTAATCTTCTTCATCCAAATTTTGT
Organism: Magallana hongkongensis; assembly: GCA_016163765.1. Classification (NCBI taxonomy): domain Eukaryota; kingdom Metazoa; phylum Mollusca; class Bivalvia; order Ostreida; family Ostreidae; genus Magallana; species Magallana hongkongensis. The sequence continues at coordinate 16,593,477 of WFKH01010931.1, read as the reverse complement.
CCAGACCTTACTTTAAATGCCCATTAACATTAAGACTTTAAAATTAAAACATAGTTTGATGATATTGAGAATTCGAAGGAGAGCAAATATTTTACCTTGACATATTTTTTATCTCAAAGTCAATCATATTCTGAAAAATATTATCTAGGCCATAACACGAGAATCCTTTAACGTACTGACCTTGAACTTGTACCATAGATAGATGATAAATTATCAAAATGTTTGACCGTGATCTAATATTTTAATCTTAAGGTAAAATTATTAAAAATAAATATTTTTGTCTTTTTTTAAATATGCTTTGACAGAAGGACTTTGAAACAAAGAACAATAATAATACACTGATAGATGATGTAAAACAGCTAAACCCCTCAATAGTTTTCGACCTTGACCTGTAATTTTGAATTTTTAAGATAAAATTTGAAAAACATTCTTCAGCGGAACCTTGATACACTGATATGACATATAAACATGTTGACATTATACTAAATACTATGATTTTTACTGTATTTCGGATATCAAATGTGTTTAATTCAATAAACCAGCTTTCAAGGTGGACGCTTTAAAAAAAAACCCTAGTTATCAAAAAATCTTTAAAACGGATTTAAAGCTGATACTGATATGTATTGGAACGTTATCATTTTAATTTTATAACACATGTAACATGATAGTTTGGAGATACTGCATTAAAAAAAGAATAAGAATATTTAATTTTTGAATTCTATTAAGTTATTTGTCTATCAACTTTCTAACAAGGCTCCAATGATATGGACACAACTTTAAATTCAGCTTCAGTATGTGAAGATGGTTACTTTGGAGAGGACTGCATTTTACCCTGTATTTATCCAAGCTTTGGGAAAAAGTGCCAATACGAGTGTACCTGTGCTCTCTCCAAATGTAATCACATCAAAGGATGTGGAAACTGGACAGGTATTGTTTTAACATACGTTGAAAAAATGATTCATATAAAAATCTCTATTACATACATAAACACTATACCGATTCATAGTTTAACGGAGTTAACGGTTAGTTTAAAACAGTCTTTAAGAATTACAGTTAAATTGTTCGCGTTAGTATGAGAGTATCACAACAGGAGACTGATCTCAGCACATTGATTTTAATGATACGATTTAAGTACATGGTGTATAAAAATATCTAAAATCATTGGCTTATGTATATTCCCGTCGCTTCTGGTGTTTTGGACATGTTAGTTTAAAAAAAATAATTCAAATACATGTATAGACCTTGAACAATATTTTACCAATAGACCAAGTGTCACAAAATGGAGATGTGCTACACATCCAAAAGATTCTTCTACAATGGCATTAAGAACAAGTTTTAAACACTTCATTCTTTCCTACCCAACAGATTGATCGATAAAAAAGATTATTATAATATCGTATTTTTCCCAAGCATATGATTGGTCGATTGCTGTCACATGACAATGCTATAAATTCTGTTATAGACCTTACTATACTTAAAATAGAAAATTTATTGACCTCACTATACTAAAAATAGATTTTCATGACAAAATACTGGTTTCTGCACGTGCGACATTGTGACGTCATAATAGCGAAATCAACACCTTTACATTATGAACAAAACATTTCACTATTAAACGCTTGAAGAAAATGAAGATAATTAATTTTATATTTATTATAATAAAACAGTTATAGCCTTTTGATATCGGTCAATAAATGGTTTTATAGACTTGATGAGAATTTATCAACCTCGGACTTCGTCCTCGGTCGATATACTCTCATCAGGTCTATAAAACTATGTATTGACCTCATCAAAAGGCTATAATTGTGTATTACTTTATGAATAAACGATAACTCTCTGTACATCTAAGAGTCAACGTTTGCTCAATATATAATATTGCATGGGAAACTTATTAACTGGAATTAATTAAAATTGCTTTAAAATAGGTTTAAGTTGATTTGTAACAGTACATACACTTTTCAATTTTATAACACATGCAAAATGATTATTATGAGATTTTTTCATTACTTTTGAAAGTACGTATATTTTATTGCTGAATACTAACAAGTTCTTTGTTACATCAACTTTCTAACAAGGCTCCGATGATATGCAGACGACTTCAAATTCAGCCCCAGAATGTGAAGACGGTTACACTGAACAAGACTGCATTATACCCTGTAGATATCCAAGCTTTGGGAGAAATTGTCAAAACGAGTGTAACTGTAATATCTCTAAATGTAATCACATCAAAGGGTGTGAAAATTTGACAGGTATTTTTTAAATATTCGTTGAAAAATGATTTCTATAAAAAAAAATCTTTACTACATACATAAACACTTATAATAAACACTTATATACCGATTCATAGTTTAACGGAGGTAACGGTTAGTTTAAAACGGTCTTTAGGAATTACAGTTAAATTGTTAAATTAATTTTATACCACTTGTCACATGATAGTTTGGAGATACTGCATTATAATAAATACGAATATTTAATTTCTGAATTCTGTTAAGTTATTTGTTCTAAAAACTGAATGCTATTAAGTTATTTGTAACATCAAATTTCTAACAAAGCTCCAATGATATGGACACAACTTTAAATTCAGCTTCAGTATGTGAAGATGGTTACTTTGGAGAGGACTGCATTTTACCCTGTATTTATCCAAGCTTTGGGAAAAAGTGCCAAAACGAGTGTACCTGTACTCTCAATGAATGTAATCACATCAAAGGATGTGGAAACTGGACAGGTATTTGTTTTAACATACGTTGAAAAAATGATTCATATAAAAATCTCTATTACATACATAAACACTTATATTCCGATTCATAGTTTAACGGAGTTAACGGTTAGTTTAAAACAGTCTTTAAGAATTACAGTTAAATTGTTCGCGTTAGTATGAGAGTATCACAACAGGAGACTGATCTCATCACATTGATTGTAACTTATTGATACAATTTAAGTTCATAGGGTAAAAAATATTTAAAATCATTGGTTTATGTATATTCCCGTCGCTTCTATGCATGATAATGGTGTTTTGGACATGTTAGTTTAAAAAAAAATCAAATATAGACTTTGAACAATATTTTCCCAATAGACCATGTGTCACAAAATGAAGATGTGCTACACATCCAAAAGATTTTTTTTACAGTGGCATTGAGAACAAGTTTTAAACACTTCATTCTTTCCTTCCCAACAAATTGATCGATAAAAAAGATTACTTTTATGAATAAACGATAACTCTCTGTACATCTAAGAGTCAACGTTTGCTCAATATATAATATTGCATGGGAAACTTATTAACTAGATTTATTATTAAAATTGCATTAAAACGGGTTTAAGTTGATTTGTAATAGTACATACACTTTTCAATTTTATAACACATGCAAAATGATTATTATGAGATTTTTTCATTACTTTTGAAAGTACGTATATTTTATTGCTGAATACTAACAAGTTCTTTGTTACATCAACTTTCTAACAAGGCTCCGATGATATGCAGACGACTTCAAATTCAGCCCCAGAATGTGAAGACGGTTACACTGAACAAGACTGCATTATACCCTGTAGATATCCAAGCTTTGGGAGAAAGTGCCAATACGAGTGTAACTGTAATATCTCTAAATGTAATCACATCAAAGGATGTGAAAATTTGACAGGTATTTTTTTTAATATACGTTGAAAAATGACTTCTATAATAAATCTTTATTACATACATAAACACTCATATACCGATTCATAGTTTAACGCATATACGGTTAGTTTAAAACGGTCTTTAGGAGTTACAGTTAAATTGTTCGCTTTAGTATGTTAGTCCCACAAAAGGAGACTGATCTCAGCACATTGGTTATGACGTATTGAAAAGATATAATTACATGGTATAAAAATATTTATAAACATTGGCTTTAGTATATATCTGTCACTTCTATGCACAATAAAAGGTTTTTTGGACACATTAATGAAAAGAAAAGTGTTTAAAGATAATTATTTTCCCAAAAGATAATCCATTGTAAAATAAAGAGTGTCATATGTGAGATTTTTCACAATAACATTGAGGACAAGTTTAAACACTTCATTTTCTCCTACCCGAAAGATTTGTTTTTGTTTTAACAGAGACAGTACATTTTGATTTTTGTAATAGAGAGAACCAAATTCATAACTTACACAGTAGGCCCACTTAGAGTCCGCCTCAGCCCTTCCTACTTAAATCAACTAAACGTCGCGTGCTCAGTCTACAATTATGACGTTATGTTTCACGTAAAACAAGATTTATCTTCGGAAGAATTTCTTAATATCTTCTTTCATTATTTTTTTTTTATATTTTTATTAATTTAAATTTGCTTCTTTATTCGGTATCTAAATGATCGGTTCCTTGTTATTATTGTTTAATTAATTGGTAAGACATGCTTGAAACAAGGTATCTTCTGATTAAAGCACTGTAGAAACTTAAGCGGTTTGCATAGTCAACTATTTTTATTTAAACTACTTTCGATTAAAACCTTGAAAAGTTTTTAAAATAGTTTAGAGGCAATAAACATCGATAAGCGCTAGTCATTTAATGATAGAGTTAACTTTGTTAAACAAAACGGCGGCCAATATGGCGGCGCCCATGATCTGATGATTTTTTTTTTAGCCGTTAGTAACGAAATTTTCTTTCCATAACTCTATATCAATCAATATTTCAACTTGATTAGAAAGTTCGTTTCGACATATTACTTCAAAATTGCTAATATTTTTCCTTTGATTGATCTAAAAAACCCAAAACTGCAGTATCTAAAATTAAAAAGAATGAATATTTTTTAAAAGTCTATCTTATGTAAAAACTGCATGAACAATTCACTTTCGAACATAACTCAGTATGCACTGTATACTTATAAAGTATATGTACTTCTGATATTTCATGTAATTTCCCCTCTAAAACTACAGAAAACAACAAATATACCACCAAAAGCAGAGAAGAGAGCTGGTTGGAGTGGAAGCAATTTATCAATATCGCAGGTATTTTTGATCGAATGTTTCTTACTCATACGGTTAATTCAGATTTCAATCTATTTTTGAAGCTATCTGAATTATTGATACAAAGTGTGTCAAGTGTGTTGATTATTATTTTTGATTTGTGATGTATGTTACATTGATCTAGAAAAATGACCTATTCATGTAAAGAAGCTACTATATCTATGTAATAATCTGACGTTTTTTCGCGCATTTCGTGTTTTAATTGTACATGTAGCTAACATTGATCGAACAAAAAACAATATAAGTATAATAAAGATAACATAACTAAAACATATTTTCCTCTGCATGCCCGGAATAACACTAAACAGTTCGTTTGAAATCAGTTTTAGAAAGTTTAAAGAATATGTATCATTATACGCGAGCAAATTTAGTTAAACTAAAAAGTTCTATATTCAGTTTTGTCGGTACAATTTTTGGAGCAATATGTTTTTTCAAGGGATAGAGGAAATAATACTGCATGGATGTAAATATATCGTTAGTTCTTTCGCGATCGGCCCTCTATTGCAAGTATACAGGAAAGATAAATACTACAGGGAATGAGGAACCTGTATTCGGTGTCTAGTCCAACAAGGAAACAACAGACGGCGGTACCGTTTCTTCCGGATACAGTAAAAACAATGCACTCAATGAGGAATGTGTAAGTGATATATTCGAAAACAAGCTTATTTTAAAAAAAAAGATGAGGAAGCTAGCGTAGTTGGTGGTAAATATTCACAGGAAAAACAGTTGATTAAGTGTTGTTTTTTAATATCCTTGACTAATTCTTGTGTTTGGTTCCCGGTTTCTAAACGATTCGAAATCATAACATATATCACAAAAATAAAAAAAAATTATATCTTTACCGAAATTATGCTTTAAAACAATGAAAAAGCTTTAACATTAAAGGGTGTCTACATATAGGTCGATATAAGGTGAGACAAAATATGGTTTACTATTTTCTCTGAGGACTAAAACTATGTCCGTCTATAAAACATGTTTTTTAATGAAACACAATGAAGAAAATGTTTCGGTTACCATCAACAGAAATAAAGAAGGCGATCTCTAAATGCAGAGAATCCGAACTTTGTCGGAAAAGTACGAGATGGTGCAATGGCATCAATCATGTGGTTCGTGAAGACAAAGATAGCGGGACATTTTGCCAAATGCACAAATATGGTGGCATACTTCTGCCTTTTGTGTTATTTTTCTACCAAATATGTCGAAATGCAAGATAAACATATAGACATGCAAGATAGTTATTTCAACATGCAACATAGCTAAGTTGACATGCAAGAAAATTGTAATCAGATAAAAATGGTAAACAAATATCAAAAGTCGCCCACATGTGACTTCCAACATGCTAGATGCTATTTATTTATGTTGACACGCGAGATAAATAAGTTGACATGCAACATATTTATGTTGACATGCAACTTATT
>WFKH01010931.1:16556880-16587057 GCA_016163765.1 Magallana hongkongensis | reverse complement strand
TTAAGTATACAAGATGCACGTGGACATACAGATCTCGCATGTTAACAAAAAAGTTGCATATCAACATAAATAAGTTGTCGACATAAATAAGTTTCATGTCAACATAAGTTGCATGTCAACATATTTATCTCGCATGTCAACATAAATAAGTAGCACCTAGCATGTTGGAAGTCACATTTGGGCGCAATTTGTTACTTTTTGGAGATTTGAAATAATTTTGATCTCATTGCAATTTTCTTGTATGTTAACATAGTTTTGTTGCATGTTGACATAATTATATTGCTTGTCAACATATTTATTTTGCATGTCGACATATTTGATAGAAAAATAACTTGCACACAAAAGGCAGAAGTATGCCATCAAACAACAACAAAACTTTTGCTCTATTATTAATCTTCCAAACCAAACGGCACGGGGTGGAATAAAGTTGATCTAATAAAATAAGCGTACAGTGTAAGATGACATGCATGCAAACTAGCGTGTGTATTTTTACAGAATTCCTACTCATGATTCTAAGCATGCATATGATGACATATTTTTCCCCATTACATGCAAGATAAATTATGTCAACATGCAAGATAATTATGTCTACATAAAAGATAAATATGTTGACATGCAAATTACAAATCTTTTTAGAGAATTTGATTTTTATATGGGTAAAATGACTTACTAATGCCATACTCTGACATCATGGATGCAAGATGCAAGATAATTATGACAACATGCGACTTATTTATGTTGACATGCGAAATAATTATGAAGACATGCGACATATTTATGTCGACAGGCGACTTATTTATGTCAACATGCGAGTTTATTATGTTAACTTGCAAGATATTTATATCAACATGCAAGTTACCTCCCATATTGTTATAAGTAACTTGCATGTAAACATAATTATCTCGCATGTTGACATAAATATTTTGCATGTTAACATAATGAACTCGCATGTTGATATAAATAAGTCGCATGTCAACAAAATTATCTCGCATGTTGACATAAATTTCTTGCATGTTAGCATAAATAACTTGCATGTCCACATAAATAAGTCGAATGCCAACATAAATAAGTCGCATGTTGTCATAATTATGTTGCATCGTGCATCTACAATGTCAGATACGTGCGTATGTAAGTGATTTTACCCATATAAAAATCAGGTTCTCTTTAAAGATTTGTAACTTGCATGTAGACATAATTATCTTCCATGTAGACATAATTATCTCCCATGTTTAATAATTCATCTTGCATGTAGGGGGCAGAAATATGCCACCATAATGTTGAGCTCTAGACGTGACATGATAACTTTTTTTATTCACATTTATTCATTATATTTTCAAAAAAATTTAAGGTATATACAATTTTTACAATGAATTTTTTCTTTTCTTTTTTTCCTTTCACCATTCATACATGTATATGTACACATACTCACATCATTAAAGTAATATGCTTTAAATTTACACAGGTAAATGGAAAGTATAGAAAAAATAAGAGAATCGATAACTGCTCTTGATATAGAAAAAAATAAATTATTACACCACTAGTTTTGTTTAAAGATATTTTTCCAAAGGGACCATTTGTTATAAAAAATTGACCATCTTGAATTGTGTATTGCTACACATCTTTCAATGTAATATTTCATTCTTAAATGATATGAGTCCACACAAATTTGGAATTCTACTTTGTAACAAGCATGAACAAATATACTATTTGCAACATAATATAAAAAAATATGTTACTTTTCTGTTCCCATTTAATGGTGTCTCACCTAGAATAATATTGATAACATTAAAACCAACTCTGTTAGAGGTAGTTGTGTATTTATGCAAGCTACAATGACATGATAACTTTCTGGTGAACGGCTTCAGCATCTTGAATATTAAAACACTCTTTTGATCCTCAACGATAATTTAACAATTTAATGCTCCCCTGTTTCTCTCATTCTATTTTGTTCATGTTTTGTTACTATTGTTTCGTAAAATAAGAATGAATGAGAAAAAGTCACAGATAAAGAAACCGCATTGCTCCACATTTAAACGATTAAGTTGCGGTCATTCAAAAGAAAAACAAGGCAAACTATTTTTTTCAATACGTTTTGAGCAATAGAACTTGTAACATCTTTTCAAAAAGGACAAGCGCAGTTTGATTGAGAGCACAGGATATAAGACATAAACAGTAAGTAAAAGCATTTCTTTTGATTGCATCAAATAAATATAATATTAACATCGTTTTCTAAGCAAAATAAACATTATTGATTTTTTTTAAAATAAAGTTTATACCAGAAAAGAAATATTTTTTTTTTCATCAATCCTAAAAAAGTATTTTATAACTTAAGTGTAATTTCAAATTATATAACGTTTCTTTGATATTTGAAAATCCATCTTTGCATGAGACGTGAAAAACAAAATCTATTGTACAAAGTGATCAGCAAATAAAGAAGTATAAACGAAATACAAGAATACAAGAATTTCTTCTCATGATTGCATCTAAAAGATGAAAGAAGAAATGAAATGGTTTGTCCGTGAAATTTTTCGAAATCTAGACGACCACAAAAATAATACCGCTTAATCATGGTTGCTTTATCTATTTCAGAATTTTTAAATCGAACACTTATACAGGGTGGGTTCAACGTTAACGCATACCATTAATATCTACTAAGTAGCCTTTAACAGTAAAGAAACGTTAAAACTTTTACCAAAAATATCAAACCCCTTCTCAAAAATATTAAAAATAATATCTATAAATTTGGTTGATATCACCCTATGTTTCATCTATCTTTCAGTGAATTATATAAAATTGTTTTATGGTCGATGGCTACCAAATTATGTAATATTTATTGAAATTATTTAAAACCCCAAGTACAATATGTTTAGACAAATTTGATTACACTTGTTGTAATGATCTTTTGTTCCAATTATTCAAGGCATGAAATAAAATGGAAACTAACGATAGGATGGGCTGCTGCCAGCTTGCCAAAAACCAATGATGCACATGGGTGCTGTCAGTGTCGATTGACGCAGGTTGCTCAGACTCCACAACATAAGTCTAACTCTTCAGCCACTTACACAAACAAGCACTGCTGGAGACAACTAATTTATTTCATCTAATATTAATATTAGTGGTTTTCTGATGTCGTATGGATACACCCCTGTGAATCGAATGTGTTCGGAATGATTTTCTTTATCGTTGCTTAGTCTGTAGTAAAACCAGAGGTGCTCGAATTGAAGTTTACAAGACTTACATTGAGATTAGTATAAGATTGATGTAGTTCTTATACATTTTCGAATGGAAGCATGAGTGTCTAGATAAAATGTTCAAATTACGTGGTATTTTTTTGATGTCACATGTTTCTTTAAGATGTGTTAACATATGAAAATGTATTTAATGATAAATCTTAGACAACTAAAATAATTATTCAGGAATTTATTATATCACTTTGGAGAATCTTCCGATTAATATATTTGCCAGTACTAAAGTTATGATCGATCCATTGTTACACATGAGATAAAACACTTGTCAATTTCAAAGCCTTCCTTGATTTTTAATTAAAATCATCCATTCATTCATCTAAAACAACAGTTTATTTCTCTGATTCATAATATATAATGGTTTTATTGGCTACATGCGTATAAAATATACATTATAAAATTAATTCATAAGAACTTCCTTTTGATAACGTTAAAAACTTTGATGGCCTAGAGAAAGGAAGTTAAATACAGCTTTAGTGTTCATGCTTGCATATCCAAGCTTATTTACACACACAAACCGAATTCAAGGTGACTTGATTACAATGCTATTAACTAACCTTTTCTAAGGAAAAATATAAAAAAAACCCCATACATTTAAAGGATAGAACAACTTACTTTTATCCGGAAAAATAATTCGAAAAAATCACGTGATCATTGATGATCAGCAAAAATATGGAACTTGTATATGAAATATGACGATGAACTATTTGTGGCTTGCCGTTGTATTAATGTGTTCTGTGCAGGGTAAGTAAAGTTTTGTATTCTTATATATAAATGTGTAAAGCCTGTTACATATGGGAGAATTCATTCACGGCTGTCAATTTACATACCTTCAAATTTAACTCTAAGGCGTAAGTGTATTTTCCAAAAATATATTTTTCCAGACAAAAGAATTTTGTGTAAAGCGGTTTCGGGGCAAAATTAGAGTTTGTTTTTTAAAAAATTATCATGTAGCTTTTGGTTTTACGTCCACATCATTTGAAATACATTGCTGTTATATTTATTTAATGGTCAAGAAAGGGGAATATAATTAGGTTGCATCCTAGTGACTTAAGAATAATATTGAAAAAGGTTTAAAAGTACCTAAATGCTTTAAGGCACATAAATATGACTTAAGCATTGAAAAATTATTGCATAGTTACCCCCTTTCGCAATTTTTGCAATGCGTGAAAAATCAAGATATGTGGTTATTCCATAAATAATGTAAGAAACTTGATGTCATATCGGTGAGAAGTTAAACGATAATATAAAACTGTAGCAATAGAAAATTATAATTATGTGGTTTTTTCCAAAAAGAAAGAATATACATTTTTACAATAATAAAATTGATTCTTTATACTTGTAGGATGTAAGGTTGGATTTTTTGGACCAAGCTGTTCAAAACCCTGCCTGTATCCTAGTTTCGGCGTGCGATGTCAGGGAGTTTGTAATTGTACTCAGGATATTTGTAACATTATCACCGGATGTGCAGGTTTACATCCAATTTAATTTTTTTTTATCAATTACTTATCTGATTATGAAACGGATGAATCGTGGTAGATCGATCTATTTAGAGTATGATCAGAAATATTTAACTAAAAAAATCTTCCAGATTAAATATACATTTGGTCATATACACCTGTATGTTTTGAATTATATCTTACTTTTGTAATTATGTACAAAGTCCTTTCTTTTAGACTGCCCGAATGGGTATTATGGCCAGCTTTGTACGCAAGCCTGCAGATATCCTGGCTTTGGTGCCAAATGTCAGAAAATATGTTACTGTTCTGAGGAAATCTGTAACCATATTACTGGATGTATGGATCCAGGTAAGATTAAAGAAAGAAAAAAATCCATACAGCATAATTATCAAATTGGTTGAAAAATAACCCGGATTTAAAGCTAATCAGAATCAATGTAACATGATTATTATGAGATTCTGCATCTAGACACGATTTGAGCTCAAATTTTTCCAATTTATTTTTCCATGCTTTATATCTTGAATGGTAAATATTGGTATTGTTAATGCATCGCAGACATTTGAAAGTCAAATATCAAGTTACAAGTAAGATAAAGAGTTTGAAATTCTTTGTTTTGTAAACAAAGCCCGAGTCTTGTTAATTGTTAACATATGTGTTGTATTGGTATACGTTTCAATCAAATTTTGCTTTCTTTTGATAATGGTTTTATTTATGAACATATTGAATCAGTTTATCTGGTTTGCCACGTGTCATTTTGTCAAAGAGATCGCAATTTCTTTACATTATTTGTAAACAAATATAAGACTCGAGCTTTGTTTACATACCAATGAATTCTCACCTCAGTATCTTGCTTTTAATTTGACTTCTAACATTCAAATTTTGGTCAATCATTCAAAATGCACAAGTAAACTATTTTACACATGAAAAATAGAAACTCAAATCTTGTGTAAGCCTTTCACCTTATTTAACTCCTGGAGATTCGCCTCAAACTCAGTAATTACGAAGTCCAATTGTTGGTTACCAAGTAGTTTATTAACCAGCGTGATCGTATAGTCAATTGAAAGCAGCCCAAATCAAAGAATCTATCTACCATCATTTTACATGAGTATATATAACATTTTACTTATGATTGACGGTTCTGACCAGTCCGGCCCATCTACAATGATCATGAGTGAACAATTAGTGTCAAAATTCCGGAGTTAAATTTTATTTCTAAATAAAGTAACAAAACTGTCAAAACCGTCAGAAAGAATATTGTGATGCGGTTTTTGAGTCTCAGAATCCGAGTCTCTGAGTCCCCCACCTGGGTATGATGCATCGTTTACTCATAATACATTCATTCATACATGGCTTTAAGGTTACAAAGGTTAAATAGAATAAGCAATACATGACTCTATATAGAGTACCAGAGCTATCGATGCAGACACAGAATCGCCAAATATGACAACTTATTTACAAACTCCCAATTTGGATATTTGTGCCCGTATTCTGCACCTGGTTGCATAACATCATTTAGGAATACTGCGCAGTGCTACCAAAAAATAATTATCCACTAAAATGGAAAAAGAATCATGAATTTACAAAATATTTCATTTGGTAAAATCGCTTGTGTATTGTAGGCTTACCAAAGCTGATGTTTTGTAATTCGAATCTCCAACGAAACTATTGAGCTTCGGTAGATTCATGGTGATCTTGTGAATTTGAAGCTATATTGAAGGATTTGATAATGCTTGTTATGTTTATTTGGCCATATTACTTTAATTATCATGTTTTTTCTCTCCTTTTCTGTGATTTCAAAGAGACAGAGCGTTATGCCTTACATTTTCTTTATGTATACTCGTACTAGTAGTAAACCTAATACCTTATTTTATACTTATGGATGTCAGTAAGCGTCTAGGTGAAATAAATATGTTCAGTAGACCTGTTATACGATCAATTTGGTTGGGTGATAATGCTCCCTTGATAGACCAATTTGTTAAAAATATATAGAATCAATGATTTTAGTCGTGCATTGTATCGTTTAAAGATTTCCGCTTGTGATGATGGAATTCTGGTACTCAGGGATATAAAAATATTTTTGGTTTTCATCCTTTTATGCAAATCATTGTGCTTAGAACATCGATTTATTGAACCTTTAGATGTACTATTTATATATTATATTATTATTTTTTCCATTTGAAAACGACAGAAAACCAGACGTATTCTGCAAAAATGGGCTAGTGAACAAACCTGGCTTAAAGGGAAACAATTTATCGTCATCATTGCAGGGAGTTCCGTTCTATTTGTTTTTACGCTGATAGCAGTAACCATGGTTGCTAGAAATTGTAGACTTCACAGGAAACGTAATACGGAACCTGACTTTGATTTTGAATTTAGTTCATTTCAATCCAACGAGGACATAGCTGATAGCACGGATAACTACAGTTGTACTAATGTCCTTAAAGCACTGTCTGTACCATGTCATTATCAAAATATACGCCTATCATGAAATTAAAGGAAGTCAAAATACTTTTAAAGCAGTGACGACCCACCCATCATGGATAAAACACTAAGGGGTTGTAATTTATTTGTTTAAATGAATATTAATTTTCATAATTTATACTCTTGGATGTTTCTTAGTCCACTCATTTTATATTTATATATCAGGAGATATTTTGGCTACTGAGTATTATAAGAATGAAGTTATCAAACAAGGTTTTTGTGAGAATTTTAATATTTTATTTCATGTTAAAAAACGACGACCCAGTTCAAATTCCATCAGATGGTTTACAGTTTTGCAAAATGAAAGAGATGTTAAAGAAATAAGGACGTCCTTTACATGAGATATCAGGTCTTCCAACAATCTGTTGGAATTTCCATGGGTACCAATTGCGCCCCATTGCTAGCGGACCTATTTTTGTATTCATATAAAGCAAAATTTATTAAAAAACTTGTACGTGAAAAAAATAAATCACTCGCTTTGGCATTCAACTCAACATTCAGGTATATCGACGACGTATTATCAATTAACAATTGTTACTTCCATACTTACGTCAACTCGATATATCCCAGTAAACTTGAGAAAAAAAAAGATACCACAGAGTATGCGTAATCTGTTTCATATTTGGATATTTTACTAGAAAAGGGTCATTGACGGTAACATAAGAACAAAACTTTATGATAAACGTGATAACTTTAATGTTTCTATAGTAAACTTGGTCAACTTCAGTATAAGTCAAAAATAGTTCCCTCTGATAAATTAATGAGTAAATTGGTTTGTTGTGAACATTATTTACAATGTTTATCAAAATGTGAATTAAATAATACATAACCTAAATATACAACTTTAATATGTCATCATTTATCTATCAATTCATGTTTACGGGTTGACAGGTAGACAGGTCGACAGGTAGACAAGTAGACAGGTTGACAGGTTGACAGGTCGACAGGTAGACAAGTCGACAGGTAGACAGGTCGACAGGTAGACAGGTCGACGGGATGACTGCTTGACATAATTTAGAAATAACATAACAAAGCAATTCCAACTTAACATCATTTATTGATAAGCAATGTCAAACATCAATTTATTGAATACATCGCCATTTGAGAAACCATATCTATGTCGATAAGTGAATTCATCCAAAATTGATTCTATTTTGTCATGCAATACACCTTTCATAGATTTTATCCTAGGCTTCACAGGACTCCAAACCCCTTCAATTTCGTTGGTGCATGTACCGTCATCGGCCTTGGATTGCTGACTATGATTCACTGTGTAATGTTGGAAACCTCCATCGTTCAGTGAGTTGTATGCTCTCCAACAATCTGAATAAACCTTGCATCCTTTTTCAACAGACGTTTTTATAATGGGAATCAAAGTATCCTTATTTCGTTTTTCTACGATATGAAACTCTACCCTTCTCGTACCTTTCTCCTTTCATTCTGAAAACCCATGTGTCGTACATGAAATAGCATGAAAGACAATTATATTTCAGGACTATTTATAATATACATTAATTTATCATTTCATTCATAAAAATACATCTTCGTTTCGTTTAGGTTTTCAATAATTCATACTATTTAACTATATGATTTATTGTTCATCTAATCTAAACACCAGATAACCCGTAAAATGTAGACCCGTTTTTGTACTCATCTATTGCAATACATTATACTTTTCACGCAATCAATAATATTAGCACAATAACCCCCCCAACCCCCCAACCCCCCAAATATTGAAATGATACTGGACTACCTATTTATGTTCTTAAATAGTCACCAATGTGCAATCATGAATATCCATACTCCCCAACCTAGTGTTGTATTTATTTCACCTGTATAATACTTGTTTTGATCTTTAAAAGCTTTTGAATTTGTATCATTTTCAAAATAAATTTTTAACTGATTTTTTTAAACATCTACCTGTTTTCCGATCCCACGATTGTATTTTTTCTTTTTCCCAAAAAGACTCTCATCAATCTCTACCACACTTCCTTCAGCATTTCCCAGCAAGATAGGGTCATATTTCAGGAATTTATTGCAAAGTCCTCTTAAAAATTTGTACCTTTCAATTACAGTTCCATGATTAATGTCTGTAAACTTCTCAACTTCAAATATCTGCATATCAATTCCGAAGAAATATAAAATTTCCAGTTGTTTCCTTAAACGTAACTTTGATTTCTGTAATAATTAAAATTCTAATTATATCATTTGTGTAAGGAATTAATGTAAGTCATTAACCCGTAATTTTTTTTTTACATTTTGTAAAGTTTCTATACTTACAAATAAATATTTACCTCAAATATTGAGTTGATACGGATGGATTCCGTACTCAAACATGAATCGCACCTCCATTCTTCCATGTCCATTTTGCTGGCACGCTTAGACACTTTCTTTTGCGCACTTTCTGAAACTTCTTTCATTGTCCAGTAAATGAATTTTTCTAAGATAATTAATTTATTTTCCATGATCTGATAAAATTGAATAAAAATGAAACAACTTTGGTGCTGGTTCAAAACCCGTCATTTTCAAATGCTACGGAAATTTCTTTGTCGTCCGTAATGATGGATGCCTATTAAAAGCATTACCGTTACTTAACAACGTCATGCTTTACTAACCGTAGTCAACAACAACAACGTATGTATTGGTTATATCTTTATCGATTTTTAACGTCATTAATTTTCGCGTTTAGGCGAAATTCCCGTTACTTTTAAAAACAACGATACTCTACTTTGCGTATCTATAAACATCGTTGATGTTACTAAATAACGTCAAACGTTTTACAACAGCATGGTTTGCCACTAGCGTTTTAGGAGCATGGCGTATCAGACGTTTTTTGATGAGAGTGATGTTTTGAACCTTTACAAAAAGTCTTTCAACATCAAAGTACCATGCTGTACTGGATAAAGAATTTTGCGATTGGTTGGAATTATTTGAAAAAGTGGACCCAAAACAGAAGTATGTACCAGAGCTGGAGAATTTACAAATTCCTTAAATGAATACCTGATAGCGATCTGCGACCTGGAGGTATGTAAAATTATAATATTTAATTATGTATAAATATTTTTCCCATCAATGTTACCCTCATTGGAAACTCCTGCATATATTTCATGTTTGATAAAAGAGCAATACAATATGCTATACAATACAACTTAGGCCACACCAATATAATTTCTTGTTCGTCGGATCCTGCGTACTCGTATTTCAATAAATGTATACAAATATTATTATTAATAATTTCCCGCATCCAGGAAATTTTGCGCTGATTTCTGTTCTATTTCCGCTCTATTTTTCGTATTTTAGATAATTTTAATTTATAATTCAGAAAGAAGTATAAAAAAATAAACATCGCCTCATATTTATTTACCGCCTAAAAATTTCGCCTACAGAAAAAAATAATTTTATTATTTAATCGCTCGCCCGCTCATACCTTTTTTCATTGGATGTCCGACGAGCAATAAACCCGAAATTATATTGGCGTGGCCTTATATAAATTTCAAAAGGTTTCCATAAATTTCTGTTCGCATATTGTTATTTCATTGTTCGATATTATCGTATATCATTTTTAAAAGTTATCTTTGTCTTATATTACATGTACCTTTATTCTTTTTGAAAAACTAGGTGGAAAATCCAACACATTTAACATAGTTGTTCAACCCGTTAAAGACCACATTCACCGCCAACATCTAGTTCATATACACTTAGAAAACTATACTACAGCCGGGATAAAAAAAACACCAATTAGAAAATAAAGGATATGGTCTTATAACTGGAGACGAAAGACACAGATTCCTGTCATCTATATCTGTAAAACAGAGTAAAGGAGAAGCAGAAAAAGCCTTTCTCTGCAAGCTTTGGGGTTGACGCGGAGACAGCAACATGCTTGCAAATGGGACAAGGGGATTCGAAAGGACTTCGATGTCAGCCTGCATTTTCATTCAGCCCGAACCACTTCTGAATGAATTAAAAAGCTTAAGAGGTTACCATTAGTATGTGTATAGCGAGTTTCTCTGATATATAACCTTGCTTGAAAATAAATTAATAAGTTTTAAATTTTATTTTTAAGGCAATGACGGCTTGATTGACAGGTTCCTCTTCATATCTGCCAAACCAGTTTTTCATATAAATGTTAAATTGAGCAAGAACATTTCATCTCTCTTCAAGAATCAAAAATGCAAGACTTTGTTCTCTTTATGGACAAAATTTATACAGAACATAAATTCGAAACCAAATACATCCCTTCCGAAGAAGCTCAATCAAGTTATGAAGAAATGGTAGACAGTTATGCTGAGTACATAAAAGAAAAATATGTCGAAAATGGTAAAACTTTATTAAATTACTTTATTTGAATATTGATATATATTGTCATATTAAAAAACCAAGAATGGTGTTTAAAAGTAACTTACATGACGCCTGAAATTAATAGCAAATACATCATATTTATAACATAATAATACCACTTATTATCTAAATATTTTCTTCTACAAATCATTTTTATCTAACAATATGTAATTATTTAGAAGGCAAGGAAAACAGTGTTATTGATTCAAGCCAAGAAGACACTGTTAACCCCACATTCACGACAAGCAAAGACACTAGCTAAATCACTACGCAAAAATAAAGAACTACTTTTGTCTTATTCTGTACTTGATCATGAGCCGTAAACTTTCCTTACTTATGTAGCAATATACCTTCATCACCTGCATATGGAGTTTTTGTCTCTCATTTATTCGATATGCAAGGGCATTCTCTACGTATGAACAGTATCTAAGGTGAGGCAAGCTACTGACAAAGAAGTCGATAAAACAGGACTATCAACAGTCTCGATTGAAGTGATCTTTTCGTAAGTTCTATGGTCGATACAACGACCTAGTCAGCAATTACAATCTTCCACTGGGTCGTATGCTGACTGACGTTTTTCATACTTATTGTTAGACCATAATTAATTACATAATTTTCTACGGACTTTACCGTTTTCCAGATTAAGACAAAAAGCACACGGCAGGTTTGACCAGTCAACAGAAGAGGCTTACCCCTCCATGGCACCTGATCCTACCTCTAATATTTTTAAAGGTCCGTGTTTGCTCTGCTCATGTTTTGTATATTTCCTTTGGTCTTTTGATTTTGAACACTGTTTGTTATCACCACATGTCATTTAAAACCAAGGATGGAAAAATATTCATGTACAGAATACCTTCAAACAGATTCCCAAGGATCATTTGGCATATAGACAAAATGTTTATGTTATCGGAACTTGAGGTTGTTGAAAAAAAAACTCCGCCGTGTTTCAGTCGGTTTTGGCCCAATTAACTAAAAGTCAAACTGTGCATCTGTAGGACACCCTCATTAATATATTCTAAGAGATAATTGTGCTACTGCGTAAAATGTAAGAAGAGTTCTTGAAACCGGGAAAAGAAGCGTCATTTTTAAATACTCATACTTTGGATTGAAATACTTTTCTAAACCTCATCAGGACTGACCAAATTAAATTGCTAAAGTTAATGGAGATAATGCAGAAAATAAAACAGCAGTTTTAAAACGAAGAGGGTGACAGAGAGACAAACACTTGAAACGGACGGTTACAACAATATATCAGAACTTTTCACATTTTTGCAATTACAATATTTAATCAATGATTTCTTTGGTGATCTTTGTGAATGATCATGCATGTCTGTAAAACACTTAAAAAAAATATCTTATGTATATATTATATGAAACATTTCCGTGTTTTGGTTTAGTAAATTTGTAATTAATATATATAACCAAGTTATTCAGGAAAAAGGCAAACTTGTATCGTCTATCTTTAATTATGTCTTCTCATTGTGACATTGTTGTTGTTGTCGTTATCCCTCTCTACGATATGATATTGGATGTTGGATGCATAAAATGGAATATATGTGACTATTACTTTTAATTCCTGTTTTATTGATGAACTGTGCCATTCACTCAGCTGAATGTGAACTGAAAGGACTGAAAAGATGAACTATTCTATTTAGTTACTTTTCAGTTAAATTTCAGTCACCTTCAATTGAATGAACAATCATCCTGTAAAATTGTTCCCTCATTATACCATTTTATAAACATAAAAGATTGCGGACGCAAAGGAGAATGATCAACGCGAAGTCACTCTTGAAAGTTTAGAAAATGTCGCAATCCTTGCAATTGCGTGCTTTTTAAAACATACTTATAGCAAAAAATATTATTATAATTGTTGCTCAATAAACCAGAACTTTCCTTTTTCAAAACAATTAAGAGTATGATTACAAAATTTTGAATTAGATAAATCACTAGGTGACATGAAGCAGCAGTACATGTAGACATCTTCTAGATTTTGCTTTGACGCATCATTTCGTGTGCATCTTTTAGTGTACATTAAATAAAGCTTCATAAAAGCAAGAGTACCATTTGTGCCAAAAATTATGAAGACAAAGGCATTTGTTCCATATTACAACTTTATTAAACCAAAAATAAGGAAATTTTATCTGAAACACTAAGAGGAAGAATGTTATGCCAAGGTTAGGATCAAATTTAGCAAATATTTATAAAAAACGAAATTCGTCTGTCGAATAAACAATTCTCAGTACAAAGACCACAATATGTTCACGGATTTAAAAGTTATAATAAGACAGCTGCTAAGGATGTCTCACTTTCATTCAATGTTTTCGCAAGTATGTGTATTCTTGTTTTAATACATTCAATGTAAAAATTACATTAAACAAAAATAAACACTATAAAATTTTCTTCTGAAATATCTACTTCTAAACGAACTGATTTAAGGAAAGAAAACATGTAATTACATATTGTAAATTTCTTCAGCACTCTTAAAACTACTCTTCTTAGTCTGGGTCATTTATTAGATTTATTTTATCCGAATGACTGTCCAAAGTATTATGTTATTTAATTCTGAATATTTCTCTCTAATTCTTATTTTCCTTTACAATATTGCCCACTTATTTATATATATTAAGGTGATTTATGTCTGGGATGTTTCCAGTAAGGAATGTTTGTAAACACATGATCCGTCTGTCGATTTAACAATTTTGAACGTTGTTTGCAAAATTTGATAATAGTTTTAATTGTCTTATAAGATAACAATGAATATTTGAAAATCTTATAGCTAGACAACTGAAATAATTCTTCAGGAATTTATGAAATCAATTCGGGGAATCTTCCGATTAATACATGAACGGGAACCAAAGTTATGATTGGTCCATTGTTACATAGGAGATAAAACACTTGTCAATTTCAAAAACTTCCCTGATTTTTAATTAAGATCATCCATTCATTCATCTAAAGCAACAGTTTATTTTTCTGAGTCATATAAATAATGGTTTCACTTGCTACATGCGTATAAAATATATAATATTAAATTAAATAATACATTCAATAAAACTTCCTTTTGATAATGTTAAAATCCATCCATTATCTTTTTCATGGTCCCAGAGGAAGAAAGCGAAATACAGCTTTAGTATTTGTGCTTGCATATCCAAGCTTATTAGTCCCCTACCGGTTTCACCGGAGGGGACTATAGCTTTCCTCTTCGTCCGTCAGTCCGTCTGTCCGTCCATCTGTCTGTCTGTCCGTCCCACTTCAGTTTTCCACAGTTTTTTTCTTTATGCGTTTGAGGAATGATATGAAACGTGCTGAGCAGCTTCAAAATATCAAACAACAGATCAAGTTTATATTTTTGTAGCGTCTGTTCAACATATTTTCGAGAAAAATATTTTTTTACATTCCATTTTTTTTTAATGATCGGGTTCGTTATCGGGCTCGATGTGTACGGAATGAACGAGGCTAATATGTGGTCAGTAATAATATCGTGCATTATTTGTACCATAACATTTATCATTTCTAATAACAAACAAAAAAGTTCTTTAAAATGGTTTCAAATATTGTGTTGTACATAATATCGGCAGTTTTTTTTTATTATTACAATCGGGTTCGTTATCGGGTTTGGGCTGTTCAATAATAGAGGCACAGGGGCTTGTGTAGAAAAAAAAACATCGTTAAAAAAGTGGGTACCTCGGAGGAAAAATAACAAGGGAGGACGCCATCTTGGATACCGCCTTGCTTCATCAGCTAATTTCTCGTTAAAATTGTTAACTTAGACATATGCGCCGATTCGTATTCCTTCGTAAATGATTTTTCTTTGAGATATAACCCCCGGTTTAGTTGTTTTTTACACCAACATTAACAAACTTGTTGATTTCTCGCGTAAACATTCAAAATCGACAACTCCCTGGCTTCTGCACAAAGCGAAAGTACGGCACGTGAGATCTCTGTCATACGATTGGATATAGAAAAAGCCAGGGAGTTGTCGATTTCGGATGTTTACGCGAGAAAAAGATAAAATTTGTCGATGTAGACGTAAATAGAATTCAACTGGAGGTGATATCTTATAGAAGAATCATTTATGAAGGAATACGAATCTGCGCAGATGTCTAGTTTAACAATTTTAACGAGAAATTAGCTGATGAAGCGAGGCGGTATCCAAGATGGCGTCCTCCCTTGTAATTTTTCCTCCGAGGTACTCACTTTTTTAACGATATTTTTTTTCTACACAAGCCCCTGTGATAGAGGTTTGATTTCGGCAATTCGGGGTACAGAAACGGTAAGTAATGATATTGTGCATAACAATGCATTGTTTTCACAAATTTCTACCAGCGAATACTAAATGGAGTTGGCGAAATTACACGAGATGAAATAAAGAGTATTATTTTCACCACTTTGTTAATGTATATGTATTTAATTTCGATAGTAAACTTCATAGGAAGAATTTTGTGTTGTTTGAATCAAATACTAATGGTGAGTTACATTTATTATACTTGTAAGGCCATTTGATGTAATGGCTACGGATTCTTTCGTTTTTCGCGATCATGACAATGAGGACATTGCAGGTTCAACCGGTAGGCAGGGTATGCTTATTCAGCCATATGACACCTGATCCAACTTCTAATGTTTAGACTTCAGTGTTTGATTTGCTTCAAATATGTATCTTTAAGTAGATTTTCGAGATTGTTTGCTGTTCGTTATAATTATTTTTCATAATTTTTATACTATACAAAAAAATTCTTACAATGACTACATATATGATGGGGGATATTTAATATACAGGGTCTCAATATTTTGCCATTCTCAATCAAAGGGGTTACCGATAGGGGACGTGTATTGCTTATGCAATACTCTCAGAATGCTTGTTTAAACACACAAACCAAATTCAAGATGATTTGATTACAATGCTATTAACTAATCTTTTCTTAGAAATACATATTAAAGGACAGAACAACTTACTATTATCCGGAAAAATAATTCGAAAAATCAGGTGATCATTGATGAACAGCCACTATAAGGAACTGGTCTATGAAATATGACAATGAACTATGTATGGCTTGTCGTTGTATTAATGTGTTCCGTGCACGGTAAGTAAAGTTTTGTATTCTTATATATAAATGTGTTAAAGCCTGTTATATATGGGGAAATTTATTTACGCCTCTCGATTTACATACCATCAAATTTAACTCCAAGGACTAAATGTATTTTTTTAAATATATATATTTACAGAATTAAGAATTTTGTCTAAGCAGTTTTGGGGCAAAATTAGAGTTTTTTTTAAAATTATGATGAAGCTTTTGGTTTTACGGTCCACATGATTTGTACTGCATCACTGTTTATTTATTCAATGGTTTATGTAAAGGTAATATAATTAGGTTGCATCCTAGTCTGACTTAAGAATAATTAAGAAAAAAGAATACAAGTACCCAAATGCTTTCAGGGACCTAAATATGACTTAGGCATTGATTAATATTGTATATTTACCCCTTACGTAATATCTGAAATGCGCGGACAAATCCAGATGAATGGTAATTTTCATTCCATTAATAATGTCAGAAACTTGAGGTCATATAAGTATGAAGCGATAATGTTAAACTATTGGTAATGAAAACTTAGAATTGTGTTTTTTTCTAAAACAGTGAATAATTATACGTTTGTACAATAATAAACCTGATTCTACATAATCATAGGATGTAAGGTTGGATTTTATGGACCAAACTGTTCAAAACCTTGCGTGTATCCTAGCTTCGGCAAGCGATGTCAGGGAGTGTGCAATTGTACTCGGAATATATGCAACATAATAACCGGATGTGCAGGTTAACATCTAATTTTAATTATCTTAAATCAGCTACATGTACTAACCTAATTATAAAAATGGATGAAACGTAGAAGAATAATCAAGTAAGAGTATAATCATACATATTTAACCAAAAAAATTCCACCAGATTAGAAATATTTTTGGTCATATACACATGTATGTTTTCAATTTTATCTTGGTTTTGTAACTTTGTACATTTAAAATATTTGTTAAACAAAGCATTCATAAAATGTGGTTTATACATGTATTTAATGAAAAGAAAAACAGTGACTCAAAAAGTCTCTTCTCCTATAGAGTGCCCAATTGGGTATTATGGCCAGCTTTGTATACAACCCTGCAGGCATCCTGGCTTTGGTGCCCAATGTCAAAAAACGTGTAACTGCTCTAATGAAAATTGTAACCACATTACTGGATGCATGACTATTCCAGGTAAGATTAACGAAAAAATAACATACTACATAATTAACAAAATAGGTTGAAAAATACCCGGGATTTAAAGCTGATTTGTATGAGTATATACACTTATATTTTATGATCATTGTGAGATTAAGCATTTAGAAGAAAATGTACGTATTCCATTAATAAGTAATTTGTTCCATCGACTATCCAACAAGGTCCCAGTCATATGCAGACGACGTCAAATTCAGCTTTAGTATGTGAAGATGGTTTCTTTGGACAGGACTGCATTTCACCCTGTAGATATCCAAACTATGGAAGAAAGTGCCAAAACGGGTGTAACTGTACTTTCAATGAATGTAATCACATCAAAGGATGTGGATACTGGACAGGTATTTGAAATAGTTAAACGTTGAAATATTATTCATTTTAAATTAAAGCTTTCACATACATATGCATACCATTTCCTTGATCTCTGAACTTGATTTTAACACGCAGTTTTTAATAAAGCATACCAATTAAAAAGTTGATATTTTACAATAAGAAATGATTCTAATTATTTTTCTTCAAAAATCAAAAATATTTCAACCTAGCAATTCAAATATTTTGGAAATAAAACATACTTTTTCTTTTTGATAGATAGCCATCTTCTATTGCTCAATAATTGTCATGATATTCCCAAAAAAGAAAAAGTTTAATTTTTGCCTTTATATAAAAGAAAATATGACATATATGGCTATGTTGACATGCAAAATAATTGTAATCAGATAAAAATTGTAACAAATATAAAAAGTCGCTCACATGTGACTTCCAACATGATAGATGCTACTTATCTATGTTGACATGCGAGATAAATATGTTGACATGCAACTTATTTATGTTGACATGCAACTTATTTCTATCGACATGCAACTTATTCATGTTGACATGCAACGAAGTTATGTGGACCTGTACGGAAACGTATAACCGCCTCTTGATGTTGTTAAATCTTTAATGGCAAATTAAAATTAATTTATGTTAACATGTAACATGTTTATGTTGACATGCGAGATAAATATGTTGCATGTCAACATAAATAAGTTGCATGTCAACACAAGTAAGTTGCATGTCAA
Source organism: Magallana hongkongensis (assembly GCA_016163765.1). NCBI lineage: Eukaryota > Metazoa > Mollusca > Bivalvia > Ostreida > Ostreidae > Magallana > Magallana hongkongensis. Next base: position 16,568,216 of record WFKH01010931.1, on the reverse strand, counting down.
TATATTTATCTCGCATGTCAACATAAATAAGTAGCACCTAGCATGTTGGAGGTCACATTTGGGCGCAATTTGATAATTGTTTGAGATTTTAAATAATTTTGATCTCATTGCAATTTTCTTGCATGTTAATATAGTTTTGTTGCATGTTGACATAATCATATTGCATGTCAACATATTTATTTTGCATGTCGACATATTTGATAGAAAAATAACTTGCACACAAGAGGCTGAATATTTATGATAATAATCTGAAGAAAACTAGATGAACCCAAAGGACTGATAACGGGTACTGCTATATTTCAACGTATCAAATTATATCTTTACCACCTTACAATGTTCCTGTTACATGTAGTCTTTAGACACACCTATAAGACACAACGGCAATCTCATTCATTCTTCCTTGTTTTGTTCGGTTTGCCTTAAATAGTGGATTACACAGATTCTTATATATAGAGCTCGCCACCAGTCAGTACCTTTTAAGTTCTAATCTGGGAATAGTCGATTACCTTGCCCAGGAAGGCGACAACGCAAATGAAAGGAGAAATTACTTATCATAAGGCAATCTACCCATTAGTTTCATTACATCAGATATCTGGAAAATATGTTATTTAAATCTTCTTATAAAACACGCTTTATGAATAGACGCAAAAATGGGAGAAGGTTGGTGATGGTTCATCTGAGATTTGGTGGAAGGTCCTTAGGCACTTTTTATTGGCCTTTTTGTACTTGAAAAATAATTTAGGTCATTTGTCATCAGAATTTTTAAGCGGTGGGGGGGGGGGGGGGATGGTATTGTATTAAATAAAAATAGCTATAACTATGTTAAATGATCGGATCAAACAGTATTACTTAGAGAAAATATCATTTTTAATTTAGCCGCACGATATTGATAAAGACCTTTTGTGCATTTAAAAATGGGATATATCTTGTAAGTATACAATTATGTTTGAATTAAATGACTTCTATAAATACATTGTATTTTGCAAATTATATAGTTATGGGTTTATTATAGTAAGCAAATATATTCATCGCAATATTAAGAATCAGGGCATGAAAAGTAAAAATTGTACTATAGCTTGTTCAACATCATCTTAACGTTTGAAAGTGCACAGTGTATCTCTACAATTGATTTTTTTTTTTCAAATTGTAATATGTGATTTGAAAAATAATTTTCTACCTAATATATAAAACACTAAATTCTCTTATTTGGTTTTTAAAGGGGGTCATCTTAAAATAACAAAACACACCAAATTTTCGTATTTATTTGGAGTATTACAATCGTAGATTGGTATATGTGATTTATATACAAGTAAGACCCCCCCCCCCCCCCCCCCACACACACACACTTCGAAATAGCATATTTCGGTGCGTAAAATTTCTAAGGTGTACACTTCTCCCTTTTTCTAAAAACGTACTCCTACAAAGGTTCATTTTATCATAACGTCCTAAAAGCACAATGGCAACGCTCATTGACGGAGCAATGGACAAATAAAAAAAATCTTAAAACTCTAAATATTGGTATCTCTATTTTGTATAAAGTGTTCATTTTCATTATTGATATTTAATTGTTAAAATGTGTAATACACAGTAATAAGCTTGAGTGTGCAAGAGCTTGCTCAATATTGAAAAAATAAAGTCAACCACCTTAATTATTGTAAAAAAAAAAACCCAACCAAAATCAATATGTATTAGTTTGGAGTTGGGACTCACGTTTATGTCAGAAATATTATTTTCTAAAACAACATTCAAACTAGGAAAATAATTAAAGTTCGTACATTCATGGATAAAGTATTATACAGCATCCAAATACCAACAACTGTTGTGACTGAAAAGGGTTAGTGATTAGAGCACCAGACTTAGGATATTCTAATATAATTAGATATTTTTCAGTTGAGGGTTCGATACCACCAAATGCAAAACTTTCGGTGTATATTTTTTCTTGTGTGTTTGAATCATCGATAAATGTTAATAATTTTGTTTTTGCATGATTTTATTATGTTTTAAAGAAGTAAGTTTAAATAACACTCATATATAAACTGAAATTGCATTCACTTTTTGTTTCAAGTTTTATTTGTATTGGCATGTATCTGTGAAATTCTGCCTCAAGGTTTTTTTAAGATTAAAGATGCATTTTTTCTTCATGTCATAGAATTTGGGCAAGAAAATAATTAACAACATTACACCAAGAAAAAAATTACTTGGTAAAAGTCGAAATATTTTAATAATTATCTTGAATCATATCATTCAAACTTCAAAATGCATTTATACTTAGTGAAATTTCAAGTAAATTGGTATTATCTATTTCAATCTTTAGATGTGTATGAGATGACTACATTATTGGAAAACGTTTCCGAAAAAGAGGAGACATTGATGAACAAGTATCAAGAAACTGTTATCATAGGAAGTAGCAGTTTATTTGTGTTTGTGATTATAACTATTTGCGTGAATTTAATGGTGAAGTTCAACGTTTGTAAATCAAATACACGAGACAAAGAAACGATAACCAAACCGCACATATATTTTTCGTGTCCTGTTGACAATGTTGCTCGGAGATTAAGTTATACAAGTCTGGAATTCGATGAAAACTATAATCCTGATGCATACAAAAACACACCAACAAGTCCTGTTGACAATGGCACTAGAAGAATAAGTAATACAAGTCTGGAATTCAATGAAAGCTATGATCCTAGTTCATACGAAAATACACCAAATGGTCCGGTTGACAATACCACTAGAAGAAAAAGTTGTACAAGTCTGAAATTCAATGAAAGCTATGATCCTGGTGTATACGAAAATACACCAAGTAGTCCTGTTGACAATGTCGATTGGAAAATAAGTAATACAAGTCTGGAATTTAATGAAAGCTATGATCCTGATGCATACGAAAATACATCAAATAGTCTTTCATGGGTGTAATATTTTAAATGAAAAAAAACCCCCAATATTTCTTTTTAAATATTTATTTTAGTAAGAACTGTATGTATGGTATTTAAAATTCTTTCTAGGTTTTTATGAAACTTTTTATTTTTTGTACTAAGCAAAAATTTTTACCTTATAAAACAGAAACCCGCAAATCACAATTTGGTCACTTCAAATGATAACAACAACACAGTAAATATATGTATGACTTTTCTTAATGACTGACTATTTTGATTTATCTTTTACATATTTAAACACTAAAACACATATGTATAAAACCCAGCCCTAGGATTGCAATTACTTACGAGCATGTAAAACTAATGGTTCGCAGATAATTAAGCTTTGCTTGAATTGTATGAGTATTCTAGTGCTAGATATCAGCGAACTTTTAAATATCGGTATAGAACTAAAGCGATGTATGTACTTTTTAAAAACTTTTTTTAAACCAACATGTTGTTAAACAATGGCATGTTTAATTTTTGTACAGAAGTTGTAAATCATATCATCATCCTAACTCGGATGGTGGTTTAATCATATATTCAAGTTTGATTTTCATTTTATTTGCAAGAACTTCATGGTTATCAACACACAGTTTTATGCCTTTTTTGTATTGCCTAATCTTGTTGAAACACTTATTTTTCGATTGATGTTTGACATTCACATGTTTGATTTATGATCTGAATACAATATCATTATTTTGTTTTTCACAATACATTTGTCCTGTCAACTAGACATCCTTGGGATGGTGACATCTCAAAGGGACCCGCTTAAATAATGGAAAATAGGATAAAAGCAATTTAGAGGATTTTACTTTGACACTGACCTATGACTTACAAATTTTCAGGTTGGCATAGAATTTTAAGGCAAGCTTATTGACCTTACCAACAGGCTTTTTTGGGTTTAATATGAGCAAGATGTGATGTCATTTATTCACTCATAATAATCAGTAGTGACAGATTATATGATATACGTATATTTTTACGAATAAATTTGTTTTTTGCTTAAATTATTAACACAAAACAACAACAGAATGAAAGTTGTGCTTGCTCCAGTTTTGTTTATGGGACATTGTGTTGATTCTGCTTACATATACAGATATATAAATGTACATGTAAATAGGAATGCCATAGGTAATGTATTATTGAGTTGCGAATAGAAATTAATACATGTATATTAAAGTGTTGTGATTAAACGAGGAAGTTCGGATGGGCGAGTGTTAGCGCACAACAGAACAATATTCTCTACTGTCTTTGAAATTTTGACCTTAATTATTTATACAATATCAGAATAAACGTTTAAAATCAAATAAACGTTAAAATTTCAAAGCCACTATCAGCTGAAAAATTGAAATGAATTCATGAATTCTCATAAAGGCTTAAAGGCCTATAGTAATTAAAATAGCATATCATTTATAACAAGCATAATATACAAACATAAAAAATATCATTTAGGAAAACATTACAATGCCAACTAATGATGATCCTTGTTTTACAAGTGCTACTCGAGTGAATGAATGATACTTCACTTAATTAGATGTAATGTGTAAACAATATTACGTGATTATGTACAGTTTCTACAATTTTCTTTTCCGTGCCAGTTTTGCAAGAAATAATTGCAACTGTAATTTTATAAACGTAAGTCGCAGTTTTAGAAATTAAGATTGATGATATGATTTGCTTACTTGTAAAACCAGTTACAAAGAAATGCACTTAAACTAAGTTCTAAGTGTTCACCCAATAATTGTTCAACTATATGAAAAAAAAAAATTATGATGCATGTTTCTGTTAGGTGTTGTGTGAAAATCGGCCAAGTGCCTCATATGACTTTATTGACTTTTATTGACCTTTGACCATGGATATCAGTTGTTTGTCTTGCCGTTAAGGTAGCTATTTTCCACATTTCTCTCCAGTGGTTAACAACAATGTAGTGATCTTGACCGGTTGCCAAGCGAGACCTAGGCCTTTGCTGGATTTCACGTCCTGTTTGGTTGAATTTAGCCCAGATCGTTTGGATTGTTCTTAGTTCCCGATGGAAATGACGTGCTACATATAAAATCTCTTGAAATAAACATATGTACAGATTGCAAATATTTAGAACAAAATCTAGGTCTCAACATAAAGTACGATCTGCAAAATAGCAATTTCTTGCTGTAAGGTTTCGTTACGCGTACGGGTAAAGGATTTCAATCGGGATTGTCTTATTTTATCTGTGCTATTGTTAAGAAGATTTTGAAAATTTCATATTAGTTGATTCCGGGATTTTCAAATCATTCTATTTATAATGGTGAACACTTAGAAGTTTGTTAAATGTAGACAAATTTGGTTTTATTTCCAAAAAGCTTATTTTTAAAGGCTGTGATGATGGATACCAGTGTCTCAACTGCATTTTAGATTGTCGGTATCCAAGCTACGGTAAAAAGTGTCAACGCAGGTGTAATTGTACCATTTTAGGCTGTAATCACATCAATGGATGTGAAAATATGACATGTATTTGATATTAGGCAACTACGTTTTTAAGTTGTAATTTGAAAAAAAACCCAACAAACTAATCAAAGTTTTGGCAATCCACTCCTTTGAAGATGTAAAGGAATGTTAATAAATATGTCCGGTAGGTTATTTTAAATGAATAAATGCGTGCTTATAATAAAAAAAGTAAGTTAAATTACAATCGAAAAAGAACAAACTAACGCTAATAATAACAATAGAAAATTTTACATTAGTCACGTTATATATATACGTTCTGCATGATAATACTTTTTATTTTTTTTTTTTGAATGGTTAATGTACAAGTCATATATAACAGGAAATGATATCGAAAACGTTCTCGGAATTAAGTGAACGCCATTACACTAATGACAAATTGTATACGTGAAAGGAAAACTAAGTAACCGACAGAATTGAATATAAATATAATCAAATTGAATTTTTTCCCACAAAGTGTCATATTTGATCAAATTAAATAACAACATTTTAATAACGTATTTTTATATACAAGAAACATAATTAAGTTTGCGTCATTATATGAAACAGATAAAATATTAATATGTTAGTTAACCCTTCTATTGTAAAATGTACCAATTTCACGTTTTATCACATGTTTATCTCAATATACGGTGGAAATCACTAATGTAATATTTTTTTTGATATTACACTGCGTCTTCTTACGTCATGTGACGTCAAAGTTAAACATTACGTAGGTTAGGCGGTTGATTGACGTAGAATGAAAATCAGTTGAAAAGTGTGGAGTTGTACACGTGAAGCATTTAATCCCGTTTTATTTATTTTTTCATGAATTGATAAAAATATGTTCGAAAATGAAATGTTTGTTTGTTAAACTTCAAGGAACTTTTTCCATCCATAAAGTTGTTGACGTCTTTTAGTAAATGACTTATGCAGCTCACAGTTATAATTTTACAAAAAAGATTGAAGTTTAACAAAATACGTGGTAAAACATGTGATAAAAAGAATCTCTTATGATTTGCAATGGTATATGATTTCTATCGAACTCGTTGTCTGTTTTCTATCCCCTCGCCAAGGCTCGGGGATAGAAAACACACAACTCGTTGGATAAAAATCATATACCATCGCAAATCATAAGAGATCCTATATTTATTTTTCATATAAATGTATTTTTGACATAATAGCACATATAAGCTTACGGAAACGTCACCCTTGTCATATATATCCATGCGTAGGATTCAAACGTCCCACTTTTGTTCCTAAAGACCAATATATCATCTTTAAGTTACGTAATTCATTAGGCAATACATTTGGTTCATAATACTTATTTAAAAATAATTTCAGTCTTAACCTGATAAATCTTATTTCTGCATGTATTCGCATAGCTATCGATTAAAAAGAAATATCCTCACACTATTTTTTAATTTTAAAACCCATTTATTATGAATTAACTCAGTGACTTTAAATATGTTACAGAAATTTATATGTTGACTACGATGATATGGAATAAAGTCACGGTGAATGGGCAGAGTTTTATGGGCATAATCAAAAAACTGTTATCATAGGATTTTGTTATTGTATTTGGTCTCATGGCAAAATTACACATTTACAGATATAAAAGGCAGCATAAAGATAATCAAATGTATTTTGTAACAAGTCTAACCGACAGCGACCTTATAATTTCCAGTGTCTTTGTGTGTGATAACACTACGAATCAAATTTGTAACGTATAGTCCAATACATTTCATCAATGATATGAATGACGTACTGTGGGGCGCAAACTGTGTTTGCATAATGGTACGAAATAAAAATAACGTATAAATGTTTATAATTTAAATTTTAATTTTACAATTTCTAGATCTGAAAATTAAACAAATATTAGTAATATGAATTATTCTTTGAATATTTTGAGGGGGTTATTACGGTCGGGGCGGGATCAAATTAAGAAATAAAGTACGAGTTTTCGTGAATGTTGCAGAATAACCTCCGAGGTCGAGAAATATTGTTTTGAAATATAAAAGCCGAGGCGTTAGCCGAGGCTTTTATACATGTATTTCTAACAACATTTCGAGACCGAGGAGGTTATCCTGCAACATTCACAATAACAAGAACTTTATTTCTATTCTACTAACAGCCCAGTATTTCTACAGATCGGTTCTGAGACGATCTAGGTCATTTTAACGGCTGTTCCGTGTAGCCCCAATGGTTTTGTTAGTAATGTTTACATGTGTATCGATCAAAGGATATCACATGCAGAAGACAGAATTTTTCTTTGGATTTTTAATACTCTTCACTTATTTTAAAAAATCTTTGAATCATATTCCTAATATTTTAAGGGCAATTTAATACGATTATTACTACTACACGTTATATATTTTATGTAAAAACACGCAGTGAAAATGTGCTAGGGAGGTCCTAGGAACAGCCGCATTGATCTCTTAAAAATAAACATTTGAGGCAATACACATCGTTTTGACTAGAACTAACACGTGAAATTGACATGGTGTTAAAACTTTTTACGGTTTGAAGTTGTACTTTTATGATCAGTGCGAGACAAATAGGTATTTCTGATCTGATAATTTACTGATGACGTTCGTGGTATACTGGAGAATAATGTCCGCGGCATGTCTTTGATCTCGGCAATAACTGTAGTAGAATCTATCATAAAGCCCTTCGGTCTTTATTAGATTTGATCACGCAAAAAAATTAAAGGCAAATTTATCAGGCTTTATATAAAGATCTTGAAGATAACAATCTACGTTTGATCATATTGTGATCTCGACTTGACTTAATATATCAAGTTCACATTGCTATTTCTCATCTCATTTAGCATTTATAAAATTATTAGGACAAAATGATAAACCTGTTCTTATTATTAAAAAATACATAATTATAGTTGAGAGAAATTAAACTATGACAATTTTGTTTTACACTGACTTAGCAAAACATGATTTCATTTTGCCTATTCACAAAGAAATTACCTGAATAATGAAGTTGATGCTGCTGTTAGAGTTCTCACATGTAATTCGGTACATGTAATAGCTAAAGCTTAATAATCTTTATTAGACTTATGTCTGTCCTTTGTGCCATTTGATAATACTGATCAAGTTTTGAAAGAAATTAAACGAACATATTCTATGAATTCAAACATTAGCGAAAAAGAATACTTTAAGATCAATTTATGCTTACACGCAGATTACAAATGCCTTTGAGCATGACAGTGATTATTCCTGATTATTCCTGAAAAATCTACATTAAAAAACAACAATAAAAATGAAATTCGCAAATCAATCATGTCATATCATTAATACAAAACGAAAGAGAGATTTTAAGTTTTTATAAAGTTCTCGAGGGTTCAAGCAAAAGTCAAGTTCTTGAAATGATAATGAATCTTAAGAATATCTTTGAAAGCAGATCATAAAACAAATATATATAGAGAAAAAAATCAATTATACTTATATATGTTGTGGGAAATGTAACTGAAGAAAAAAACTATAGAGTTGTGATCAGGTTTATATGAATGTTTATACAGGAATATCCGATATACACTTCATTATAATTTGCGAACAAAGACCATGTTTTAAATTAGCAACATCCGTGATCTGAAACAAAACAGGCGGAGACATAAACGATTCGATTCATGAAATACAATGATGTCGGAATACGAGTTTTTTTAGTAGCCTCGCCTTCTATGAACTTAAACGACCCCACAAATTTCTGTAAACAGTCAGTAACAAACCTAATAAGTGTTTTGTTTTGTCGAGGACCTAAAGTTTGATGTGTAAACAAACAAAAGATACTATAACAATTAAATTCATTTAATAAATCTTAATTACTCAACAAAGTTTAACAAATTTCACAAATTTTATTAAATAACATTTGTTTTAATAAACGTTTAAAGCTCTACAGTGATAAACAGTTTTTAAAAATTTGGTTTGAAGAAAAACAGTCACATTTATTTTTGATTAATTGTAAGTTGGTGGATGGTCACCGAGCAATTGCTGAACAGGGAGGCTGGTTGAAGGCTGGTCTTATTTACAGAAATAGACGACTGGGTACATGTGATTTCCTGACCCGCAAAATCATTAAACAGTTCATTCATATTGATGTCTGCCAGCTCAAGATCAACATTTTGAATTTCTTGTGGAGACATACCGCGAACAAAACAGCGCTAACATTCACGAAAGTGACGACGAAAGTGTGGAGATCCATGAGGAAGAAGATGTCACTGATAAACAGGCCCAGAGTTCTATTAATAAACTTAAAACTTATGTGCATAAAAAACCTAACGTCAATGACAAGATTTTTGCAAACCTGCAGGAAATTGAACTTTTTACTGATAATGAATGCAACAAAAAGAAACAAACAAAACTAACTGATTTTTTAATGAAACTTTCAAGGACTACTATTCCATGTAATCTGTTCACTGTAACCAATTAATTTGTTCGGGTTTGTTCTTCTTTATTTTAGATCGGGATTGAATTTTAAAAATGGCGGCTGCACGTCAGTCGATTTCGCGTATATTGAATTACGGATATATTGAAATAATTTGTATGGTCTCCTGAATTTCAATATATCCGTAGTAGGCTGTTTAGGGTCCCATTGCGTTTATAGATCAAAATTGAACTTGTTTACAATTTACATGGATTCGCAGCAAATGAATCCAAGTCTCTAAAATATCACTCACCTCCTCTTTTCAGCACTCCTATTTCTTTTCTTTGTGCAGTTCATCTTCTTTCCATCATTGGATTTAACTTTTATAATTTTACTTTAAAATGATCATTATTTCAGCAATTTATTCAGCTAATCACGTAAACCTTATCTTTTTTCGCCCGGGTATAATCTTTTATTAACACTTTTCTTATGTCAACATCCGGTGCATTGGTTCTCTCATTCCTTAACCAAAACAGCATATATTCAATATTTCCGGGAAACGATTTTTTGACGGCGATTAAAAATTCCAAATTCAGACAATATGAATTACTATATATATAATTCGATTTAGACCGGAAGTGAAGGATGATGAAAGTAAACCTTATGTCTAAACGAAAACGAAAAACTTATTAACACAGAAAATTTAAAGATTCTTTCTTAACCCGTTTCCCAAAAACGCCCCAAAAAATAAAATTATTTTTTTGGAAATAGAAATTAACCTTGCTCAAAAACGGAAATGACGTCATCATTGAGACTCAATTGAAACTTAATTATATATATGTCTGAATTTTATCAAAAGGTATAAAAATGCAAAAAAAAAGAGACTGTTTTTTCAATATTTATATTCAAAAGTTGGAACTTAAGAGCAACATATTGCCCTAACTTAAACACCCTTTGAGATCAGAACGTGAAACTTGAAATATATGACATCATGGAATGGTTTTTTAATATACATATCGGGATGACGTAATGTCAAAACATCCAAGATTGCACCAATTTTCTGAACTGAGAAACTGCCCTTAGAAACTTTGAAATACAAGTCTTAATATTTGGGATTCTTATCAAAGTACGCAAAATTTTCCCGCAATAAAGCATATGTTGTAATTTTGCTGGTAGAAACGTTTGTATCTGGGCGTGACCAGTTTACTGATGATGTAACTAGGTCGACTTTGTCCGCCATTGTTTTATTTTTTCCACCAAGCTACCGCCTGCCTGAACTTTCCGATACATCATGTCTTAATTCATTAAATCACCATTCAGTTCAAAATGTTCAATATCCGTACTCTCCAAGAAATTTATTTTGGTTAGTTTTGACATAACGTCATCACTATACGTAGACATTGTTGTCAACGGCCAAAGACATTTCAATCTTACTCTAAAACATTTTATAGTACCATCAATATAGGATACAATAGACCTTTATTTTTTTGCCAGTTTTTAACGAATAATGATTTGTTCATCTGCATCACCTATAATTTACTCCATAACTCTCTCTCTCTCTCTCTCTCTCTCTCTCTCTCTCTC
>WFKH01010931.1:16521919-16537134 GCA_016163765.1 Magallana hongkongensis | reverse complement strand
CAATTTCAAAGCATTCCTTGATTTTATTTAGGATCATCTATTTATTCATCTTATGCAACAGTTTATTTTTGAGTTTAAAATAATTTTCTGGCTACATGCTTATAAAATATACATTATATGATGCGTTTAATAAAAACGTCCTTTTGATAATGTTATAAACCATCCATTACCTTTTTCATGGTCATAGAGGTAGGAAGTGAAATACAGCTTTAGTGTCCGTGTTGGCATATACAAGCTTATTTAAACTCACAAACTGAATCCAAGTTGACATAATGACAATGTTATTAACTATTCTTTTCTTGAGAAAAATATAAAAACGCATTTTTAAATGAAAGAATAAGATACTATTAATCGGAAAGATAATTCGAAAAATCACGTGATCATTGATGATTAACGACTATGAGGAACTGGTATATGAAATATCATGATGAAGTATTTATGGCTTGTTGCTGTATTATTTTGTTCTGTGCAGGGTAAGTGAAGTTTTGTATTATATATAAATGTGCAAAGCCTGTTACAAATAGGAGCATATATTCACGGCTGTTAATTTACATACCTTAAAAAAATATATATACATGTAGCTTTTGGTTTTATTTTACGTCCACTTGATTTTTAATGCATCACTGTTTGTTTATTCAATGGTTAATGTAAAGGTGATATAATTAGGTTGCATCCTAATCTGACTTAATAATAATAATGAAAAAGGAATAAAAGTACCTAAATGCTTCAGGCATCTAAATTTGACTTAAGCATTGAAAAATAGTGCATATTTACCCGGGCCCCTTTCGCAATATCTGAAATGCGCGAACAAATCCAGATGAATGGCACTTTTTTATTTCAAAAATAATGTCAGGAACTTGGAAGTCATATCAGTATGAAATAAAGCGATAATGTTAAACTATTGGCAATGAAAACTTGTAATGATGTATTTTTTCCTAAAACAATGGATAGACATTTGCATAATAATAAACCTGATTCTATATAATTATAGGGTGTAAAGTTGGATTCTTTGGACCAAACTGTTCAAAACCCTGCCTGTATCCTAGCTTCGGCGAGCGATGTCAGGGAATGTGCAATTGTACTCAGGATATATGCAACATAATAACCGGATGTGCAGGTTACATCTAATTTAAAATATACTTTTTTAATGAATTACATGTACTTATCTGATTATCAATTGTATAAATTGTGGAAGATAGATCTATTTAGAGTATGATAAAAAATATGTAACTAAAAAAATCACCAGATAAGAAATATATCATGTATGTTTTTGAATTATATCTTGATTTTGTAACTGTTAATATAAGATATTTGTTATACAAAGGATTTATAATGTGCAATTAATGCGTGTATTATGAAAAGAAATGGCTCAAAAAGTCCCTTCTTCTAGACTGCCCGATTGGGTATCATGGTCCACTTTGTGAGTACGCCTGCAGATATCCTGCCTTTGGTGTTCAATGTCAGAAACAGTGTAACTGCTCTGAGGACATTTGTAACCACATTACTGGATGCACGAACATTCCAGGTAAGATTACATAGAAAAATAAAATATAGCATTATAAACAAGATAGATTAAAAATTACCCATGATTTTAAGCTAATTTTTATCAGCACTTTTTTCTGTGATCTTAATAAGTTTCAGCATTATATAGTTTATCATTAAAAAATAAACGTTTATTCAAATAATAAGACATTTTTTCCTTCGACAATCCAACAAGGCTCTAATGATATGAAGAGGACTTCAAATTCAGCTCGAATATGCGAAGATGGCTACTTCGGACAAGACTGCATTTCACCCTGTAGGTATCCTAGCTTTGGGGAAAAGTGTCAATACGAGTGTAAATGTGCCCTCTCCAAATGTAATCACATCAAAGGATGTGGAAACATGACAGGTATATGAATTAGTTAGAATGAAAATAGTGTTCATTTAAAAACAATTAGATGAATACCATTTCATTCAATTCAATCTAACCATGCCGTCCTTTTTAAAACTCTTTTACAACGGGATATGATTTATGTTCATTTTCTGCAAAGATCAAAACTATTTCCCTCTAGCGATTGAAAAGTTTAAAAATAACATATACAGTAACTTTTTCCTGATGGATTGCCATGTTCTACGGCTTAATAATTTAATGATATTTCCAAATAAAAAATGATTAATATTTGCCATCAAAATTATATCAAAGAAAACTTGACGGTAATTTAGTGAGAAAACATTACTTCCAAAATTAAATATGACAAGAACGTGTATACATAAAGATGGACTTTACAATAGATAATTTCATACACCAACATAAATGTATTATACACTAAAATGATTTCACAAAGTATTTCATTTGTTGAAACCACATGTAAATTGTTGTAGTTATAACAAAGCTGATGATCCTTAAATCTATTATATAATGTAGAAAATCAGGAAACACTTATCATGTGCGCCAAAAAGTATATCCTACCTGTACAAAATCATCTTTATAGTCTAGTGCTTTGGTTAATCATTTTAAAGAACTACATGTTAAAATTATTATTTGAAAGCATATAATAGAAAGCATATAGTTCGAGTGTACCTTATACACGGTTCTTGTCATTATTACGACCCGGCTCTGCGGGTCCCCAATAGTGATCAGACTGTCCGTCCCTCCGTTCTTATGTCCGTCCGTCTGTCTCTCCGTCCGAGATCTCTTGTCCGGAGCATATATTCTCTCCCCTTGGCCCAATCTGGCTCATACTTCACCCACAGAGTGCTTTTGGATGAAAGGTGTGCAGTAACCTTAAACCATGTTTCTAGGTCTAAGGTTAAGGTCATAGCATAGTTTTATGAAAAATCCTTGTCCAAAGAATATTTTCTCTTCCCTTGGTTCAATCTGGCTCATACTTCGCTCACAGAGTGCCTATGGTCAAAGGTTGTGCAGTGACCTTGAATAAGTTTGTAGATTAAGGGTCAAGGACCTATCGGACCATGCCCATTTTTTTTTCAGAGCATCCACTTAACCCTGTTTGGCTCATACTTTACATAGACATAACTTTTGAATAAAGGTTGTGCAGTGACCTTAAACCAAGTTTCAAGGTCAAATGGAAGGTCATAGCAGAATTTATAAAAAAAAAACTTGTCCAGAGCATACAATGTATCTTCTCTTCCTTTGGTCAAATTTGGCTCATGCTTCACCCACAGGGTGCCTTTGATCAAAGGGTATGAAGTAACCTTGAATGATGTTTGTAGGTCAAGGGACAAGGTCATATCGGATCACACAAAAATTCTTTTTAAGAGCATACATGTATATACATTCCTTGCAGCCTTGTTTCAATGTGCAGTGATTTAGAATAAGATTTAGCATTTCCAAAGTCTTATATAAATAATTATATAAATAATTAAATAATAAACTTGTTCTTGTCATTCGTGTCTTACACGGTTTTGGTTTTATATCACATTGATTAATATGCTGCAGATTAAATGAAATATAAAAAATTATCTTATCATAGGTGTACATGTAAATTTGTTGAAATATGAACGAGCCTAATTCAAATGCATCAATTACTTTGAAAGAGTCATTCATGACTGTTGTAAGAGGACATCTTATTCCTTTTTGTTTGTGATTATTTATTCAAAATATTTATCTACATTTTAAAGAAATAAATATTTTGGATTGTGAAAAAACAATAACGCTTTTTCTAATGTTTACTGGTCCTAGAAGTAAACCAACGAAATACCTTATTTAATACCTATGTATGTAATAAAGCATCTAGGTGAAATAATTATGTTCAGTTGACGTGATACATGTATATGACCAATTCAGATGGGCGATCAAGCTCTATGACAGACCAATGTGTTAAAATAATGTATAGAATCGATGATTTGGATCATACATTGTATCATCCAAAGATTTTCGCTTCTGGTGATGCAATTTTGGTACTCAAAGATATAAAAAAAAAATCCAATCTTCATCATTGTGCTTAGAACATCGTTTCATCGAATCTCTAGATGTACTCTTTATATTTTAAGTTATGAATTTTTTTTCCTTTGAAAACGACAGAACACCAGATGTATACTACGAAAATGGGCAGTGAAATCAAACCTAATGAACAAAACTGGCTTAAAGAGAAACAGCTGATTATCATTGTCGCTGGGAGTTCCGTTCTATTTGTTTTTACGCTGGTTGCAATAGTCATGGTTGTTAGATATCGTAGCCGTCACAGGACACGTAATACAGAACATGAAATGGACTCTGAATTTAGTTCATTTCAATCCAACGAGGACATAGCAGATGGCACGGATAACATTACTTCCGTTCGGTACTGTCAACACGCCGCATTTAGAGAGAACTATGGAGATGAAATATACGCAAATAGTTGTACATAAGGAATAAGGAAGAAGATTAAAACTATTTTAAAATTATATGAATGCATAGATCCTTCTTGCTTTCGATTTTAAGATTTTAAAATTCATTGATGATACCAAAAAGTCGAAAGTATTTTTATACATACCTATCTTTATGTTTTTGTGTGCTACAACAGGTATGCTATAAAGATATTTCCAAATAAATGAATGAATTGAAAGTTCAATTGGTTGTTTAGTTTTGTTAATGCAAGAAATTAAAAATATAAGATCACATAGTATCTGCAACAACATATTAACATGTAAATGTATGTCCTCAAATTATCTCACTTCCACTAAAATCGGAAGAACCCATTAATCATGTAGTTAACATATACTGAAATTAAGGAATAAGGCATCATTCTTTGTGTCTCATGAGGTGATAATTTTGGTTGGGGCGTGGTCAAATCTAATAAAGCCAGAATTGATCACGATCCGACCGAAATAATCATCTCATCATATTCAAAGAATGATAATTATTACTTATATTTATATTATTTCCAATTTCTACACTTTAAAACATTTTAAAACCAATATTTTTTCATGTAGCACATGTTATGTATTTCTACACGGCGCAGCCAATACCGTTTTTCGATGCTATATGACACGCCCATTTTGTTTCGCTCATCTTTTATGAAATTTTTGGGCTATAGGCTTCAAAATTGATTCGTAATGTTACCACAGACAAAAACAGTTGAAAATGTAAATATAAGTGATTATTTACGCATGGGAAAATTTGCACTAGTTACGCGGTATGCTTTAAACCGCGTACAATACCCCGCGCGTATGGTAAAAAAAATCAAAAAATTAATGTGGTAAATCACCCATCTGCGTATTTACATGTAATACCCACGCGCATTATTTTACAATAGAAAACGCGTACATAACCACCAGCGTAAATAACCACATTTACAGTATTTACGTGAAAATTGAAATAAAATATGGATATATAATTTTATTTGATTTTCGTCAAATAACTTTTATTACCGGCAAAGTGGAGGTAGTTTGAAACAACTTTGACGAATACCTCAGTTATGGTCAAGCTTTAGAAAAAAAAATTTTAGACATTAAAAGTAAAAAAATAATTTCAAAATAGGCAAAATTAAAGCAATTTAAGGTAAAGCTATTTCACAATCTAATGATTATCAATCCGGTATCAGATCCTAAACTTTTGGCAGACAAAGACGAGATTTTCAATTTTTTTTTTGTGAGCGGGGTGTTATTTATTATTTGTTATTTTATTTTATTGTAGGTCCCTGTACGTACATATCTAGATAGAATGAATTGACCCGCATATATACGTGAATATGTATGGTAAAACTAATTAAAACAAAATTGAATTGACCAAAAGTACAGAGTGTAAACAATGCAAAAATGAAAACTTGGTCCTATGATCTAATTGAGTTGATCACAACATAAGGATTTGAAGAACTGGAACTTAAATGTATATTTTTTAAAAGTAAAACTGTTTATTTCACATAAGGCAAAGATATTTCTGTCTGAAGGGCGGGATGGAACGTTTTGAAAACTATCCCCAATGACCAGTTAAACAATACTTGCGCTTACCTCTAAAATATCATATTAAACTCTTCCAAAGACCCCTTTCGCACAATTTTTAACTTAAATTGCCGAATTCCATTATTGCAATTAACTGTGTTTACTGAATTCAGATACGAAAAGTAAAGGACATGTACATTTGTATCAGTTTTTAATTGTCACGGCGAATTTGTGAAAACAAGCTTTTACAGTGAAGAACTGGCATGATGAAATAGTTCAGATATATGAAAAGAATAAGAAAACTAGACACGATCTCGTTGCGAGCAACGAGTGGGTCTTCCGTTTGATTATGAATGAATTAATGATAGGGTTGAATTAAAATGTTGACATTTGGTACGAGTTACTATATTAACTTCCTTTTAAACTAATTTTTGGACCTACACTGCAAAATTAAGATTTCCGGAAAAGGCCATTTTTTAAACTTCAATATCTCTGCAATGCGTTGTCCGATTTTAAAACGGTTTTTAGTTTTGTATTCAGAACAAAAATGTCTACAAAACGTATATGCTTTAAAATTCCAAAAATCAAAATTTTGGAATAACTTCCGGTGACGACCGGAAGTGACGGACGACCTGCTTATATTAAAATTTGATAAGTTTAAAACATATTCTGATGGTAAAAAATTGTAAATTACGTAATTTGAAAATTTTTTAAAACACAATTTTCCAAAAATGCTGTTTGAGCGGACCGGAAGTAACGGACGATCTTGGTTTTACCTGATCGGCCCTAGGAATTCAAAAATCTATCATTCCTGAAACTTTCAATTTTCTATCTTTAATCGTTTTTGAGAAAAAGGGAGGACAAGATCACTTTTTACAAAAAGAAAAACGAATATAACGGCCGACCGGAAGTGACGTCATCAACAAAAATGTACATGATAAAAGTCCTTGATATTTTGTATTATTCGTGAAAATTTCATAAAAATCCATTGTAGCATATTTGAGATATTTGAGTTTTAAGAAAAATGTTAAGAAAAAAAAGAATAATAATAATAATAGTGAAAAATAGAGAAAAAGAAACCTAACAAAAACAATAGGGTCTTCCGTTGGAAACGGAAGACCCTAATAATTCACAAAATGACTTTAAACCATTCAGCTGCGTTAAACGGCATGATTACTGAAAAGTATGATAAATGTCTATGCCATTTAGTAACCTTTTCGTTACTCTACAGTCCCTTTTCAGATGACTGAATGTCAGAGTTTCATCCTGTAATTGGAACAATTCATTGCAGTGTCTGGTGAATTAGTCACATTGGCCGTATACTAAAATGGGTCTTAGCATACGACCAAGGTGCCTTTGTATTTTTTTTTTGTATCCACTATAGGTCTTTGTTTTAAATCAAATTAATAATTAAATTGCCTATTTTATGTCGAATTGCATTATAAATTCACATAAGCAGCCATGCTTATGTTGGTAAATGATCTGTAGAGGATATTCAATTTTGGGTCCTTAGCATACCGTATATATCCTCTGGTATAGGTCTTCAGGATGAAATTGCTTTATTTAATTTACAATCATAATGAATATTACAAAAATGACAAAAGATACAATGGCCCGTGGCTTATAAACAAATACTTGATGTCTGAATCATCTTTTTACTTACACGTAAATAATGATTAACAAGTAACATTATGAAAGAGGAGGCTCACCAGAAGTTTATTAGGCTTTTATAAGATCATATGGAATAATTTGTGGCTTTTTGTTTGATTATAAACAAGAGAGAAAATATATAATTATCCATTTCTTTTGATGAAGCATGTAGCATAATGCCGGTTGTGATATTTTCGATATAACAATAAAAATAATTAAATTAAGCATATGCTTTATGGCCATTAGATTAGATGAGGGACAATGCGAGGTCCTACCTTTTATTTTGCCTGACTGTCAAAAGTCTCCTGCAGGAAGGGTTTAACCACGGCCAGTCCTACCTTGCTGTTAACATCGCTCACACAGGTCTTCCAGCGAGGGGGTTGCACTGCAGATCCAATCAGTGCCTATACATAGAAAACACTCTTGTGTATAATGTTAGAGAGAGAGAGAGAGAGAGAGAGAGAGAGAGAGAGAGAGAGATTTATATAATCAATTATGTATTTTTTTATTTCAGTTAGTCTAGCTTCAGTTGTTACAATATGTCACAGATTTTCAGCTATTATCTTTTATAGTCAAGAAATCTACCATTTTTAACTAAGATAATTTTCAACAAAACTCCTTCCATTAATTCCTTTCTTTAAGATTTTGAATGGCATTGATGGATATTTTTGTTTTTAATCATTAAGTTTCCAAACAGTATCGACTGTTTATCAAAACTCACAAAATAATAAAAATTTTGAGCCTGTTACAATTATTCCAGTCTGCTTTTTAATTATTGTGATGATTTTACTAACAGAGTTCCTAGATTAAAAATTTCAAGAATATTTCGAGATTTACATGTATTCCTTATCGATCCATTTAACTCATGACCAGTCAATGCATACATTTGTTACTCATCAATATTTTTGTCTAATTCAGATGCCCTTTAATTTTATTCTAATATTTTTTCTAACATTAAAGAATAAAAAACCCAACACATTATACCTTGTGTTTTAATCTAATTATGGTTAAAAATCTTGATTTATTAATCTAAAGAAACGTAATTTATAACAAAACCCCAGGCTGAAGTACTAAGAATAATGGAGATATTGAATCTGAAAGATATGTAAAGGTAAAAATCAACCAGATCATGGAGACGTCAAGATCATATTAAACAAGCACGATTTTATTTATGGTATCAAAGATCCTTTGAGTATATTTTTCTAATGTCCTCAAATTCTTTTTGTTTCTCAGTTAGAGTATTGATTATAGCTAGATGTGCAAGGTTTAAAAGGTTTTTTTCCTAGCTCTGAAACTTCTTGTTCCAGCATATTTGTTTTCATATATTTGTTTTATTATTAGGTTGCATAATATATTGTTGCTTTGATGCTATTAATAAAATCTTGCTTGTTTAATATCATCATTACGTCTCCATGATCTGGTTGATTTTTACCTTTACATATCTTTCAGATTCAATATCTCTATTATTCTTAGTACTTTAGCTGGAGGTTTTATTTATATATTACGTTTCTATAGATTAATGAATCAAGATTTTTAACCATAGATTAAAACACCAAGTATAATGTGTTGCTTATTATACTCTTATCCATGTTAGAAAAAATATTAGAATAAAGTTCAAGCATATCTGAATTAGACAAAAAATATTGATTAGTAACAGATGTATATTCAACATTCCAAAGTTTCCTGTTTATGTTTTTTTTTGTATTAAATGAAGGAAATGGTTTTTTAAAGACAAACAAAAACTGGTGAAAAAGTTCTTATTTGTTTCATGAAAAGGATGCATAGAAATGTCATTTGACATTAGTTTGTAACTTTAAATCCAATATTAAACTCAATTGTCTCATAAACATTAGTTCATAGCAAGCGCAGCTAGCTGGGCGAAGCGCCGGTGCGAAGCGAGCTTTATCAGCAAGGCGTGTGCGAAAAGAAAATTTGGACCAGCTGCTCATTCATTCTATGGAACATTTGGCGTCAGTTACTCGGACCAGCAGTTCCCTGTAAATATGGTTTTCATTTTCACGCTCTCACGAAAACCAGGACGATAAAATTAACTATGTACATTTTAGGTATACTGCTGACACAACATACACGTATATCCAACATCTAACCTTGGTACACTTTAAATAAAATCGAGTGACGTCACAATGGTTTACACATTGATTCGTCAGAATTTTCGGCGTCAGTAAATTTCGACCCACAATACAATTCCAAGCATTGCCTTTGGCGTTCTAACGTTTTTTCTCGCAAGAATGAATTGAAAGTAAAACTTTTGAGAACCAGAAAAAATGTATAATTTCAAAAATTTAATGGTTTTTAGGTATATAAGACAATATACTTCTCGTACTTTTAGTTCTATGGGGAGTTTTGAAAGAGCCAGACGACACTAAACCGACGGGAACTCTGACGGCACAATCACGTTAAGTAAGGGGAAATTACTCTAACTGTAATGAATGTAAATGAAATTACCAAAATCTTTCGGAATGACTGAAATCCTCTAAAAATCTTGCAAAGGCTAACGAATGAGGACATTTCTTCATAGGTTGGAAACAATTGTAACGTGCATTCGTTTGAATGAATGCTCATACTTGTTTATTCATTATATATATACGGCAAATTCTGCATATTCCGGTTATTCGTGCCCCTTGATTTTTACGGGAGCACTAAAAAGTGAACTGACGTTACAAATAAAAAGGGAAAAATTCTGCATTGAACATTATGTTAAATACTTCATTATTCATTTACGTTGCTATTTTCTTTTATCAATTTATCATTATTGAATTATTATTTAATACTGATATGCTGCACTCACCCCAACGGTCGCACCGTAACACATACTATTCGTTTTAATATAGATAATTCATCTCGTGGGGGGATGGTTGAGGAAGTTCTGTTCATCACAAAAATGTGATACAAATATGCGAAGATGTACTGCAATTTCGTTTAGACACTAATGATCTAAATGGAGTTTATCCTTGAGTTGTTTTGGTGAGATTACGACTTTATTATAGTCTTAAGGTTACTTTTAAATAGTTAAACCCCCATTGTCATGTCTGGCGTCAATTTTAATACAACGGAGATCTTATAAAATAAAAAATAATACTGATTTACATGTGAGTGCTTCAGGTTATTTTAATATTTTTATATAGATGATTGCCTTCTTTAAAGTCTTAATGACAAATAAAATAATATTCTCAAAATCTTAAAGTATATATTCTAGATTGGAAATCGGATAAATGTAAATACAGCTGTAGGATTAGCTTTTTCTTATCTGATTTGTTTTAATTATATTCTATTTCTCTGTCTCCTTTGATAATATTTAAAGTGAGCTGATTTTTTTTTATCAATAAAGATTTCTGAACACAATCTGGGTTTTTTTTGCCTATTATTTAGTCAAAGCAATAGCCATTCTCCTTTGATAGAACGACGATGTGATATGATCCAATGAATTTCATAAAGAACAATGTAATCGAAAAGATATATCTGATTGTAATTCTTGCGTTCTTATTAATAGGAAAGTATATTTCAAATTACTTTTTATAATAAATGTTTATTTTGAAACAAATGGACATTTAAATTCTTTACTAAGTAAACGCGATCAAAATTTGTTACTATGTTTTTCCTCTATCCTCAGCATGATATTTCATATTTTTAAAAATCTTAAATAACCCTAAGATTACATTTAAGAAAAAGTAGAGAAAGTTCCTTCTAGATATTAAAAATTGATGAATTTATTTGAACATGGTAAAGTGTCTGGTAGGTAGAGACACATCCATTTAGTGAAAATCTTTCGAAAGAAGAAACCCAAGGAATCAACAAGAACTTTTAACTTTGATTTTTTTACTGTTCGTTTTATTGAACATCGAAGCTCAATTGATTAAAAAAACATAAAGTTTACTTATATCTGTTAAAGGTGTACGATGCCAGATGATGTACATCATCTTTATAAATAAAAATTTAAATAATATAAAAAAGCAGGATTGGTTCACACAAATATTGTACAATATTTTTTCATACAGGAGAACGAACTACATGAAGTATTTTAGTAAATAATATACAGATTTTTTTTAATTTTTGTCTGTAATTAAGAATGATTGTTTTTACCCTTTTGAAAAACTTTATATTGCATGTCATGCTTAAATGTAGTACAATGTACAATTTGATCTTATTTTAATTTAAAATGATATGTATTCTACTCACAATGATATCTTGAAGTGTTCCATAACAGCTTAAAAATATCCGATCCTGTTAAAAAAAAAATTAACACTCATTATTGATTATTTTTTTAGGTTGCAATTTGATAACGCATTAAGTTATTTACAGATGTTTGATTTGTGGTCAAACCGCAATAAATCAGAATGTCTGTGCTAATAGTATCTTTTTCTAACATCTTTCTTTATAATTTATGTTTTATTGAGGCTTTCCAACATGGTCATGGTCTTTATATGTTAGTGACTGATATAGTTCTACTAAGGAAAAGTTGTGGGGTGCCAGATTGGTTATTATGGAACAAATTGTACCGCAACCTGTAGGCATCCGAACTTTGGTGAACAATGTCAGGGGATGTGTAACTGTACTGAAGATATTTGTAACCATATTACAGGATGTAAAAGTAAGATTCAATATATGTTTTCTTATTATGTCTAAAAAAAAAAAGGAGATTTTTATATGGTAATTTTAATGAATAAGAAGTATATAAATCACCAACAAAAAAAAAAAAAAAAAAAAAAAAAAAAAGTTGCAGTTATGAATTTTCTGACATTCTCCCAATATACACTCAACAAAACTTATAAGTGTTCACCCTGATAAATAGTACAAAATAAAATAGAAATTTTCAACATTTCGTAACTACTATGTCTTTTTCTTAATAGCACAGATAAAATAAGTCAACTACGATTGATATCAATCACCCGTGACGAAACGTCAAACATTAAATTGGTATATTTCTGCGCGGGCTTAATATGATTGACAATTTTTTGTGATTGATACGTGTATTAGTCTTTGGCGAAAGTTTAAAAAGAAAAACAATGAACATGGCCAAAATGACCATTGAGAAAACAGCAAGAGCCGTTGATATATTGGTGTCTGCATTGTCTCTACAACAGATTGTACTCACTTTAAACTTGCTGTGTATTTTTCCTTGACATTGTTTTAAATATTAAGAAATCCGAAGAAAACATTATTTTGATATATTTTTTCTCTTTCGTATGTGTAACGTCATTCATATCGGCAACTTAAAACAATCCAAAAGCTCGGAGCGAAATTCAACAAACCGGAAGTGTTTGTGATATTAAGAAAAGATCAAGGTATTGGGTCGCAATTAGAGGTCAAGGTCAATGCATCTTTCTTAACAATTTGAAAGTTAAGTGGAACCAGTCACCCCGAAGGCAAGACAAATAAATGTGCTTATTTCATATAGTAAATACCTTATACTGGTTGTATACTTAGAACTTTAGTTCAGTGTACAATATACTTCAAGTCTTTTTTCAAGTGAATTTTTGTAATTTATGTATGCTTAGTTATTTATTAACGGTAAATTATTCAGTTCAATATAACATATTGTAATTAATAGTTTTATTTCAGCTGCAGAGTGTGAATTTGGATACTATGGTCAAAACTGCAATTCCCCATGTGCATATCCTAATTATGGAAAACTTTGTCAAAACAAGTGTGGTTGTAGAAAATTGAAATGTAATCACATTTACGGATGTGAAAACATAACAGGTATCTAACACTATTATAGACACTATTATAGACAATAAAAAAATAATATAAGGCCGGTTTAAAAAATTACATCCTTTGTATTTTGTAAAACAAAATTAAACACTTCAAGTTAATATTGTATCCTTCATCGAACAGAAAAATTTAAAATGAAGCCCAGTGGATTAAGCCTCCTCTTATACAGCCCAAAATATATAACCAAAAAATTTTAACATGCATCAAGATTCAAACAGAAGAATACACATAATTTTTTAATTGCAATTAAAAAATTTTTGTATTCGAAACTAGCAGACTGTTTTTTATACAGGAATGCAAATGTGGACTACAATATGGTACGAGGGCTCCCAAAATATCAAAAATGAGACTTTCTTGGAAAAATATGGCAAACCTGTCATTATTGGGAGTTGTACTTTATTTGTTACCATAGTAATGGCTGTGTTTATCACGATGATGACCTGTGGGCATACAACAAACAAACAGCCTGAAGACAAAGTTATCCAGTCGTCTGAATATGATCAAAGCATTCCAAACTACGGAAATTCGCGAATAACTTTATAGTCTCAATTTAAATGAAAGTTTTGATCCTGAATTTTACGAAAACACGCGATATAGTGTTTTATCCACATACTAAAGCGATTTGTCAAAAGTCTTTAAATGATACGCTTTCTCAAATACTTTTTTGCGTTTTTAAAGACGAACCTTAAACTGAAAAACTCATTATTGTCTGGTGTGTTATATATATATATTCTATGCTGTGATCGAAAAGGGAGTTTTTCTGACGCTAGAAATACTTTAAATAACTAACAGAAGTAAGTTCTTGTTATGGGAGATGCCAATGTGTATAATCATAATGAGATATGTGTCAAATCATGACGTTATTCATTTTTGGATTAAGGATGACGTTTACTGAATGAAAAAAATTTTATGAAAAAAAATTAACTGATGATAATGAAAATCCATCTATTGTATGTTATAGACCTTTGATTGCACTGTTATTTTTTCACTTTCAAAAAGTAGGTCAATGACCTACTTTTTTAGTTAATGGCCATTTAATATATTTTGAAACATTAATAAAAATCCCTTAAAACTTTACACTATGAGATTTTCTTAATTGTAAAAATATTATAAATAATTAAACTCTTTCAAAAATGAAATACAGTTTATGAATGGCAATAGCACAAAATAGATACAAAGCATTTAGTTTTCAGAAATATGTTAGTTGGAATTTTCTATATCAGTTTTTAAATCCCAACCCATTTTTGATTCAATTTAACAAAAACCTAAATGATGATAAGACTAAAACATTTGTAATATTACACTACTTATATTGACCTTATTCTCCTGGCATAAAATTTATTTCAGGTCAATAATCAAAATTTTGAGATATGGTGTCTTTTATCGTTTTTAAGCACTTTTCAATGTTTTGCATTGCATTCCTTACGATTATATCTTGATGAACAAGTAAGTTAAAACCAACAGAAAATATGCAAATTTATATTGACTAAAAATAGAATCTTAACTTTTAATATTATAGTACTGCCAAAAATGTTTTAGCGGAAAACATAAAAACATAAACACAAAATTCGAAAAATTTAGTCCGAATTTCTTCTGTTTTGCTATAAGTCCATTTTTGTTTGAGCCTAATTCCATTTCATTAATACTTTTTTTGTTTAGAAAAAAATTTTACTCATGACATTGAACTTTATGACAATCCAAATTTGACAACTAAAACCCTGAGTAAACAACAACCTCAAAGTTATAGGTTAAAAAAATCGAGGATTCGCCCCCTCCTTTAGATCCGCGCATGAAGAAAAATATATGAGAAAGCGTCAGGAGCAAATTTTATTTTTCAAAAACCAAGGGTTTATACATTAGAAAAAGGAAAGTGAAAACCGAAGTCCAAAGTGTATTAAAATACAGTGGTCTTTGGCACTAGGAGTAAATTATAAACTGGTATTATATATATATATATATATATATAT
>WFKH01010931.1:16485378-16499892 GCA_016163765.1 Magallana hongkongensis | reverse complement strand
ATATATATATATATATATATATATATATATATATATATATTTTTGACAAAATAGCACATAAAAGCATACAGAATACAGAAATGTCACATATAACTTATTGTACCCATTATTGCCGAACGGAACACATTTTTTTTAACCTATCATTCTCTTAATGTAAGCTGTCATGTGAAAATTTCTATGCAAATTTTTGCAATGTTCACTTTTATAACTTTAATGATTTTTTTTGTTATTTCATAACCATGTATAACGACTTACTTATGACTAAAAATAAACCCTGTCCATGGCCCTCGATAAACGGGAGGTCGAGTATCCATTATTGCCGCTTAAATACTTTTAGGTTTTAATCACAGGCACCTGACGCTATATATTTTTCTCATGATAAAATACACATACCCGCTACCTATTTATACACAAGTGTATTATTAGGTATTTAATATGTAACGTCAGGTGCCTGTGGTTTTAAAGGGCCATGGTCACGATTTTGGTCAAAAATTATATTTCCATTTTTAATGTTTACTATGCTTCAGTAAGGCACTTCAAATAGTCAACCACAATTTGAGTGTCATTCATCGTGTTATTAGCGAGATACAGAGCTCACAATTCTCTGTCATGTTAAAAAAGCTTTTGTTTACATTTTAAATATTGAAGGAAAAACTTCCAGTTTTAGACCTAAAACAAATGTGCTAAACGCTAGAAACTATTTATTTACGCTTAAAACGAATTAGAGGAGAAAGAAAGCAGCTTAAAAGAGAACTTTTACCGGTTTATTGAACCAATGTAAACAAAAACAGTGCACGAGCCTTGTTTACATGAAAAAGAATTGTGAGCTCTGTAGCTTGCTTATAATTCTACGATTGATACTCAAATTTTCGTTGATCATTCGAAATGCATTTCTAAAGCATTGTAAACAATAAAAATAAAATTTGACCAATTCGTGACCATGCCCCTTTAATGTATATTAAAAGATTTTTATTCGCTTAAATGAGAAAAAAAAAGTCAGAAAAAACCATAATGTTGTCAAGAAAATTATTTAATAAAACAAAGAATAGTTTGATCCTTATTTATTTCTCAATGATACTACAGCATCATGCACAGAACACGTTTCGTGTTTAAACAACACGTGCGTCATTCTTTGAGGAAGACTCAACCCTCCTGTCACATGGCATCTACGTATTGAAATATTTCATCGTTTTCAATATCAATTCTTTGTAAGAATCAAAGGTTTATGTAAGGGTCTGGCCACGCTTAGTCACCAATTTTCTTTACTTTCATACATAGACACACCTAGAGGTAAAACGCAAAGAGACACTAAAAGTTGGGTGCTGGGGTAACTGTAGCCATGGTAACCGAGGCTAAAAATGGAATTATAGCAAAACTTACCTACTTTGAAGCCATAGTAGAAGGTTTTGCCTACTAATGTGAACTATCAAAGACATAAAACAACCTTTGTCCTATTGTCAATTATAATTTCATAGAAGAAAATTGATGGAGGAACCAATACTTTTGAAATGTTACCATGGAAACCGTTTTGTAATCGATATTTTGCATTCTTATCAATGTCCATGCAATATACGTTTTATTAATGAAAATTGATACCCATTGCTTTGGTAACAAGGCGTATAAAATCGCAGAAAAATTCTTACTTTTTTAAAAGTCCACAGCAACAACAACTATTTTTTAGCAAATGTCATATTTTTTCAAGTTCAGGACATACTTCATTATTTTCTCAGTAATTAATATTATATATTTATACTTTATATACGAATAATACCCAATAGCTCAAAATATTATAATTTACCTTATTTTTCAGCTTGTTACCATAGCAACGGTTCTTAATTTTCATTTTTTAATTCTTAATTGCACAATCATAATAGTGTGTACCAAAAAAATCAAGATTTGAATTTTAAATTCAAATAAGATAAAGAAATCATATTTTAAAATTTCTGTTTAGTTACCATGGGAACACATTAAAAATATGCCTTTCCCCATAAATATTTTCCTTTCTTTAAAAAAATGACAATTTTGTTTAATAATATATTCTTACCTGGAAACCCCAAGTTGTGTACATACTCACAATATGTTCTCAAATAATCATTAAAATGTCATTTTTACGTCTTTACCCTCCGTTATCATGGCAACGGGACCGCATAGCAACAAATAAATGGTGTTTGGCTTTTTGACTTATCAAAGACTATCAAATTGTAAAGTATGAAAAAAATCCCTGACTATGCGTGGCCACCGAATTTTGATTCTTACATACAATTGATCTTAAAACCATGGCAGACACTGTCAAACCATCTGCAACGATGTTATCATGAAAACTATCCATCTCTGTCTCTGACGCAGGTGCCCGTTTAGGGAGCCTCTCGGCTGATACAAAATGAGCAGATGACAAGATCTTTCTCTACCATGTACACTCTATCAAAAATACGACTAGGTCATCAGCTTCTTCAAGTATCTCTGTTAAAGTATAGTTCTGGTTAAAAATATGTTGCTTAGTTTTAAATGAAAATATAAGATGATTTTATAAATCTTTTAGAATTCTAATTCATCATAAAGTAAAAAGTCAATCGGCAACTGAGCAAGTCGATTAAAATTTAGAATCACAATTAAATGTTCAGAATATGATGAGATATATCAAAATATTAAACACTCTGGAGTGCTTAGCATCAATGTTAAATCAGCAGTTAGTTTTTTTTTTCTAAAAATTTCATATTTATTTTCTGATAATGAGTGATTTTTCTTCAAGATCTCTTTTTAAAAAATTGAAACACCTCAATTTACTTATTCTTTAAGAATAGTAGTATTCACAATACGTTTTTATGAGTAATAACTGGTTAGTTTGGGTTTTTAACCTTATTCCTTCCTATGATGTTGCCTTTACTATAACCGATTTTTCATTGAGATTTATTGCAAAAAAACTGTTTAAGTAGTTAAGTTTGATGAAAAGATACGCATGAAAAAGATCATTTCATCTGTCAAAAAATATCTTTGTTTTCCTTCGTATCGTCAATTGTGCCAAGCTGAACTTCAATGAAACTTTCCAGAATATATTTTTCAGACTTTATGGAAAGATATGAATTATAACATGTTTTAAACATTTTAAGATTTTGTGATTTTGACTTATTCTATGACATTACTACTTCTCATTTTTCATTTGATTTTCACGAGAGAATAATTAACATGTTTCTATGAAACGCCACATACTGGTGAGAGAAATTTAACTATGTTCAATTTTTTTACATTGAATTTTTGTAAAACTTTAATTTCAGTTTTCATTATTTTGCATATTGCTCATTTTCTAAGTTTTTGTTCAAGTTTAGTTTTTCATTAATCGTCACGGACTGATATGAGACAATACTTTCATCATTATGCTAATAATGACTGTTTCGACGCCTACACAAAAGTAATTATAGTTTGCGTACTTTTGCTCCCTTTATGTTACATATAATCAATAAAGATGCATCAAAAGAAATTTGAAAAAATAATAATAAAATAAAATGTTATTTTAGCTGTCCTACGAGCTATAAAGTTACAGTACCAGTCATTGATGGAAAAATTCAAAACCTGCGGAAGTTGGTTATGCGTTTTTTTATTTCTTGCACTGCTTGCTATCTTCATATCAAGCTCCATCAAGAAATTATATCATTGTTTAAATAACGGAGTTAATGCAGCTGTTAGAGTTCTTACGTGTAATTCATTAACAGCGGAGGCTGAGTCATCTGTATTAGATACATGTCTGTCCTCTGTGCCATTTGAAAGTACTAATCACCTTTGAAAGATTTTTTTTTTACATATTCTATTAGGTCTGGCAATTGCGAAAAATAATTCTTCGGAAAAAATGTTTTGAAGCATCCTACACATGTTTGAATGTACGATAGTATTTATTCTCAAAACATAACAGTTTAACTGTTTTACCAAAATGGAAAATGAAAATAGCAAATCAATCCTTTCATATCATTTGAAAAACTAACATGCTACAATGACAAAAAACGGATTCTTATATTGTCTCAAAGGTTCTCTGGTTTTAAGCAAAATTCAAGTTCTCGAAAATGATAATGAATCTTAGGTATCTATCTAAAGGAAAACCATAATTAGATATACATGAAACAAATTCATCACATTTTCATAAGCTGTGACAATTGCAACTAAAAAAATGATATTTTTGTGATTAGATTTTTATGATTGAATGTTTAAAAAGCAAATTTCCTTAACACTCTGTTATAATTTGCGTACAAATCAAAATAAAGGACATTTGATTTGTTTTTTAATAAGTAACATCCGTGATCTGACACAAAATGATCGGAGAAATAAAAAGATCAGACTCATGAAATATGATGACATCGAAATTCACGTGGTTGTTTCATATAATTGTCGCTTTGATATTCATTGTGCAAGGTAAGTATAGGATTTTATGGTTTATTTTTTTCATCTACACGCATGCAAACAAGTTTCAATTTTATAGAGTAACAGTATAGATGTATGACAACAGTTTTTTTTTCAAAACTATGTAACACATTTTGAGATTTTTTTAAAAAATCTTGAATTCATCAAAATCTTTAAAAATCATTACAAAACCATCAAACCGATAGCAGTGACCGTTTTTAGAATATATCAATCTCTTAAACAGAAAAACTAAAATTTCTAACAAGATTTAAAAAAAATCCCGACTCTCCAGTTAAAATGTTTTGATTTTTTAAAAGAAATAGCAGTTAATTGCTAATGAAATCAGCTCTGGTAGATTTGATAGGTAATTTCTAAACCACCAAGCAACTTTATGTGATTTAGAAGGTAATTATTAATATAACATGCATAATTTTGTTTTTGATTATATTCTATCCCACAAGGTAAACTTTTGGGATTTTGCAGGGTGTGAGGTGGGATATTATGGTTACAATTGTACGGAAACTTGCAGATATCCTAGTTTTGGTGATCGATGTCAGCATGAATGTAACTGTACTCGGGACAAGTGTGACCTCACAACTGGATGCAGTCTTCCTCAAAGTACGATAAAAGAGACAACTATACATATCAATTGTTAAGTTAGAAATGTATCATTGTTTAGATTTTTTTTAAATATTTTCAATCATGATGTTTTGAGGTCATCGTTGTGTTACTTAGATGACCCATTGTTATTTCTTTAAGTCTGCCGTCTTGCGTGGGCATTGAAAACGTTTAAAGTATTTGTAGATGTTAATAAGACAATTTAAAACTTACATCCTTAAACTCTGAGCAAATGGGAAAAAACTCACGTTGAATGACAGTTTGAATTTTTTAATTATAGATTTTTCAAAGTCAAATTTATCATTTTTATCGATTAAAATCTAGCGAATGTGCGCACACCAACTAAATCGTCATTGTGATAGATCTAATGGCATGTGACACATTTTTTAATTCTATCTCAGTTGATCTAAAAATGGGCAATCGAGCGGATTAAAGGTAATGGCCTTAACATTTGCCAATTATTTTTGTTGAAATCCAAAGTCTTAAAACGTTATGGTAAAATGATGTTTTGTATTTCTAAAACTTTTTTTTCAGATACATTTATCAATGCAAAAAGACAATCTTGTAATTATTAAATTTAGTTATTTCTCAGTTTCATTTACATAAATATAATTGTATTGATCACATGACCGTTATGACCCGTGATCCACTTTTTGTGTGAATATTAATTCATAATTTCAATTTCGATATCGTTTAAGAGTAAGAAAATTTAATTTTCATTTACATTTCATTGTATGTTGACCGGATTGTCAAAGCTGATAAATATTATGTAACATTACCTCTATCTGTAATATTAAACAATCGTAGTAATATATCATCTTGAAATATCGTTATAGTTTGTAAAGATGGCTACTATGGTCCGGACTGTATTTTTCCGTGTCGTTATCCAAGCTACGGAACAAAGTGTCAAAAGGAGTGTTCATGTGAGCTGATTGATTGTAATCACATTAAAGGATGTCATTTTACTACAGGTATATAGTATATATATCGGTCACTTCATGCATATCCTTTACAATTTTATGCTATGCTATGCTCTGGTATACGATCTTAATGAAATGCTATGAGATTTGTATGCTATGCTATGAGAAATTGAAATGAAGGGCTTAATGGTATGGTATGGTATGCTGTGCTATGGTATGCTATGAGATTTGAACAAAAACGCCTCCGTATACAGAAGAGTTCTAAACATTTCGATGTAAACTGATTAGAATTCAAACTTTACCACCTATCTGCAATGTGAACATTTATTCTTTAAAATTAAAGCGTTTAAAACCGAGTTAAAATCATGTTTTATGCTACGCTATGGTATGACATGACAAATGAGAATCTATGAGATTGTATGCTATGATATGAGATACCAATGCTATGGTATGAGATTCCAATGTTATGCTATGAGGTTTAAATGCTATGTTATGGTGTATGTTGTAAAAGATATGCTTGAACTGACTCTGTGTGTGTGTGTGTGTGTGTGTGTGTGTATTTTAAAAAATGGTTAAAAGTGTCATGTCAAATTAGATTGGTTCAGATAACAAAGGCCATACATATAGATTCACTTTTACCTCACGTTCATGTTTTTTCTTAATGTCTTTACAGAAAAAACAAAACCCATTGAGGGCTGGCTGGAAGGGAAACAACTCATCAACACGATCATCGTGATAGGAAACTTTGTTTTGTTTATAATTATAGGTTTATCAATAAACTTTTATTCCAGAAAATATATATTGAAGAGGAAACAAACACGGAAACGGACAAACACGGAACCTGAATGTAATACAGAATAAAGTCCAACGGTATCAGAAATAAAAACGCAATTTGAACTGATTTTGTTAATGTGATCCAGAATGAATAATTTAAAAAAAAACCAGGACAACAGTTCATGAAATGCAATTGGGAACATAACTAACCCTTATCAAATAAACATGTTTTGGTGGAAGGAAGAATAATGTTCATTTTTATCGCTTCTCGCTAGATGCGTTTGGTAAAAGAAAAAGCCAGAGTAAATAACTCTCAATATATGATTTTGAGGTTTAGAAAAACTAGAATGAGGGATAAAGTAGGGGTTGAAAATTCAACCTTGATTTAAAGTTGTATAAACCAACGCTAGGCTTGAGGAGATTTAAGTAATATTGTTAATTGTTATTCATGTACATTTTAATATTTTTATTTAATATATCGTCTTAAAAAACTAATTTAGAGGAAACGTTTTAAAAGACATTCCATTAATGGAACTCAATCTAAAAACAAGCAACCATCGGGGCAGAATTAAAAATCAGGTTACCTTTTTTGCATTCCATCTGTGTGAAGTTATACATGTACATATGTAGGAGAACATGTACAAAGCTATAGGATGGATGCTGATATTTATAACCTTGTTTCTCGTCACCTGTACTCAAAACCGTCCAAAATAACGTTTTAAAAAGCCAGTGGACTGTTGCAACGCAGTTTGAAAAAAAATTTGATAAAAAAAAAACTTTGAAGTACAATTTCAACGTCGATTTAATTTAGAACCAAGTCAATGTATTTTATAAAAAACAAATAATTTTAAAGAACTCTGATATTGTATACGTTGAAGAATTTTGAAAAAAACTTATTTGTTTTGAATTTAAGAAGAACATTAGTTTTTTAACACTAGCATAGTTTTTGTTTAATTCGATGAGAGAAACGATTGTTTTTAAGCAGTAAATAATTGTAAAACTATTTATCCATAATTGATTTCCGTATGAAGGGGCTATAACCTATGTAGTTTACTTGACGTATGACCATCACCTCCATCTTTCGATACATAATATATAAACAAAACAAGACATGGTATATGTTGCTCTTTGCCACCAGCGTGACTTTAATTATTACATAATATTGTAACACATTGCGTAAAATTATATAAAATAAAATTACGTAATACTACAACTGAAATTTAATTGAATTATGTCACAATTCTGCATTTGATCTTAATATGATGTAATTATAATTAATTTCCGAATAGTTAGTAATAATCATATAGAAATATGAATTTTATTAATTGGCTGTATTGAGAAACTGAAATCGAAAATTGGTTACGTAATCTCGTCAAACAAATTCCTTGTGGTCTGAAAACGCCATGGACTTGATTAAACGTATTAACCAAGTTCAGACCCCAAGGAAAAATAAAAGGAGGGAAAAAAATACTGGTGGGAAAGAGCAAACTTATAGCTAACGGGATAAACATATAGCCTGGGCTATTTCAATATTAGAACTACAAATTAATTACCATTAACCTAGCTAACCATACAATGAGATAAACATATATTCAATGCAACAAAAATAATAACGTACAAAAATATAACTGGAGGGATAAACCTATGCCCTTCAGTAGCACAACAATAATGTTGACAGAGATAAACATATGCTCTGGATACAGCGTCATAGAAAAGTAAACACAGTGTTGACTAGACTGGGTAATTGCATCTAATTACACGAATTAACCGGTCTGATGTACGATTTAAAGGCATCCGATTTCCAACGTCCCATGAGTCTAATTTTACCATCGCTCATTCCGCAGTCTGCGCAGTGAGAAGCCATGCCAATTCGAAATGAATGACTAGTAATTTTCCCCATCTGGATATAAGCGAAAGATAAACAATTCTTCAGTATCACAGAAAATGTGATCCTAGTCACAGGTGTGCATGGTACGTAGCAAAATAAAGGACCCTCTTGCATTCCTCTTTGATTAATATAATTCTTAAGGCACTGCACTGGGCAAAAATCTGAGTCCTTAGCCCCATGTATTGTTAGAAAGAAAGGTTTTCCCAGGCTATGTTTTTATGAAACAAATTTAATCAATATTGTGTCATTTACGATAGAAATTTGGTTAAAATGTAGCAGTTTTTTATTTGAAACAGTTAGGCTGGACGTAATTTCGCCGATTCTCAAAAAACCATAAAAAGCTAACGAAAACATTGCTCGAAATAGATTTTTTTCATACAGATTGGATATAGTATGTTGTAAAGAATCAAGGAGTTTGTGCAAGATAGCCCTAGTAATTGGTATTCTAACATCAGTTGTCGGTTTGAGCTTACGAGCTCCAGTTACAGTACCCGCAACGTTATTTTTTACAAGATAAACGATAGGATAGGATTCACGCACGATAGAACAGTATACATGCACGATACGATAGCATTAACGCACGATAGAACAGTATACACGCATGATATGATAGGATTGATACACGATAGGAAAGGATAAACGATGTTCATGATAAACGTATAATCGCTTTAAACGATCTTCATGAATAACCTGATAATGGCATAATTTGGGAAAGAACACTTAGGAATAAAGATTTTACGTGGAATTTCTTTTTAGTATCAATTGCCGAGTTGTTAATCATCGCTGCATCATTTATAGAATGTATAAAAATGACCAGTTAATTTTTTTAACAAAAATTATGAGCTTAAATGATCAATAAACTTTCTGCATTGTTAACGTTGCTTTCATTACCGAACACCTTAGTCGATCGCCGCGAATATTGCAGTCCGAGATCGAATCACACAGAAAATAGCGGGTTCAATTATAAAAATCCAACTCTTGTTTAAAGTAAATATAAAATCTATCATAAATATATTTCTTTCTGTATAAGAAAATGATGCATTAAAAACGAATTATATAACATTCAAGTTAAATAAATATTTACGCAGATATACATTCCGCGTACGATTTGTTAACATTGTTTTCATTACCACACACCCTAGCCGATTGCCGAGAACATTTCAGCCCAAAATCAAATATCACACGGAAAATAATGGGTTCAATTAAAGTACAACTCTGGTTTTAATTAATTATAAATTATATCATACATACTTTTGTTTCTGTAAAATATGATGCATAAAAAACGAATTGTATTGCATAAAAGTTAATGTTTACGCAGGTATACACTTCGCGTACGATTTAATAAATTCGATATACAAGTAAATATGTTACCTTGTTCCTAAGAACTTCGATAGTTTACATTAATGTTTTATTTCCAATGCTTACAGATATGATTTACATGTAATATTGGTTAATTATGATCTAAAAAATTAAGAAATTAGTATCATGATAGAATGCTGGATAGGATTTTACAATTCTTGTTCGATAAATTTCTTATACGTCGCACTGAACGACTTGCAACTTTGAAATAAATTTACTTGCTTATGAAAAGGCACGAAGCGATTAACACGATAGGATAAACGGAAAAACTGTTTAAATTAACTGATAGGATTAACGCACGATAGGATAGGATCAACGCACGATAGAACAGTATACACGCACGATACGATAGCATTAACGCACGATAGAACAGTATACACGCACGATACGATAGGATTGATACACGATACGAAAGGATAGGATTGTAAAAAATAACGTTGCGGGTACTGTAATACTTTTTGTACAACAAATGATGAGCATGGATCTTGGAGGCCGTTGAGTTTATGGACGTGACTGATGGCCTAAAGATAAGATGATATCGTCGACGGTGCGTAGTCTTGTGAGGAAAGGAACGCAACATAGAGAACCAATATGTGTTGTTGGATGGGGATATCCGTTCGTAAACTGTACTTTTCCGCAAAATTTCTAAACGTCGACCATGCGTGAGTGTATGATGATGAAGTTGACGCAGTCAAACTGGAATCCAGGAGTTTCTTCACAACCAGGGTCAACTTGGATAAGGCGGAAGACTGGGAATCTCGACTGGTTGTTTGTCGGCCAAGGGTGCTAATTGTAGAAATTGCTGTACCTTGGAACGAGAAAGCAAATCACATAGTATATTTTCTTTTGATGTTAAATGTTTTGCTTTAAAATAAATATCAAATTCGAGACAACTAGCAACGAGCTGGCGAACAAGAGACATGATATCTTTATCCTTAAATGTTTGTTTGTTTATAACATGCACCAATGCCTGATTATCAGTGTTAAATAAAATATATTTGTTAGTCAACATTTTTCCCCACACTTTTATTGCCACAACTATTGGGTAAAGCTCTAAGACTGCAATATTTTTATACTGCCAATTACTATCCCAGTTTCCATAAAACCACTGACTACCGAATACCCCTCCATAACCGATATAACCCGAAGCATCTGTGTACAATTTAAGC
Organism: Magallana hongkongensis; assembly: GCA_016163765.1. NCBI lineage: Eukaryota > Metazoa > Mollusca > Bivalvia > Ostreida > Ostreidae > Magallana > Magallana hongkongensis. The sequence goes on along the minus strand of WFKH01010931.1, from coordinate 16,488,778 downwards.
TCATACGAACTTGACCACTTATTATCTGGGAGGAAAATCGAGGATCCATTAAATTTATCGAGAAAACATTCCCAAACTTTCAAATCCTCTTTCACCTCTTTTGTCATGCTTATTTTGAAAAACGGCTTACTGATACCAATGGTAAGGTCTATCAATATCCTAAGGAATGCTCTGCCTGGCAAAACAACATTACATGCAAAGTTGAGTAAACCCATGAGCGACTGTAATTGTTTAAGTGTCAAGCTCTTTTGTGTCTTTGCAAACTTTATTTTATCTATGCACTTTACTATTTTGTCATGAGGCAACCTACACTCCATCTTGCACGAATCAAGCTCATAGCCTAAGTAATTACAGTCTGAGGAGGACCACACGTTTTCTCCAGGGATATTGGAACGCCTATGTCAACACACATTGATAAAAATGCCTTCAACTGTCTAAAACATGTTAAAGGACACTTGTGGATAATAAAAAAATCGTCAACACATGAGAAATACACGAAATACCCAGGGGTTTTTTGCGCTATCCACTCGAGCGCCGTCGAAAAACGCTCGAAGATCCTACATGAAGAACTAAGACCAAATTGAAGACATGTGTCCACATAATATTTGTTCTTCCATCTAAAACAAACGTATTTGAATTGATAATAGTTTAAGTTGATTATCCTAAAAGCAGATTTTATATCCGTTTTGCAACAATAAGCACCAACTCCGCAGTTCTTGATATGACTGATGGCATCTCCAACCGAAGAATATTGAACAAATGATTCCTCGCGTGGAATATTTAATGCCATCGTTAACTGATTTGTTTCTAGGATAAGATAAATGATGAATCATTCTATATTCACCTGGTACCTTTTTCTCTACCAAACCTAATGGGGAACATTGTATGTCAGCAAATGGTTTAGAATCGAATGGACCTAACACTCTTCCCGTTGAAACTTCTTTAAGAATCTTTTCATCAATTGTATCCGGACAAATAAAAGCTGATCTAAGATTTTGAGATTCTACACCAGGATATTCACCAACAAACCCTAATGAAAAACCATGTTAGAAATTTCCTCCTTCAGGTTTACGGTGACTTTTTCTGTGACCTCTTTTGTAATGGTTTCCAAAATCTCCGGAGAGATGGTAGAAGGAGAACTTGATTGTGGTACTGAGCCATCCGGAGATTGTTTTCCTCTGTAGATTTCCGCTTTGGTGCCATAATGAACACTATTGAAAATAATTGCTGTGCTGGTATTAGCAAATGGTATTTAAGTACACCTTTTAATGGAGATGATAATAATGCAATTTTTTTTTTTTTTTTTTTTTTTTTTTTTGCTAAATTAATTGCACAAATATGTTTTTAATCGTATAGCATAAGTGCAACGTAATTATTACAAGATAAGATAGAATGTTGTTGTATGAATGAACACAAAACAAATGCAGTCTCGGTAAGAGAACAAAAAACGGCCTCGTTAAGAGGACCAATGAGGTCTCGTTTAGAGGACCCAAAAGCGGTCTCGTCAAGAGAACCAAGACCGGCCTCGTTAAGAGGACCAAAGCGGTCTCGTTTAGAGAACCCAAACGGCCTCGTTAAGAGAACCAAAACCTCTCGTTAAGAGGACCAATGCGGTCTCGTATAGAGAACCCAAACGGCCACGTTAAGAGAACCAATACGCCCTCGTTAAGAGGACCAATGCGGTCTTGTTAAGAGAACCCAAACGGCCTTGTTTAGAGGACCAAAATACGTTCTCGTTAAGTTTCGTTAAGAACAACAAAAATCAAAAAAGGAAAAACAATTCAAAAACAATATTATTTGATCATTTACAGGATCCGAAGCTACACATAAATGATAACCCATGTAGAGAAAAAACATAGATCTTATAAGCAGTAAGTAAATGGATGAGTTCTTTTTTTTGTTTTTGTTTTTTGTTTTGTTTTTTTTTTGGGTTTTTTTTTTGTTTCTTTTGTTTTCTTTGGGTTTTTTTTTAAATTATTATTTTTATTATTTATATTTTTATTATCCTACATATTGCTTATCAAATGTGAAAGTTGACTTGAGTTTGTAGAAAAATTCTGAAGTGTCGGTGATGACATAATGCGGCCACTTTGACTTAGCGTGCCCTTGAAAGAATGAGACCACGCAAGCTGCGATACAAATGAACATTGCCTTGCTTGTTTACATGGACGCCGTATGCTAAGAATTTATGATCGCAATATTTGTCTGATGCTAAAGAAGGAAACAATCCATTATGCTCCCAGAAGGACGCATAATCCAAATTGGTTATATCCTTCTTGATAAGAGCGTTGGCTGCATCGACAAATTGATTATAATCAAATGACTGCCTATATCTTGGAAGTAATTTACAGACATGAATCTGTGAAACACTACACCTTTTATGCAAAACTGATACAACTGCTAAAAGTTTGCATGCAAGTTCCTCCGGTGAATATAATTGTCTTACGTCATTGCCCCCAACCATAAGAAAGATATGATCCGGCTGGAATCTTTTAATGAAAGGTACATCGTGACGTAAAATCCCATCAATAGTACGACCCCCTGTTCCTTTGTATCTTATTGCATGTGAGTTAATACCCAGATCATCAACATACCTTAAATCTTCATCGTCAATAAGAAAATGATGGAAACGACGGACAATAGAGTGTCCGAGAATCAAAACTTTGGTTGAATTCATTGTTATCGTATGAGATAATAACTAAAATAAAATTGTTTGTAATAGAACAGTGACAAACATACAAACATAAGACTTATAGCATATACAACGCTTACCGTTTAAATTTTTAAAGAAATGGTCCGAAGGAACAGAATCAGTATTCAAAGGTGTTACCCGTGCGGCGTCCTGAAAGAAAGTGAATTAGCGCGTCTTTCTAAACAAAGAGAGTCGCTAGAATTCCCGCGTTTAATTTCATTTGTCAAATGATGACACTAACATTACGTGACCAAATAGAGCACTCTCTACTTCTTGATAATACACATTAAAAGGTGCGATAACTCGTAATGCGAAAAATTGTAAAATCAATATATATAAAGCATTTTAAGTAAACTTTAAATTCCTATAAAATCAGAAATTCTATTTACGACTAAACAAACGGATATTTGCGCACTCTTGTACATGTACACCCATGTTTTACAAATTCAGAATAAAACGGGGCGTATGATAAGGAACAAACATTTGATGATCAAAAGTTTTGATACACCCTTCCGTCAAACTATAAATAGCATTTTGGATTTAGAATGCCGGTTTATACGGTGGCAGTAACTTACAAACACGTTATACCAAAACGTTGAAATAGTTAAGCTGTAATATACATGTATGACTTACATGTATATGAGTATCATAGTGTTAAAATCTGCGAACGTTGTAATATTGATACAGTGGGTGATGTAATTGACAAAC
>WFKH01010931.1:16458608-16479308 GCA_016163765.1 Magallana hongkongensis | reverse complement strand
ATATTGAAATATTATTTGACAGTTGACACAAACAGGTGCCCTACAAAGTTGTTACCAACTTTCCAAGGGTTCCAAAGTCCAATGCTGAGTCAACTGCCAAAAGTGATTTTGCTCTTAGAATAACTTAATCAGCCCTTTAGGTGGCAGGGGTCAAGTTTTTTTATGCAATGTACTGTAGCTAGTAGATATGTGTCTTCGGAACGATAAAGTATCCGGTCAATATTTTTTGTCAAATTGAGAGTTGCTGTACTAAAAGGCTTATGAGTGTTGCTCAAATTCATGAAACAATTTTTAATGATTATCATTAGTTAGAGGGATGTCTCTTGTTGAAATACGTATGCAATATGTAGGTCCCTAATGTTAAGTTCATGACAATCAGAAGTAAAATGCAAAATTTGTGGCTGATTTTGTACAGTGAAATTGCAAGTTACAGACGGGAGGTAAAATAACACGAAAAGTAGGTGGATTGTACATTGTAAACTATACATTGGTAGGTTTCTGACATGTAATGGTACAACATAGTACGGAATGTCAACCCTTTGCAGGAAATTACCTGGGGGAGGTCCAAAAAACTGAAAAATCAAGAAAAATGGGCGAAATATGAAAGGGTCGAAATCAAAGAAAAACCAGTATATGTAGAGAATTTTACACGTTTTGACCACTAATTTTTCTCATAAAATGGTGATTGGCCTTAAAAGGAGTGAATTAAAGGTATTTGTGCTGAATGGGAACTGAGGATATTCTAGTTACAGAGTTCTGAAGACACACATCCCCTAGCTACAGTAACTTATATCAAAAAAAAAAAAAAAACCTGTCCCGTGTCACCTCAACGAAAATCAATGATTATTCAGATTTAAAAAAAAAAAAAATTATCAACATTTTATAATTCTTTTCAAGTATCACCAAAAGCGATGGACAGTGTAAATCAGTAGAATATACAAAGTCTTCCACATTATTTGAGAAAATGCCATAAAGAAAAAATGAACATGTATTTTTTTTTTCCATTTTCTTAAGCAAGTAACTTTTAACGATTTAATAAATTCAAATAGCATACAGTAAAGGACATAATTTCTATTCACATTTTTATTTCTAACTGTGAGCAATTGATCGCGAAAAAATCAGATCATCGCAAAAATAACCAGATATACGGTATATTGTGAACAAAATTTTTTATTTGACACAACCAAATTTTGTTACAGTCTTGTGTAAAAAAAAAACATAAATTAAAATCCATTATTGATTTACCGTTATGTTATAAACTTGACAACAATTTGAAGGTTTGCAGATCATTATTATTAATAAATCCGTTTATTTAGTAAAAAGCACTTATTTATTTAAAACAAAATCATTCACTTATATGAATAATATTATCACTTAGGAGAGCATTACAAAGGGAAGTTATAACACATGTATTCCTTTAGTTCCAAGTACAACTAGTGTCAATGAATGATACTTAACGTAAATTCGGTGTAATATTGAATCAAAATCACGATGTGATACAACTATTTAAATAGGCAAGCTTAAAAGACTTAAAAGCTAATTATGACAATTATCGGTATAAGGTTTGGAGTTTTGGTGTATGTTGTGCAAGGTGAGTTGGTGTTTATTTAGATTTTGATATTTACAGCGTATATGAAACGTATTTGTATTAACTGTAGTTGTAATTGCTTTAAATGAATTCTTGATATGATGAATTTGGAATATTTTTATATACATTTTACCGATAATTATGGAAATTAAACATGCTGTGGCATTGCCTATGTTAAATTGAACAGTTCTTATTTTGTTTTGTTTTTCGAATTGTAGGATGTCAGGTTGGATTTTTCGGTTACAACTGTACACAACCTTGCAGATATCCTAGCTTTAGCGAGAAGTGTCAGCGTGAATGTAACTGTTCTCATGATGTATGTGACCACATTACCGGATGCACAAGTGTCGAAGGCAAATATAAGAACTTGGTTTTTACAATTGAATGGGAGGGGGGCATTTAGATACTTTGAATATTCAACTACATACATGTATTGCACAACATAAGACGATTTGCACTTGCTTCTCTCAAAATAGAGGGCATTTAAAAAGGCGAAATATTTAGATTGTCATGGAAGTCAGTTATTCCGGCTTTCTTTCCCCGCGCTTACTTTTTTTGTTATCCTTAAGGTGGGTAGGGGGTCAAACATTTAAAACCTACTAATCGACAATATACTTTTCCGAAAAAGGGAACAAAAAAGCGTAATTTGCTTGATAGTCTGTCTCATTCATCGAAGCATGCGTGACTGTAAAGCATGAAGCTAACTTCAAGTTTTATGTTAATGCGTATGTTAATAAGTACGCATTTGTCTTCTGATTATGTCAGTATATTGTTATTGGTCAACCAGCCAAAGCAATTCTAGTTTGCAAACAATGATTTAAAGGGGAAGGAAACTATAAATAGTACAATAAGTCAATAAATTAACATCCACTGTGATTGTTAAATCGTATTTATTTTCAATAAAACCCCCGGAATAATGAATAAATCAAGAAATATCGATTGCTTAATTTAAATTTCGCGCCGTTATGAGAGCTGCAACTGAACCCAATCTATGACGTCACACCATCCATTCCATTTTGTTTTATCAACATAGCAGCTAATTATGATAATCGCTCTAACCTAACAAGTTTTGGAGAATATGGAACTTGAGCTTTTGCCTTTGAATTTCACAAACAAATAACAAACAGAGCAAGTTCGTTGACTTAACGAATACATTTTTGCACATAATTGTCATAGTGTTAGAATTGTAAACAGATACCAATCTGCATCGGAGAAAGTGTCTGTTGTCGTTATTTAGATATTGTAATTCCGAATTAAAGGAATTGTGATTGTATTTTAAAATATCCCAATTACAATCATCATGATCATCATGACATACTTAATCAGTTGGACCTGGGTTAAAAAAAATTAACAGATAGACAAACGACTGCCATTTATTCAATAAAAATAAACAGTTTATAAATGAACATATGTTATATTCTTTAGATTGACATGTAAAAGCTTAATTATGTATTTTATATTCAAAACAGTATTACCAACTGTTATCCTTTAAACCGCTTTATTAATTCCAATTTAAACGTTTTATGACTTTCCTTTCTCTAGGCATTTAAGATATGACTGAGGTAGTCTTATTAATGTACTTTATGATTTTCTTTTTTGACCACAGTTTTGATTGCAATAATTTAAATTCACACTTATTTCAATTATACAGTGGTGTTTATACTTCTTTCAAAACAATTTAGAATGCAATGATGGTTACTATGGCCAGGACTGTATTTTACCCTGTAAATATCCAAACTACGGGGAAAAGTGTCAACAAACATGTAACTGTAGGCCTTTCAAGTGCAACAACATGAATGGATGCGAAAATATTACAGGTATTGCATATTACAAAGATTTCCTCATTAAAAACGTGTTGCCGAAAAAATTGTACTGTTACCATCAGATCATCATCCATTAACTATATAGCGTTTTATGTATTCTCTATCCACCCGTAAAGACCCAATTTGAAAATCTGATATTCTGTCCTGGGTTAAATTATTTATCAATCATGCACCAATGGAAAAGTTTTAAGATTCTATTGTACACCTTGAAATATAATTGTGGATGAAAGTACATAATATTCAAAATATAATAACTGTTTTAGAATTTGTAAAAATTCCCTGGGGTTGTTAAAACTCACGGCTTTAGATCAGAAGCTGACGAGCTTATCTATTGCACAACTATGTTTGTCATTAAGATTATGAACGATAAAATGTTTAAAGTTATAATAAATTTTACTGCTTATTTTGAAAACAAGGCGTCACAATATGAACGTGTCCCATACTGTGTACATACAGTTTCAAAACTGAATAACAAGACAACGATATTAACAGAACCTCTTTTTATCAATAGAAAACAATAGTATCTACTTTGTTGAAATACACAAGTCATTATGTTCAATATTATTCATTGACAATTTATCAATGTTGTATTTAGAACTCACAGACAAGCCGACAACGCAAAGTGAAGAGGTTTTCAATTTTGAGTGGACATTTGTTAACAAGCATCGAGAATCCATAGTCACAGGAATTAGCAGTTTAATACTGATTATAGCACTATGTGTGTGGCTCAAACTAAAGAAATGCAATAATAGGCCAAGTCCACAGCTCGAGGAAAAGATTGACCTGCCTTATGAATTATATTCAAGTCCATCAATGGACGACGTTGCGAGAGCTAGTTATGCAAGTCTTGAACTTGATGAAGGTTTTGATACCGACTTATACGAAAACACGCGTTTTAGTAACTCATCAACAATATAATAATGTCCACGTTTTTTAATTTTGATGTAGTTTGCTTTGTGCATTTGTCTCATTATAACGATGTCATATAAGTACCTTTACTGATACATGTAGCTTGCAAAATTTTAAACATTATTGAATCTTATGATGAATTATGATGAATTACTCTTTCATATAGAAAAGTAAATATGTAAATATGATGTGAGTATTCAGCTCAAAACAATACAATATATTAAGTAAATGTAGAATTTGGTTATTATCATGAGACGGTTAATTTATGATATACCCGTAGTTTCTGCTTTCGAGCATTTACGGCATCCTGGAGGTCTCGAGCCCTTTTACTTGACAGCTGTTTACCTTCTCTGCCCCCGCCTCGTTTTCTTGATGCAGCAGCTTTTAGGTTTTTCTATTGGTTAATTTCAGAATTTTGTGTAGGTTTAACCTGCATTTCACCAAACTAACAATAATAAGACTACTGCAGTATACGTTTAAACAAAAAAAAAAAAAAAAAAAAAAAAATAAAATAAAATAAATCACGTGCATAATATACATATTGCTGACCATGATGTACATGTAACTGTAAACTGGTGTAGGCCTATAGTGAATATCATATGTCTACATGTATATATATGTGCATGTAGCTTAGTTATTAATTTGTCTTTTAATCAATATTTCTGTCGTTTTCTTTTAGGGTGTGTACATACATGTACTGTACATATACATGTATAAATATAAAAATTCATGAACGATGTGAAGTCCGGTCCGAATCATGGGGTAAAACATCGATGTAACAATTAATATAACAATAGAAAAATTAACCTTCAATAAGACATTAGTAAAAATTCATTCAAAGTTCGGTTGCAATCGTAAAAATTGTGTTTACCTCAGCATCCATATTTGATGGTTGACCACAGTTGACCCGAATGATTGACGTCCGAAAAAGGGCGACATCGCTGCTGCACTTCATGATTAAAACACACCATGGCAAGTTTAACTCGGCTATGGGATTATTTCAAAGCCGTTTAATGCCGAATTTAGAGTTAAACTATTATAAAATAGAGCATATATAGATTTTTTGTACCAAGATGCAGCTCATATTTCTTTGATTTTTTTTTTTTTTTTTTTTTTTTTCTGAAAATCTATTTGGTACAATGACCTGAAGTTTCATTTATTTTTGGGGCACCAGGTTCTCTGGATTTAGTATAAATTACATTAACAAGCATACGTAAATTCGTTGCCAATGATCCTATCAATACATCCTATTATTATAAATTGCACTTTAATGGGTATTTAGTTTCGTAGATCAATACAACAAAGAAATTCACGAAAATAAGTGAGACCACAGTATTTTTTAATTATTGAGTTTTTAATATATTCCAGATTTACATTTTATAGTTATGATGTACATATAAATGTACATGTTAATAGTCATAACTATATATTTGCAACAATTAAAGTAATTTTTCATTTTTCCTTGTGCTACCAACCTCAAAACGGCTTTTTATGGTGAAAATGATTGAAGTAACAATTTATAATCTACATTTCCTTATTTAGATGTCAATAACCCCCCTCCCCCCCCAAAAAAAAAATATGCAATAATTTTCAACCTAACTAGGAGTGAGATTGTATTTTCCTTTCTTACTTTTTTTCTGTACACAGTAAAATGTATAAAATCTGTGGAGGGGGGGGGGGGGGGGGTTCACACAAATTATAAGACACCCAACAAATGTATATCGGAATACGATAGTCCTAGTAACTACTAGAAACGCACAGTAGAACTTGTAAAGGTTTTGAATATCTTGATTTTCAAAACCTTTATTGTTAAACTAATGATCTTTCTTCCAGCCTTGGGTTACAGTTTTATAATTGTAGAATCTGTGCAACGTGTATATCAAAAAGCTAGAAAAGTAAATAACAAAATTCAGCACAATAGATCTTGAGGACTTTTTTAAAAAGACGTTCCATTTATATTACAATGCTAAACTTAAAAACCCTTTCATGATCCCATTATTGGCTATTTGGTTTTGGTAATCATATAAAAATACGTACAGCAGTTTATAAAACATATTAAGAGACAGTATAAATCTATAAATCTTGCTGTAGAACTACATATAAGTGCAGCAATTACCGTTCAAACTTTCAAACAAATTATCAACACATAATGTACTGAATATTTGTATTCACCATTAATGCATGTATAATTAGATAATATAAAGATAAATGGTCACAAAACAAATCAATACAACATATCATATCATTTTTTAATTATCATTATTATTAATATTTCTTTTGTTATCAAAATGCAATAACATAAAATGATAACGACTTAAAATTTGATAGCTAAAGTTTGTTGTTATCAATTTCGAGTTGACATCACTGGATTATGTTATGAAGACCGTTTTGGTCGCAATTGCTTTTCCAAACCATCTAAAATATAGATGAAAAATAAAGAGCTATTGTATTAATCTTAGATGACATTACATGTTTATGCATTAGTCTAAAAATGGAGAATTGTATGTCTAATAAATATCAAATATGGTAGGCTATCGTAAGATTTTTTGCTAAAAAGAGTATGCTATAACAATTATAAGTAATACATCAATAGAATTATTGATTTGTTACTTTTCTGATCTGTTTCTTTCCGGACGAGACTGTTGTTTTGTTTTTAGGATGCAGAGGAGTCCGTCCGGTATGGTGATTTAGTTTTCTAATTGGCGGTTTAACAGGTCACGGCGGCGGGTTTTCTTTTAATCATAATTAATTATAAATCACATAACAGACGTGTTTGATCGTTTTTGAAATCAATTTTAGTCAAGATAATATCAATGTAGTTTCAACAATATTTTAGAATTTTCAGGAAATCTTTTCGTGAATAAAAATAAGAAGCAATTACATATATACATATTAACTTTTAACATCTTATAAACCTTTTTAAAAAACTTTGTAAAAAGTTTATACACAAAACGCAAAACAACAAATTTGTGAATTTTACGCATTGATCTGTAAATTGTACACATTGATCTGTAAATTGTACACATTGATCTGTAAATTGTACACATTGATCTGTAAATTTTACACATTGATCTGTAAATTTTACTCTATAATTTGTATAATTTACACTTGATATATCCCAGTGAACTTGAAATAAAAGATACCACAGAGTCTGCGTCATCTGTTTCATATTTGGATATTTTACTGAAACGGGACATTGATGGTAACCTAAATACAAAACTTTATGATAAACGTGATGACTTCAATTTTTCTACAGTCAACTTTCCTTACTTATGTAGCTATATACCTTCATCACCTGCATATGGAGTTTTTGTTTCTCAGTTAATTCGATACGCAAGGGCATGCTCTATGTATGAACAGTTTCTAAGGTGGCACGGGACAGGTTTTTTTTTTATACAATTCATTGTAGCCAGGGGATGCGTGTCTTCGGAACTTTGTAACTAGAATTTCCTCAGTTCCCATTCAGCACATATACCTTTAATTCACTCTTTATAAGGCCAATCACCAATTTCTGAAGAAAATTACTCGTCAAAACCTGTAAAATTTTCTACATACTGGTTTTTATGAGATTTTGACCGTTTCACATTTTGCTAATTTTTCATGATTTTTCAGCTTTTTAGACCTCCCCCAGCTAATTCCCTGCAAAGGGTTGACCTTCCGTACCGTGTGCATGTTGCACCATCACATGTCAGAAACTTACCGGTGTATAGGTTACAATGTCCATCCACCTACTTTTCGTGTTATTTTACCTCCCGTCTGTAACTTGCAATTTCACTGTCAACACAACAGTCATAGCCGCAGGTTTCGCATTTTACTTCTGATTCTCATGTACCTAACATATGGGGCCTACATATTGCATATCAATTTCAACAAGAGACATCCCTCTAACTAATGATAATCATTAAAAATCATTTCATGAATTTTAGCAACACTCATAAGCCTTCAAGTACAGCAATTCTCAATTTTACAAAAATATTGAGGGTACTTTATCCGAAACTGTCCCTTGCTACCTAAGGCGAGGCAAGCTACTGACAAGCAAGTTGATAAAACAGAACTATCAACAGTCTCGATTGAAGTCATCTTTTCATAAGTCGATACAACGACCTTTTTAGCAAAAACAATCTTCCACTGGGTTGCATGCTGACTGACGTTTTTCATACTTAATTATTGTTAGACTATAATTAATCACCTTATTATCTACGTTTTTTTTTTTCGTTTTTCCCGATTACGACAAAGAGCTCACTGCGAGTGTGACCGGTCAGCAAAGGATGCTCACTCTTCTATAGGGCCTGATCCTACCTCTTATTTCTTAGAGGTCCGTGTTTGCTCTGCTCCTGTTTTGATTTTTTCCTTTGGACTTTTGATTTTGAACACTGTTCGTTATCATCACATGCGATGTATAAACTTTACACTTTATTGTGTAACTTTTAAACATTAATATCTAAAACTTACAAAATCTGTAACTTTGACTCTTTTATCTGTAAATAGTGCACATGCATCAGTAAATATTACACTTTAAAGTTTAAAATTAACATTTAGATGTCATAGATTTACACGTTAATGGGTAAAATTTACAATTTAATATATAAAATTCACAATTTATTCTGTATATTTTATACTTTTACCATGAGATCATCCATGAGGGTAGATATTTATCTACTGTCAGTACTAACTATACATGTAAATCAATTTCTTGTGCGTGAGGTTGACATCCTATGTTTTATGAGTAAAATTAAAATATAGCATGTGAAAACTTATTTATTTATCAAAACATTTTCGTTAGGCAAGTGTTTTCGGTCCATTCCGATCCCCATTAACCGAAAACCCTTGGCTAGAGAAGATGTATATAAATATATACATGTATACATATTTTTAAAATATCGTTTAATATATGTATGACACGGACAAAAATGCAAAATGATACACCAAGACATTATTACAGGATATTATTATTGATGATATCGATTAGAAATGCATTTGATTCTTTAACAGTATTTAATGCCCAGTCTAATATTTTCTCCAAATCAATAATTCCGGTCGGTAGACTTCAAATCAAACTGCTTTTTTGACTTATGTACTTCTTATGCATCATGCTATCTTTCATAATCATGAACATATCTATGAATTCTTTATAAATAAACATACTGTTATTTAGGGATTATTGTTGCATGTCGCGAAATTCGCAACCCTCCCCCTAATAGAAAACACTTGTCTTTTGGGGGATGGGGGGGGGGGGGTAATCACTCGGAGAAATTAACATTAAAGAAAATAGAAGATCTATTATTGGAAAATCTGAGTCATCTTTACTGCATTGTCAATCGAAATAACTCGCACAATTTTTTAACGTTATCATGTGGGTTCTTTCATGTCTGTTGCAATAGAAAATCCAGGTAGATTTTTTAGCTGTGTATTGAAACCTGACAAGCTAGAGGGGGCGTTTCAAAAGAAAACTTTTGGGACTTTTTAAAAAACTATTGAGTGAACATCGTTTGAACCCTGATGTATTTTTAAATATCGAGGATATCTTGGGACAAAGTATTGTAAAAATAAACCAGATTACGAGCGCGAAGCTAAAACCTTATCCCCAATGACTAAAAGTGGATGACGGGCTCTTTTTGAGAATTGACAAATGATATTTGAATGTACAGTTTATATCTTTAATTTTCTTTCCCGCATAATTTTTGCGAGAAATGTTTTATAAACGTATTCGCAGTTATAAAGATTATAAGATTACATCGGTCTTGCTTTGTTTACGTTCAGTTTAATACATAAATGCTCTTTTTTGCATAAGTTATGTACGAGAATGAAAATGGTATCGAATTTAATTAACGCCATTCCATAAATACTTCCTAAATCATTACACGTACGGACACTAAGTAATCAACAGAATGGAATATGCAATGAAACGATATTCAAGTACATGTAAATAATACTATACTAATATTAATTAAGGAAATATATATATACGTCCTAAAACGTTACACGTACGGACATAAAGTAGTAAACAAAATGGAATATACAATGTTATATTATTCAAGTTGTATTTTTTTTATTCCACACAGTGTCGTATTTGATCAGAAGAAATTACAACGTTTTATTAAGTAGTATTTTTTATGAGAAAGAAGACATATTACGTTAGTTAACTTTCCTTTTGATTGAAGAGGAAATATTTGATCAAATGAATGTGGATCGATCTTGTTTATTAAAAAAATATGTTGAACATTGTTGGTTAACAACATTCCTTTATGTTAAAAACTCTCTGTCAATTATTTCCTCAATCAATATCCATTCTAATTACTTACATATGTATTGTGTTAATAATGTTTTCAGTAGGTAACGTGCCAAAACGGAGCATCACCCTAGTTAATCATAATGTTCATTTCACACAATAGCACATATTACAGAACTGTTTTTCTTATCACATATATTTATACATAAGTTTAAACGTCCCACATTCGTTCCAACAGATTATGATTTCATCTAACGTATTTAACAAGATTGCCGGTACACTTCGTTCATAATTATTTGAAAAAAAAATTAATTCTGTCTTAACCAGATTCTTATCACATAACATAAATTTCGGCAGCTTTTAATAAGAATGATGTATTATTACCGCTGTTTTTAAACAATTTTTTGAGCAATCTTTAATCAGTTAACAAGAAAATTCAGTTGCTTTAAATATATCTGTGTCATTACAGAAACCTGACTACAGTTTGGGACAAAGTGTCCGAGAAATAATGTAATATCTGGTGAAATACCTCTAAATCAGAGTAACAAAGTTGTAAACTTTATAATTTTGTATACCAAACAGTATATTTTTAACTGTTTAAAACAAAAAAAGATCCCTTACTTAAAGGGGCTACTACAACATATCTATTTCAAATATAAGGTTGAAAGATACACGTGAAAGATTAAAATTTGACAAACAATGGTCAAACTGGAAAAATATTTTTGAACTTTATTTTTCCTGTAAACAATTAGAATGTGTTTCTGATATTTATGTGTGCAAGTGTATGAAAGGGTGTGTGAGTGCCAATAAATATTTGCTTTGTTTCTTTGATTCCTTGTAATAATTATGAAAATGACAATAAAAATTTATTAAAAAAAAAAAGTGTCCGAGAAAGAGAGAAATTCAATGGACAATTATCAAGAAGCTGTTATCACAGGAAGCTGCATACAGTGGTGGGTCTCATGGCAAAACTTTACATTAAAAAAGATAAACGACAGCATGATTATAACCAATCGAACTGGGTGTCAAGTCCAAACAGCAGCGACTCTGAACCCGAGGTAAATCGATTTGAAACATCCTCAAACTTTCTTCAACTTATGATAGTTTTACAATGAAAAGCTACAAGCTTTTTGCTTCATAAGAATTTCCTCTATATATAATCCTATTATTCTACAACACCCTTAGCATCATTTTGACCCACAGAGGTACAAGCAATACTTAAGATAGAAATTGGTAAATAATTTTTTCTATACTCTTTTTTTTTTTTTTTCAAATTAAAGCCTTTCAGTTCTTAAGAAGAATTATTTAAATGTTTTTTTCTACTTAATTCTACCATGAATTTTGAACCTCTGTTGGGATCTCTTCCTGACCCGTGGGGGTAATTATTTGAACAAACGTAAATCTAACACATATCAGAAAGCTAATGTTAATGTTTGGATAATACAGGCTATTTGGTTTTTAAAAAGACGATTTTTAAAACACCTCACCCTATTTTCTTTCATTCCTAATTATCTCTTCATTGAAGGGAACCTGGCTCTTCATTTGAACAAACTTTAAAGATCTTTCCCCTAGGGAGCTTTGTTCCAAGATTGGTTAAAATTAGTCCAATATTTCGGAGCATTTGGTTCAGGTGAGCTACACGTAAAAATACGATATATTCTTTGAATTCACTCATTTGCGAGAAAGAATTATTCGAGAACAATTTCTACAGATTTCTTAATGTACAAATACGCAAGTAATTGTTCTGATAAGTCCATAATTCAGCCAAAATCATTAACAAGCAGCTTCCATTTCCAGTTTTGTTTAAATCTTCTGAAGGATTCACGCAAAAATCATGTAAACAATTTACTGAACCTAAGATTTTGTTTAAAACCAGACAACATACCAGGTATGCATAGCACATAATTTATCAAACTTCATGTATCATAATTCGTGGTTCATGTTAATGAATAAAACATATTATATTTTTGTGATCAGATTTATATGAATGTTAATATAGTACGTTTCCTCATCACTTAATTTTAATTTGCAAACAAAATAGAGGACACGTTATCTGTTTTCAATCAGCATCATCCGTGATTTCAAATAAAAAAATTGGGATCAGTGAAATACAATGATACTGGAATATACGTGGTTTACAGTTACTCTGATTTGTGTTGTGTATGGTAAGTAGATAAAATATTTCGAAGGGTCTTATAAGCGTGAAAACACAGTTTCACTTTATAGTTCTCAAGTGTTGATAATCAATGACCCCACCTCTTCCATCTATGACTTTGAGAACACTTTTTATAATAAAAAATCTTTAAATTACGGAAAATAGTTGAGAGAGGTAAGATATATAATTATAGATACATTAAATTAGACGGTTATGATATTATATATAATTTTGTTTGGAGTTGTAATACTAGTATCAAAACGTTATGAAATTTTGTGATTCTATAGGATGTGAGGTAGGATATTACGGCTACAATTGTACAACACCATGCAGGTATCCTAACTTTGGTGAAAGATGTCAAAGAGTGTGTAATTGTACAAAGAACGCATGTGACCACAGAACTGGATGCAGTCTACCTCAAAGTATGATAACAGATAAATGAATAAATTATCAAAAGTGTTTTAAGAAATGTCTTTTTCTGGTATTTGTTCAAATATTGTCTTTAAAGTTGATCTGTGACATTTTGTGACCTATTGCTCTCAATTTAGGTCGTCGTCGTCATTCAAAACAGTTCTAGCCTCTGACATCTGCGATGGGGAGGAGGGGGGTATATGAAATATTTACTTTTGTTTTCACCAAGGCTTAAAAAATTAAAAGTTGTCTTCAATACCTCTGATTTACTAGTGGGAAAATCCACGGAAACAATTAAGTTTCTAAAAAATTTGTGAAGTTTAAAGTTTAAAGGATGACTGCACTTAGCGCCGGGTTTTGGGCCCTTTTCGGTCGCTTCTGTTGCGTTTATTTCTTAACCTAATATCACTTTTGTTAAATTTTTTAAAGAGTCTAGTCAATTTACAACATGAATTAAGATTTTAGACTGTGATAAAATGAGCTCATTCTATGTTATCCTCCTTACAACTTTCGAAAAAAGGAGAATTTTCGCTTATCTGCCCTTGATCAAACATAAGATTGATATTAATATGCATGAGAGGTGGAGCTGACATTAACAGAATGGTACTAAAATTAGACTAGCATGAATAACAATGCCATGTTTCAAAATTTGTGATCACTCTTTCACCATAGCCCTTTCTATTATATATGGTACAAGTCTACTATTTACTATGGTTTCAACAATTAGACCAAGCCCATGTAAGTACAGAAGACTTTAAATCAATGCTTATCAACTTAACGTGTTCGAAAACATTGTCCTAGTTAGCACATAACATGCTACCTTACACGTCACGTGATAGAATTTTGTATTCACAAAGTTACCTGAGGTGAGAAATCACATGGTGAATTATAATATTCAACATGCAACAACCCTTGGTTACAACAGGGAAAGCGAAAGTAAGAAGAAGCAGTTTTTTCTCATTTAAACCATGAGCGCATGTTTGTCTATTAATCTCCCTTTGACATAATTTTGATAATGCAAATATACAACTACTGTTGAACGGAGAACAATAGACAAACATGCGCTGACTATGTATGAAGTCAGTATAAAAGTGGGCGTCCTCATTATCGTATGTAGATTCAAGAAACCGTGATGACCCCCGCCTATGAAAACAAATTCGTACTTGGTAACAACATACTTTCATTTAACGCAATTACGTAAAGTTGCAGTTTAGATGTTGACCATTTCTGCAATTGAAAGAAAAATTCTTCTTTTAAAAGTTTATTTTCTCGTAAATATCGCATGTCCTTAAGTGCAGTCATCCTTTATTAAAATCATGATCCAAAGAAATCAGAATTTGACCAGAAAGGGTTCATTTTTTGAAGCTCATAAGGAAATAAAGAAAATTACGTCTAAATTTTTTTTCTAGAGAACATAACGGCCGTTATTAATGAAAATAATAAAGGAAATTGTAATGAAGGTTACTATGGTCATGGCTGTATTTCTCCATGTCGATATCCAAACTTCGGTATAAAGTGTCAATATATGTGTTCGTGTCAACTGTATGATTGTAATCACATCAAAGGATGCCAAAATATTACAGGTACGTGTAATAGATTTTTCAAAAGTTCAAAGCAAATTAGTTCAGATAACGTTAAACAAACATATACATTATAACATATACATTTCGTGCATGTTTTCTTATTGAAGTTTCCACAGAAAGTTCAAAACTTGATGAGGATGGGCTGGAAGGTAAACAACTCATCAACATTATCATCGTGATAGGAAATTTTGTGTTATTCATAACTATAGGAATATTAATAACCGTGTATTCCAAAAAATATAAATTGAGGAAACAGACAAAAAACACGGAACCTTTATTTAATACAAAATAAAGTCCGACGGTATCAAAACTAAATACACAGTTTTACCTGATTTTGTTAAAACGATTCAGAAAGAATGATAAAATTGAAATACAGGGCAGCAATACATAAATTGCAATTGGGAAAATGATTAATGCTTATCAAATAAACAAGTTTGGGTAGAATGAAGGCTAATGTTCATTTTTATCGCTTCACAATATTAGATGCGTTTGGTAAAAAAAGCTAGAGTAAATAAAAGTCAATATATGATTTTGAGGTTTAAAAAAAAGCAAGAATGAGGAGTAAAATGACAACTCAATCTGAAGTTGTATAAACCAACGTTGGCCTTTTATAGACTTAACTAATATTTTTCATTGTTATTCATGTATTATTTGTTAATCATATCGACTTGAAAACTAATTTAGAATGACAAAACATATAAAAAGACATTTCATTCATTGACTTCAATTCAATCTTCGATCAAACAACTAAAAATAAATTTTTACAGGGACTTAAAGTTATACATTCGTTGACAACGAATTATATAACATTCAAAACCTTAAATTCTTGTGACTGAAACAGCGTAAAGGTTAAACCACATGGTATTGTTATAAAATTAGATATTTTCAGGTTAAGAGTTTGATACCACCAAAAACAAAACTATTGGAATAATTGTTTTCTTTGTGTAACTATGTTAAAGGGACTTAGACCCGATTTGATGTTTTAAATGCTTTGTCAAAATTTGTAAGTCAAATATTGAGTTACAAGCGAGTTACAGAGGTTAGAATTCTTTGTTTTGTAAACAAAGTTCGAGTCCTGTTACTGTTTACATATATATGTATTGTATTGGTATAAGTTTCAATCTAATGTTGCTTTTTGATGTTGATAAAATTATTCATGAACACATTGAATCAGTTTATATTGTTTGCCACAAGTTAATTAGAATGGTATATTGTTATTATATATAAATGAATTTGTAACAGTCTTGTGTAATAAAACATTAAAACAATTATTGATCCGACGTTATAAATTAGACAGCCATTTAAAGGTTTGCAATTTATTTTTATTAATAAATCAGTTGTTTAGTAAAAGGCACTTATTCATTTAAAACAACTTAATTTACAAACATAAAAAAATATCATTTAGAAAAGCAGTACAAAGGGAAGTTATTATATTCCTTTGGTTCCAAGTACAACTCGTATCAATAAATGATACTCTACATAGACTTTGTGTATTCATTTTAACAAAATTATGTGATGAAGAGCTAATGATATACGATACAGGTACCTAATGAGAGCTCATGTCTCTATAATAATGACAATTATCTGTATAGGGTTTGGAATTTTGGTGTATGTTGTGCAAGTTGAGTTGAGGTCTAATTAGATTTTGATATTTACAGCGTATATGAAATGCGTTGTCAGATGTGAATCTAGAGTATTTCTATAAACATTTTACAAATTAAAATTAACGTTCTTTTATTAAATCAACAATAGAAAAAGATGTATTTTAAAACACATATAGTGATATTTTTGTGATTACGCACAATCATACGATTAAAGATTATATATAGCTATATATAGCTCAACATTAAATAACATTTGTTGAGTGACCAATGATCAATAAAATTAAGATTATTAATTAAGAAAACTTTTAAATTTAACCTTTTTATAGCATTGCCTCTATAAGAAAAGACAGTACTTTACTTATAATTGTAGGGCGTCAGGTTGGATTTTTCGGTTACAACTGTACAAAACCTTGCAGATATCCTAGCTTTGGCGAAAAGTGTCAGCGTGAATGTAACTGTACTCGGGATATATGTGACTACATTAAAAAGATAACAGCTAAACCCAAGCTGGCGATTTGGTCATGGCTTATTTATTACAATTAACTATAAGTTTAACAACCGGCCTGTCACCCACTTGATGAACAGGTATATGGCTGCACAATAAATAAATCAATCAATCAAAATCAATAGTTCAACAATCAAATTATTCAATCAATCAATAAATAATCAATCAATCAATAAACCAAAGTTCAATCAATAAATCAAAAAATCAAAGTTCAAATCATGTAAGTCAATATCAATATCGCTTTTCTTAAGAGGGTTGCTGGCTAGGTTAGGTGGACCCTGGGAGCAGTTGACCACCTATTCCCAAGCTTTGAGCAGGCCCTGGGAACAGTTGCCTACATCAAAGCCTTGAGAAACCCTGCCATGGTGCAAATTTCTCCATACAAGCAGCTTAACCAAAGGTGTTTGTCCGCCAGACAATTTGCAACACCAAACCTATCGAGAGAGAGGGAATGTGTTCGGGGCAGTTAGGGGCAAGTTTAAGGTTAAGCCATGACCAGGTTACGGGAGATGAAGTAAAGGGAAAGGGTAGGGGGTTGAGATAAGGTTGTGTTTGTGGCGATGATAAGCTAATACATATGATCGGGATATACTGATGAATGAGTTTGTGAGAACAGATAAAGTGCACCCTGCAAGGTGTCAAGAAAAACATTATTGCCCAATTCGGATAAATGCACTCCGTTAACTTCCGGAGCAGACAAATGAGTAATTAACCTCCAGCCGCCCGATTTTTTGGGAACAATGCCATTTGGAGAAATGCGCAAGTTTGAGAAGGGTCTGACAGGATAAGGACCAGCCATTCTACCTAGCTTAATTTCTTGATCTAATATATTTTTTATTTGATCAGGGTGTTGCTGAGCGGATTTTAAATTTTTCGATTCAGTGAGGGTTCTAGGGCCTGTGAAGTTAAGTTTGAAACCTTTTGAAAAACCTTGTAATAGAAACTGCTCGTCCTCTTGATGAAGGTAATCTTGAATGAACATATGTAACAGCTCAAATATTATTGGGGTAGCTCCTAGTTGCCGTTTGTCTATATTGTCTTGGACCTGACATTTGTGGTTGGGCGTGACGAGGTATGGTGAAGTTGAAGCGGGGAGGGGGGGGGGGGGGGGGGGGGGGGGGGGGGGGGGGTGATGGGCCAGAGATTTTAAATTGCGTGGAACCTGGGCTCCGAAAGGGCTGATTATAGGCGGGTGATGCATTGCTATGAGCTTGTCGCTTTGCAGTGAACTTGGGGGTGTGAACCGGAGCAATACATGCATGTATGAGAGTAAAAGCAGGACTGGCGAGAACAATAACCCTTAAAATTGTAATCGTAGCACTTGTGTGAAACTGTGGGGTTGTTTGTTGTTGAAGTCATGTAGATAAGTCAAAGCTCTGAGTCGATTGCTGACCAGCTAATGATGGATAAATAGACTTGCGAAGTCTAAATTGTTTATCATAATCAAGCCAGCCTTGACTGTTAGGGTTTCGGGAGGCCCCTGTGCGAAAGGTGTCGATATATTTAAGCAAATGGGGGGCTTGGTCAATGTGGCCAGAGATGTAGGTGCCGACGAACACGAGCATTGCGTCAGTCCACCTCTCTATGGTAGTTAGTTTGCGTGCTTTTGGTTCATTGGGGAACAGTGGATAGCTGGCCGTCTTTAACTGTAAGTTTATGGTGGTCAACCTCAGGTGAATCTGGACCTGGTTGCGACATGTTGGCTAAGTCAATGTATTCCCCCTTAAGTATCCTTTGTTTAATTGGTTGCGATACATGATTCCCAAGAGAGGACCCTACACTAACGAGTGGTTGGGGTGAAAATTGCATGCTCGCGGTATCTAATATATGCAGGCGTTGTGTGTCTTGAGCCTCAGAGATTAGCGTCGGAATCGGTGATACAGCTTCTGTCTGTAGGGTTCCACAGGGAAAAGACATGGGTGCTGAAACTTCCTGATGCTGTGGTCCGTCAGTGGGGGGAGTAGGTACCGTGGTTGGAGCTGGATTAACGGGTTCCGCATCTTTTGCGGGCCGGTCTGCGTGTCCTAGAAGTGGGTGGCCTTGCCGGTGTATTTTTTTTTTAACTTTTGGCATAGTTCTACAATGTTGTATAACAATTGAAGCCAATTGTTTCAATTTAGTTAAAATTAATAATGTAGCAATACTGACAATGTACTGCTATTTATTTGGCATAGCTTTACAATGTTGTTTAACACTGATAAGCTAAGTGTACCGATGTAATGTTGCGACGATATGTACATATAAGTATAATGATTCCATGATTTAAGTTTTATAATAATAAAGTAAGTAAAATATGTATAATAATAATTGAGAAAATACTGGTAGTGTTATAAAGATATTTTGTCTAAATAATGTGCCTTTTGTGTGTAACAAAATACACCACACGTGGTTTCATTCTATCGCACAAAGGAAAGTGCAACGTTACCTGATTATCGACGAAATAATTGTCGAAATACGGTCATATGAATTGAAATTGTATGAGAGCCAGTACTTACCGTGCTAGAAGATATACTTAACCCCTATGTTATGTGAAGATGCTTGTCGACGACGCCAGATTCCCTGGATTCTCAACGTGGAATTTTTCAGGGGATGCTATGTGATGGATGTGTGGAGAAGAAAAGGATGTTGAACCCGATATTAATCAGGTCAATCAAACCCGATTGATTTGCTAAAGCTAACCCGATCAAAATTTTTTAGTGTTAAGATTAATGGTTGCTGTTACTTGTATAAATGAATTTATCCTTAGGGATAAAATCCATTACCGGGTGCACAAGTATCGAAGGCAAGTATTAGAAATAAAGGAGACATATAAATTCTGTAAACCAACTTTTATTCGCGACGACTTTTTACGCAATTAACCGGAGATAAACTGGTTCGCGGCAACTTATCCACACCCATGTTGTTATTAAATTCATAAACTTGGACTTGCTCGCAGAGAGAAATATTCGCGACGATGAAGCTCTTGCAAACCTCGCGAAAAATTCTCGCACGAGAATAAAAGTTAGTTTGCAGTACTTTGGACAACATTTTACTAAATATTGCACGACATTAGACAATTTGCACTTTTTTCCCACCTTTAATCGCTTTCTTTAAGATCAATGGCATACGAAAAATGTATATCATGTATCCCTGTTCAAGTATTATCAGTCTTTTTTAAACAGGCGAAACACGTAGATTGCATCGAATGTCTGCAGATAACCCGGCTTTGCTTTTGTTCCCTGCGTTTTTTGTTGTTGTCTCTAAGGGGGACCAAACGAAGTAAACAAACAAACTGAGAATATACTTTTCCGAAAAAGGGAATTAAAAGTGTAATTTTCTGGATAGTCTGACTCTTTCATCCGTGTTAAACATGCAGCCAACTTTAAGTTTCATTTTAATGCGTATGTGATTATAAGACAGCTAATAGTACATACATATTTTATCTGAATTATGTCAGTTTATTGTAATTGGTCAACCAGCCAAAGAAATTTTAGTTAAAAAACAATTATCTAAAATAGACTTTGGTAGTATTGTTGAAGTACTTTATGATTTTATGTTTCAACCAATGTTTTGATTTCAATCTTTTGATTTGACTTAAATATCTATTGTAAAGTAGTGTTCATACTTCTTTAAACAATTTAGAATGCGTTACTATGGCCAGGAATGTATTTCACCCTGCCTGTAGGTATCCAAGCTACGGGGGAAAAGTGTCAACAAACTTGTAACTGTATACAATTCAAGTGCAACAACATAAATGGATGTGAAAATACTACAGCTACGGTATATGATAAAAAACACATTACAGTACTTTGATTATTTGAAGCAATTTTATTGTACAAAGATTTCTTTTTGAAAACATTGTGATTCAAAAAAAAAATTGTATGTTTTTTTTCATCCTTTATATATATATATAT
>WFKH01010931.1:16414136-16435252 GCA_016163765.1 Magallana hongkongensis | reverse complement strand
GGGGGGGGGGGGGTCGAATTGTGACATAGATAGATATATAGAGAAAAATAATAAAAACTCTTCTTCATAACCGTTCGGCCAGGAATGCTGTAACTTGTGTGGAAGCATTCCCAGGTAGTTTAGATTCAAGTTTGTTCAAATCATGATCCCCAAGGGTAGAATGGGACCACAATGGGGGTCGAATTTTTACATAGGAATATATAGAGAAAAATCTTTTAAAATCTTCTTAAACACCATTTTGCCAGGAATACTGTTACTTGTGTGGAAGCATCCCCAGGTAGTGTAGATTCAAGTTTGTTCAAATCATGACCACTGGGGGTAGGGAGGGGCCACAATGGGGGTCGAATTTTTACATTGGAATATAATTTTATATAGAAAAATCTTTTTTAAAACTTCTTAAAAACCAATTGGCCGGAAATGCTTTAACTTGTGCGAAAGCATTCCCATGTAGCGTAGATTCAAGATTGTTCAAATCATGATCCCCAGGGGTAGGGGGGAGTCAAATTTTTACATATAAATATATAAAGAAAATTATTTTAGAATCTTATAAAAAAATGTTGTAAATTGTTTGGAAGCATCCCCAGCTAGTGATAATTCAAGTTTGTTCAAATCATGATTCCATGGGGGTACGGTGGGGCCACAGTGGGTGGGGGGGGGGGTCGAATTTTTACATAGGATCATGTAGAGAATTTTTTTCTACAAATCTTCTTCTCAAAAACCAGTGTGATATGACTATAAAATCATCCTGATACAAAAGGGGCTATATGTTTAACATAAGTATATCTGAAGAAAAACTCGAAAACCCTTTCATACAAGCATCTATACTACTACATTGTCCAGATTTGTTGTATATGAATCCATAAAGTTGATTATATTATGGCTATTCTTGCTCAGGTGAGCAATGTGGCCCATGGGTCTCTTGTTAGATTCTCACTTCCCTTTTTATATTGACTAGCTTCAGTGAGGTCGGTAAAAGTTGACGGGGATAATTTTTTAATAATAATATGAAAATATTCCTTGATTTTGTCGAACGAATTTCAGTTTTTAACATGAACACTGTGCCGGATAATTATGCCAGTGCCAAGGTGGCATTTTTGCACCCGTCTATGCTGCATGTATCGAAAATTTTAAATATGCCATATGATAAACCATTGCTTAAAGAGTTTATAACCACCTTTGTTACAAATGTATCTCACCTGTCAGGTGAGATATTTACCTTTAAAAAATAAATTCCTACATGAAAATAATTTTTCCCATAGGAAAAACAATTTTCCTATAGAATATCCTACCGGAATAAAAGAACTTCCAACAGGAATTTAAATTCCGATAGGATTTGAACAAAACTCCCATAGGATTTTAAAATCCGATAGGAAATTTTAATTTCCTTTAGGAAAACTACCTCTCTAAATCAAATTCCCACAGGAAATACTTTTCTGCTATGGGAAATATAATTCCTACAGGATTTTTATTTCCTGTAGGAAAATTATTTATTTTTTATTTCAATATTTCCTGTAGGATAATTATTTTTCCTATGGGAATTATTATTTTCCTATGGGATATTAATCTTTAAAGGTAAATATCTTACCATTCAGGTGAGACACACTTAAAACAAAAGTGGTTATATACTCTCCAGTCAATGGTCTATCATTTGGTATATATGGATTTTTACGAAACTGCATCTTAAGCGGTCGCAAAAATGCCACCTTGGCACTGGCATAATAATCCGGCACAGTGTTCATGCATTAGGAGTTTTAAAAATAAACACTGTTTCATAGAAAAAAAGATATATATTGTACATTGACAACGCGAGTCTTTATGTTGCCGATAACCTGGATAATCTAGAGTTATTAAGATCAATTCTCTGTAAATATCAAAATTCGGTAGCCACGTAAAGTCACCGATTTTCTTCATATTTCATATTTTGATATCCTTTCGTAAATAATGATGCAAGACAACCTTAAACGGTTGCTATGGGGACCAGTTGCCATGGTAACAGAAGCAAAAGATTGAAAAATGGCCGTTTTAAGCCATTTTGAAGACAAATTGCAAGTGATTGCAGCATTTCAGTTATACAGAATAAAATAATCAGATAAAAAATATAGTGCGTTTGCAAACTATAGAAAATTATTCATTTATGTAATGGAAAACAATTAACTTTTTGTTTTAGTTTGTCAACAAAGATAATATATATGAAAATTGAAATCCGTTGCTATGGTAACAACAACTAAAAATCACAAAAATCTGCATATTTTTAGGTACTTGTGAAGAATTTTTACTCATACCTGTAACATTATACTTTAAATTAAATTGATCGGAATGACCAACCATGTCCTCAACTTTCATGTAATATTAGTTAAAGCTGCATTTTAACAAAATAGATGGACGTTGCTATGACGTTTTGAACAATTAAGAAATTCTGAATGATTTTCTTACGTTCTCTTATTTAAGAAATGAATTTAATAATTTTTCTATTGAACGACGTATCAAAGGAAAAATTGACCCCGGAAAACTTCATCAATACGCGTAGCGCATTGATGAAAAAGTTTTCTGGTCAATTTTTCCTTTGATACGTCGATCAATAAAAAAATTATTAAATTCATCTCATATCATTTAATGAAACATTTTCAAATCATAAAATGTAAAGTGTCATTGATCAAAAATGTAAATAATGTAACTGAAGCGGCCCGTATGGATACAAAACAATAACAACAACAATATTCAAAATGGATGCGCCTTTAGCTGATGCAGAGCTATTAAGCTGAATTTAATGGATTTAACACAAATAGAAAGTTGAAATCTGAACCGGCTGAATTGAAAACGAAAGGGGAATACATGCGATGGCTTGTGATAGTATTCACTGTGCAGCAAGATTCGTTAAAACTGGTTTTAATGTGAGATAGATCGCTGAAATATGCAACTGGGCATAACCATGATGCAAGGAGACGCGATCGTGGACGAAGTAAATGTTGATCGTTGATCTCAAGCACACGAAATCGTGAGAAGACGCTTAATTGTCTATTTAGTGAATTAATAATGCGTATTGTTTATTTTTCAAGGTTAAACTTTTAACTTTTTATATTTATAAAGTTGTATTTTGTTAGCTTACAATTAAACAGACACAACTTTATATTTTGTTGACAGTGTTTATTTTGGAAATTCCTGTTCTAAAAATAGTGTTAAACCAGAACAGTAGAGAAAAGTAGATCCGGCAAA
This sequence comes from Magallana hongkongensis, assembly GCA_016163765.1. Classification (NCBI taxonomy): domain Eukaryota; kingdom Metazoa; phylum Mollusca; class Bivalvia; order Ostreida; family Ostreidae; genus Magallana; species Magallana hongkongensis. The sequence continues at coordinate 16,432,039 of WFKH01010931.1, read as the reverse complement.
AATTTTATTGATGCAGGTATCAAAGAAAATTTCGACCAATCAGAATCGCCAATATACGGTGGCTGCCATAGGACATATGCTTGAGATATTTTTTTTTAATTCGTGGCCACGAAATAAAAGTCGTGGCCACGAAATAAAAGTAGTTCCCACTAAATAAAAGTCGTGGCCACGAAATAAAAGTCGTGGCCACGAAATAAAATTCGTTCCCACGAAATAAAAGTCGTGGCCACTAAATAAAAGTCGTTCCCACGAAATAAAAGTCGTGGCCACGAAATTAAATTCGTTCCCACGAAATAAAAGTCGTGCCCACGAAATAAAAGTCGTTGCCACGAAATAAAATTCGTTCCCACGAAATAAAATTCGTGGCCACGAAATAAAATTTGTTCCCACGAATTTTATTTGTTGTAACTAAATGAGAATTGAATGGGTTTAACAAGTACTATAAGAGCTACGTGTTATATACTACTTTAATGTATTTCATCTTTTTAGATGGTCAATATACAAGTTAACTGTCTATGAACCAGCTTATTATTTGTTTATTATGACTTGTATTTATTACTGTTAAAACTTCAGATAGGAATAAAAAGTTTGTTGAAAAATATATTGAAAAAATCTCTCGTTTTATCCAAATCCATATTTGATAAGACCCGTAAAACACATGAAAAAACAACTGATTCTTGTTATTTTTTAGCCCAAATGACTTTATCAAATCAATATACATTCCACTGAAAAAAGAAAAAAGTGCTATATCAAATGTAAAATATAGACAAGGCTGTAAAACGTTACAGTAACTGAAATCATGAGCACAACTGTTTCATTTTTATTTGGCTGTTATCTACTGTTAAATTCTTTGCAATTAGATAATGAAAATTAAAGGTTCTGTTTTTGTTACAAAAATGTGTTGCCTTTATAGATACAATGTTTATTTTAAAGGAATTATAAAATGTATAGAAGATGAAACTTATGACGTATTATTCGATAAACTTTTTCAATTGTAATATCATTTGTATATATATAATTCGTGGGAACGAAATTTATTTCGTGGCCACGACTTTAATTTCGTGGGAACGACTTTTATTTCGTGGCCACGACTTTTTTTTGTGGGCACGACTTTTATTTCGTGGGAACGACTTTTATTTCGTGGCCACGACTTTTATTTCGTGGGAACGACATTTAGTTTGTGGGAACGACTTTTATTTCGTGGCCACAACTTTTATTTCGTGGGAACGACTTTTATTTCGTGGGCACGACTTTTATTTCGTGGGAACGAATTTTATTTCGTAGGAACGAATTTTATTTCGTGGCCACGAATTTAAAAAAAATATCTCAAGTATATGTCCTATGGCAGCCACCGTACCAATATCTCGTCAAACTAATAAATATTAAATTTTTTCCTTAGAAACGGCAATTTTAAGATTCTCAATAATGAGTGAATATATTTGATATAAAAGTTTGGCATGTTTCTCACAAATAGCAACAAAAAATGGTTCTAAATTGTGTTTTAAACAAGCATTTTCGCTTTAGAAATCACTATGGTTTTCTTCATTTTTTTTCTTATTTTTTTACCTTCTTATCATAGCAACAAGTGTCAATTTTTTTATCTAACATGTATATTTTAAATACAGCTATAAATCTATGAGTTTGGTTCAATGATAACTTCTATGGTATAAAAAAAAATACGAAAAAATCATGTTTTGAAAATAATTGTCGGTTTTCATGCAATCATTCTCTAGATGTTGATTTGCCCACCAATGTTTTTTCTAAAATTGAAATTTGACCATATAGTTAATTCAATATTGTATTTTTCTTAACTTAGATAAGCTGCAATTACTTTCTGTATTACTTTAAAGTTGGTAAAATTTGCCATTTTTCTATATTTGGTCTCCGTTACCATGGCAACGGTAGCCCTTAGCAACAAAGCTATGGCATCTTGCTGCTTATTGCATCAATATATATCATTGTATGCAATATAAAGAAAATCGTTGACTATGCGTTCCGGTGTTATATAGTGCCTTTACCCCCTAGCCATCTTTCCCCCCGGAAAGATGGCTATATAGCAGTTTTTCACCCCGAAAAAATGACTATATAGTAGATTTTCCCTCACGGAAAGCCGACTATATAGTGGTTTTTCCCCCTTTTAATAGCCAGATTACCCCCACGGAAACCTACTATATAGTAGATTTTCCCCGTTTCACATTTCGGTCATGTTTATGGCGGACCATTCATGGCAAAAGTTTGCAATATCTGAGATGATATTCATTTGATTACTCATAGTTTAGGGTAATAAATGCATTTATTAATACATAGTATAAAATTCAGGCTTTTATTCATCCCTGATATGAACGAAGGCACGCTTTTATCACATTCCTGTATCATCAACCTTTATTTCACCCTTTGTTACGATTTTTTAACACCTTTGCTCCTTTTATTCAGATTTCAAAATACCGCGGATATTTTTGTTTTAATCGATGCATTTTTACGGTGTGGACTATGACGTTATAACATGGACATATTTTTATTTAGAAGACGTCACAATACGTTTGAGCGTCAAAAGTGCGCGGTTTTGAGATGGGAGAACTACGATAAAGCTGGATAACGTTTTTCATATGAAAATATAAACGAGATGTTTATCAAAAATATGATAAAAACATAAATACTTGGCAAAATCTGTATCACACTCGAATCAACCCCCAACCAATATCAGCCCCATGGCCTTCGTTCATCCTGCTGATATTGGAGTCTCGGGTTGATATTGGGTGTGTAACAGATTTTGCCTTGTATTATTTCTATGTAATAAGCTCCTTCCAAAGAAAATAACTGATAAATCTTGACTAAATTTTTCAGAGGGATTTAGGAGTGGAAATGTATTAAATGTATTACCCCCTTTGACCCCACCGGCTATTGATTTTAAGTGAAACATTTAGAATTGACGATCTTAAATGTAATCATATATCTTTACTTCTAGATTATTATCTAACGAGAGACCGGGTGCAGTGATTTGTTGAGAAACTATTTTTTTTTACTTCGCTTGATTGGGTTCTAAATCAAATGAAATTTCAGATTGTGAAATGTATTTCAAACTAGACAACTCATTACATTACATATACTGAGAGAGGTATTTTGTTCTAATTTTTTCAGCAAATAAAATTATCAGATATATACCATCACTTGAAACTATATTTACATGTATTACAATGTATATAAAGACAAGAATACATACAAGAAAATTTCCTAAGAAACATCTACTAAAAAAGGTCCTTTATACGTGTAATTTCACGTTTTAAGTTTCGTGGAAAACACAGAATATCCTACGGTGGTTTAAATCAATTCTTTCCTTTAGAGATAAAGTTTGATAATGTTTTTAATGGAATATAAAGTTTCTTTTCATTCTTTTGAACATTTGAACATACGCATTATATTTGTTTACTCATTTCTTTTTACAAAATTAAAACGTAAAAAATTGCAATTCGTCAATTTTAACATAAATTTAAAGAGAAAGAGACTTAAAATTATTTCGAGGATTAAACCCGGGTCACCTAATGAGAAATAATCAAGTCATCGGGACCGTAGCTGGGAAGCAAATGAGTGTATATCTTGTCAAATCATGTAATTTATCAGATAATTACCTGAATAAGTTATGTGCATGCCATGATACATTGTTTCAATTTTCAGCATTGTCTATAATAAATAATAAATCGGCAAAACGAAACTTAACCTGTATAGATGAATGCAGATATATGCAAACTGAGGGTCAAAAACATTGATTTTAAATCCTTACTGGATTTCCATAAATATTTTTTATAAAATTTGAACCAAAAACGTTTGGGAGAAACCCTACTATGGGGGAAAAACTACTATATAGTAGCTTTTCCCCACGGGGAGAAAGGCTAATATATAGCAGGTTTTCCGGGGGGAAAAGCTACTATGGGGGAAAACCGCTATACAACACCGGAACCCCTATATACAATTTTGATTTTTACATAGAATTGATCTTAAAAGCTTACAATTTAACGACCTTAAAGAGACTTGAGTGTCTTACCTTTTCCAAATAATGTACAAGCATTTTATTTAGGAACAATGCACTCCAGTTAACAATCATAGTATCAACTGATTTCCTTTTCTTGAATATGTACTTTTTTGGAACAATTCAATACAAACGATCATTTTATTATACCACATGGATGAATATTCATCTGAGAGAAATTTCAAGGCATTTTATTTTTGTACATTTCAACATATAATATTACATGTATATGTACATATCCAGGTACATCTGCATGACCCCTTCGAAAATATTATTTCTACACCAAAATTTTGTTCCTTTTTTATAAGCCCCCCCCCCCCCCTACCTTAGAAACAAATATTTTCCAAAAGGGAAAATTCTGTGTTTGTTTTAAGGGGATGTCCTTTATCATGTAGCTCTTTTTAAACCAATTAACAATTATTGTAACTAATCAATCATCAGACCCTTGTTTCCGGGGTATGGAGGTAAGAAGTCAGATGTCTATTTATAACTTTTTTCATGTCAATTTATAAACCTTTGTGAATTTCTGATCCCTTACCCCTAGAACATTTGTTACCACCTTCCCCCTCTTGATCTGCGAAAGTTTTAATTTTATATTTTTCTTTTTCTCAAAATGGAGACTATTTCCTTTTAAATCATGTCGAGGTATTTTAGGCACATTGTATTTTATATCAAAAGGTTGCAATTGGAATATATCTTTTATTTTTTGTTTCAGGATATTGTGCTAAATACAACACTGACAAAAAGCGAGTTGAGGAAAATTACGCAAACGGATTTGAATGCCTGAACTTTGCTGACAGCGAGAAATGCCCATCTAGATACCAATCCACCGACGCTTATAAATGTAAATTTATATATCTTAACAATAAAATGCTTTCTTTGGTGATTTATACGGGTATGAAGGAAGCGAGCATTGCAAAATAAATTCATAAACAATAATGAGGATTATGTAAATTCATTCTCAAAGATCGCTACCTTCATAGCCAGTACGAATCGTCAAAGAAAACATTTATTGTTTGTATCTATATATTTTATTTAATAAATTCTTGAATTAAACATAAAGAGAAAGTAAAAGTAAAATATTGATGATGTACAACGTTAGATAGGAGGAAAAGTATATTTGAGTCTGGCGTCATTTCTTCCAGTCTGATTATTTTAGGTTGCTAAAAGTTCCGATCGATTGATTAACTGGTTAGAACTGGACAAGTAGGTTTCAGCCCTGTCAGTTTCTATAGAAATATTTCTTAAGAAATACTCTGTTGAAGTAAATGAAAATACATACATTTTCGAGAGAGTTCGGATACAGTTTTTTTATATATTGTTCTTTTGTTCATTTTGTCTATAACATGTTTTCCTAATCCATCATATTTAAGGAGTCGCATCAAAATGTTTGATGCTGCCGTACTAGAAAAATTGGAAGTTTTGATTGACAGGATTTATGGTCTTTAAGCTTCGTCATCTACATGACAAACTAAGTATATGGTTTATATGAGTAAAAAAGCTTCAACAAAAGCTGAGAAATCCATTAAATCTATGACAGAGATTCTGAATAGTGATGGCGGAACTCTGACTTTTTAAAGAGAATATAATGCAAAATATCATGCTTAAACTATCATTTTCTCACATCTCACCTCAAACAGAGTGCATGATTATGATAAGTAATGATTGTTTTACATAAGACAATCGGGTAGGGGTTTTCAAGAACTGCAAGTAGTAGGATAAGTTCAATAATCAAATAATAGAAGTGCTTGGATGTTAAATTTTACCCTCTTACATTTGACCCCAATGAGGCAAATAAACAGCGTAGTGGGAATAAACAGAATGTATTATTCTCAACTGTAAAATGTGTTACCCCTGGTTTTATAATGGCTGGGCAGAGTATCTCCATCAAAAGTGAAAATCTATTATTCTTTGCCTATTTGAAAATAATCGATTGATCAGGTTTCATTCATTACTTATTATAATTGTTCGATTAGATCAAAGATGCTACAAACTAAAACAGCAAAATCCGACACAAACTGCTTGTCCGATTTGTATATCACTATCACAATCGGGAACAACACCAATAGTGACAAAGGAAGAATCGGGGTATGTATGACTGAATATTGTTAATAAGGCAAAGATGATTTCTCTATCTCGAGTTCCATAGACATAAACAATTTCATAAAAAAATAATAACCGGAGAAGTTTCAATGTGAAATTTCACGGAATATATAAAATAATTCCAACCCGAATTTGCATTGTGTTAGCGGGAAAGATATTGCCTTTTACTTTGCATTATTCTGCCGTAAATATAAAATTGGATTTTTCATATCACTTTATTCGCGTATAAATTTAAGAATTGAACGAAAAACATAAATCAGTTGCTGATACATTTTGTTGTCACCAGGCTTTGGGCGAATTACATTGTAAAGTAATGCATTACATTATCATTACTTCATGAATTTGGGCATTAAATTATCATTGCCATTACTTAATTTTCTTGAAGTAATGCATTACATTACCATTACATGAGTATAATCATGCATTACATGTACCATTACCATTACTTTGTGAAAAGTCAACAAGTTTAAAAAAGTTAAGTTAAATAAATAGTTTTTGCAAATGTTTAAAATATATAACATACTTTATCATATCTACAGGTTCATATTTGCTATCAGAAAAAAATTTAATGACTTATACAAGATTGCTGTTGCACTTTATGATCATCAAAGTTTGAAAGGTTTCATCTTTTAACTGCATCCTGTCGGGTTTGAAAATCTTCCCAGCTATATTAAATAAACGTTCCACAGGAGCAGTGGAGGCTGGGACTGAAAGATACTATGTGGCAATCTTTATCTTAGGATATATTAAGTGTTCAGGCAATAATAGAAAAGAATACATGAATTTTGTATTTTCTATCAGTCCAAACTAATATACTTAATATAACATAATATTAACTTAATATACAAATATATATATATATATATATATATATATATATATATATATATATATAGTGAGAGAGAGAGAATTTTTTTTAATGGATTATAATATATTGGAAGTGATTTTCAAGATTCCAGAGATCATGGTTGGACAGTGCATTCATATTTTGCTTTTAAAGGTGCATGTCTGTCCTCTATTCTATTGGAACACAGCTAGCCAATAGAAAGGGGGTTGGGCTGTTTAGCACTCCTTAAAACAATAAATTGTTTTGATACTTAGATTATCCCAAGGGCATTGTGTATTGTTGACACATTCTTCACAGTAAAGGATTTATTGAATGCACAACTAAATAACTGGAGTAAATTTTTCAAATGATTTTAAACTCTTAATAACAACACTCTTTAAAATGTTATTAAACTGTGTTGTTATAGCTAGTAATATTGACAATTTAAAAATGGTTTTTTAATTTTTTTAATAATACAACTGAAATATTTTTAACTCAAGAATTATTTCTTTCTTCTTTAGAATAATTTTTAATCAAATACCGTTTCAGTTATATTTGTATTCAATTCATCACGATTTTAAAAATGAACACGCATAAATAAGCATAGTAATGCAAAGTAATGCCATGTAATGCCACCATTACACTAGATTTTGGAAAGTAATGCATTCCATTACCATTACGTGTAATGCTAACTTTGTGGCATTACACATTACTAGCATTACTTTGAAAACATGTAATGCATTGCAATGCACTACCATTACGTTTAGCATTACCCCAAGCCTGGTTGTCACAGTAGAACAAGATATGATACCTTGAATATTTTGTTAACGGTTGGATTAAACTTCTTCAAGTATACCATTAAAACAGCAATGAACTTTTTTTCAGAGCTGATGACGATGGCCCAGTCAAAACGGTTTTTCTTGTAATACTTGTATTGGCTCTGGCTGGTGTGATTGTGTCCTTTATTTTGTTTTGTAAAAGGAAATCTCTCAATCTTAAGAGATTTTGCAAAGGTATTTATATTACTCATATCGTCATTTATTTCTTTTTATGTCTGTGTAAAGCCAGTTGGCACAGTTTGTATTATTACTAATTGAAATGAAATTATCAACAAAATTAGATGCAGAAAAAGGGCCGAAAGACGAAACAAAATATGAAGCAGAATATGAAAAGCACGAACATGAAGGTTTCTATACAAACTACATGTCACACTTACATACACAAAACTATATTGTCAAAACACTATATCTCTGAAGTCATTTTATTTTAAAGTGTTTTAAATATTTTTTCTAATGATATCATCACATTTTCTTCTGTTTAAATTGCAAGTTATTAATTGAAGCCACATTTATTGTTTTATTTAGATGATGTAAAATCTCCTTTGATTTCCAAGCAAACTCTTAAAAATCAACAAGGTAAACGGAGTTACACTTAGTGTTTTAGATGTTTACATACTGTGGCCGGTATTAATTCAATGCTGACCATGCTGAAAATTCATAAACAAATAAGAGTATTATATTGTATTTGGACTTGAATTGTAAGAATTCTAGTCTTATGTAACACATTCTAAAACCAAAACAACATGTATTGTTCTTTGAATAGCATGCCGTACTTGCATTCAATTGGCTTATTAAATGTTAATTTGAAAACGTTCTTGTCACAAAATTAGGACCTGTGTTTTTCGAATAAGAATTCCAAGTATTGTCTCTTCTTGTTTCAAAGTAGGTGTAGTTAAGGTCAAGATCAGGTAAATGATTCCAGGGTGTCTTTTTGGTGCTAGTACCATTATGACGTCATAATTGATTTGATGAATATTTTTCCCGTACTTTACGGCTTTAAAGGAATTATGTAGAAAATAAAGTAATTTCTTTACATTCTATCTTAAATCATGGGAAAAGTAGCCCCGATACCTGTATTCAATTTGACATCATTTTAAAGAGGAGGTCAAGAGCTTGTTTAATGTCGTTTTTAGAGAGACTGTAGGCATTCTAGATATATTTCATTAGTAAAAAATCGACAAAACTCCAAAATGTGTTACTTTTTTCCTTCATATTTCATTGAAAATGGCACTTAAAAACATTATTTTTCATTGTATTTTCCAGAAATTTTAGCCCCGATACATCCTATCAAACAAAGCTATTGTTATGAAGCATCGTAGAAAGAATTTCTTGAATTTCATAAACCTGTAGCCACCTTTCATTTACTAGATCTTGACCTTAAGGCAATAGGTACATGTACAAGCTTATTGGGCATAAGCTCTGTTTCAGAATTGGTCTTAAAACAAATTGTTGACTACTAGAATATTTGTTCATTTAAAACAATTTGAATAATAAAAGAATGTATTATTTCGTGTCAATGACAGGAATTGCATTTTTGTTTGAAACTTGGTTTCGTTTATTTTCTTCTTGCATTAAAATGAACGTTTTATGATAACCCAACTACATTAAGGGAGTAAGAGAGTTCTAATTAAAATGAAAACGATGAGCAAAAGATAAAAAGATAATTTAATTTCATATCAGCTGGTATTTTACATTCTTGTAATGACGGTATCATATTCTAACTGTATCAGATTCTACTCTGGTTTCTGCACGTCTGTACTGTTTCTGTTTCTAATTCAGTGTCAATCGAAGTTTCTTCTTCAACATCAAGAGCTGATAACTTGTTGGGAAAACCAAATACAAACGAAGGTATTGTTTCAAAAACCAAGTTAGATGGTGTTCCTTCTTCAAAGCAAACGCCATGCAGTATAACTGCCTCAAAACCAAAGTCAGTTGATGACGCGTCTTTAAAACTAGATTCGGGAAACAAGACTGCTTCAATTCCAGAGTCAGATAATAATACTACTTCAAATTCGGACTCGGATAAAGACACTGTAGGAAAATCAAAGTCTGACGATATCAATCTTTCAAAACAAAATTTATTTGATGTATCGACTTCAAAACAAAACTCAAATGGCAATGCTTTAAAACCAACGACTAAGAGAGAGCTTATGGAAAGAGATACTTTATGTATAGGTAAACGAAAAAAAAATATGGTATAAAGATTATCTATCCATAGAATTGCAGTACAAAATATGCGAATATGTAAGTGTAAAATATACTCTTTATTATAAATGAATATAAAAAGAATTTGTCATTAAAACATCTATGTTCATAAGTTAATCATTACTTGATACTAACATCAAATTGAAAAAAAAATTACAATAATGCTTTATCTGCTAATTAGAAATTTTTCGCTGCATTTCCAGAAAATAAAAAAGAAGAAAAGGAAATGAATAGCCAAGAAAGTAAGTTGTGGTGTAAAATTATGCTTATTAGTCACACTTACAAACAATATTTTTACCTTCCATGATGTTATCCTTATTCTTCAAAATTCAGTTATTGTTAGAATAACCATTTGCAATAATTTGTATGTAATGATCGTATCATTTTGACTTATATAACCGGTATTATTAAACTGCCTGAGAGTTGTCACAAAAACAAAAAAGTATATATGCATTTGTACATTAATGATGTTACAATTTCATTAGTAATTCGTTTTGGGGAGAATGTCAATTTCACTGTTATACCATGAAGTTGTGCATTTTTACATAATCTTAGTAATCCAGTTAAACCATAAATGTCTCTTTACTTTCGAATGAATGATCTAGACATCTTATAAATATTTCCGTATATGCAAACATTTATAGTAAATGTATTTACAAAGAAGATATCATATCTTGTATTTGTGCTAATAGCTCACCTGAGCCGAAGGCTCAAGTGAGCTTTCTGATCAAAATTTGTCCGTTGTCTGTCGTTGTTGTTGTCGTCGGCGTCGTCGTCGTAAACTTTTCACATTTTCAGCTTCTCAAGAACCACTGGGCCTATTTTAACCAAACTTGGCACAAAGCATCAATGGGTGAATGGAATTCAAGTTTGTTCAAATGAAGAGCCACACCCTCTTTAAAGGGGAGATGATTTATTATTATTTAAAATTTGTTGGTATTTTTCAAAAATCTTCTTCTCAAATACAGTATGGTAAAAAAAGTTGGAATTTGGGTGGAAGCATCCTCAGGAAGTGTAGATTCAAGTTTGTTTAAAACAAAAAACCCGGGGGGGGGGGGGGGGGGCACAATGGGGGATCAAGTTTTACATAAGAATATATAGAGAAAAACTTTAAAAATCTTCTTCTCAAAAACAATTAGGCCTGAAAAGCTGAAACTTAATTGGAAGCACCCTCAGGTAGTGTAAATTCAGGTTTGTTCAAATCATGGTCCCCGGGGTATGGTGGAGCCACAATTGGGGGGGGCTAAATTTTTACATAGGAAAATATAGAGAAAAATCTTTATAAAAATCCTCTGGAAAAGCATTCAGCCTTAAAAGCTGAAACTTGTGTGAAACCACAGGCAGATTAAAGCTTTACCAAACCATGGTTCTCTGGAGAAAAGTGGGAACACAAAGGGGGATTTTTATTTAGGAATAGAAAAAATCTTTTGATATAGGAATAGAGAAAAATCTTCTCACAAATACTAAAACAAAAACGGGGCTTGGTATTTACCATAAAAATATGTGGATAAAAATCGACAGATTTTTTTACTTTTTGTGCAAGGTCTACTGTACCTAATTTTCAAAATTTTTGATTTTGATACTGTAATGCTGATTTGATCAGAGTTATGGCTATTGTTGCTGGGCAGGTGAGCGATGTGGCCCCTGGGCCTCTTGTTTCTTTAAAATGGAAAACTTGAAAAATTGTTATGCTTTCAATGAATAACAATTATAACACTCTTACGAGAAGGTAATTTAAGACTTAATGTTTGTGAAACGAATTACTTTTTTGTAACTTTTGCTTTACTCATTTTACTTTAAGAAGATCTATTTAAACAAAATGATGGCCATACATGTACTTTAAAACCAATGTCGCAAGATGACGATGCTACCAAATTAACATTAAATGAGCTTCCTGCCTCAAAACCAGTGACAAATGATGCTCCTTCAGATGTTCTAGCTTCAGCATCGCAAACCACGTCAAACAGTGGTTTTCCTTCCAATAACAGATCAAATAAAACAACTAAGAAAACTCCTGATCTAGATGATTTCAAAGCAAAGCCAACAGGTATTCATGCTGAAACATCATATTCATAATCATTTCATAAAACTTTATCCCCACTGTTGAGAATACTTATGCTTTAAAATCATCTGCAGACGATGCTACTTTTTCAGGCGATATATCTAATAATGGAAGAGATGCTACATCTACCAAACCAGTTTTACAAGACTCTACTGCTACAAAGTCAACTGCTACAAAACCAAAAGCAGATGCTTCAAACTTAACATTATCAGATGAGAATCATACTGATACTGAAAGTACTGCTTTAAAACCAATAACTGCAAACAATCAGTTGGACGAAAACACCACAGGTTCATCAGGTAATAAAAATAAAATTTTACCAACTGAAAAACAGATGATGGATGTTAGAGTGAAACACACATATATACTTTAATAAAACAATATAAATTGATTACGACACAATGATAAAACATGTCTTTGATATTTTAATTGCTCTAAAAACAAAAATCAACCATTTATTGTAAATTGTAAATAACCCTTAATATTGGATAAACTTTGAGGACGATCTTTCTTAGGTTAATCACCTTAAACGATATATAAAATGACCGATTGATCAAAAGGCGCTAATATATTAGAACTCTATAAAGAATATTGATGTAATAATGTTAAATTCAATATGAACAAAAAAAAATCTGATGAAATCCTTTTCAGTTTTCTCTTATAATTTGTAGGCTATGAAAATGGTTATGTTTGTTAGTCTTACGTTTTCAAAGAGTTCAAAGCTGGGTTTTGCAAAATTGAAACTAATTATGGGAATTAATGTTTGTAGGATTATGGTTTGCAAAACGTTTTAACATTCCTGATTCAGTTGCAGTTGTTTCAATTTATGTGAAAAAGGAGTCTCAGAAAGTTTTACTATTTTAGCCTGTTATTGTTTAAGCAAAAAAAAAAAAGCAAAGCAAATGTCCAAAGAAAGCCAAGTAATAGCAGATAGAATAAATTATTGAACAAATAATAAAACGAAAAGAATTGTAACCCACGGAGGAAATTTGAAATGTTTCAAACAAATAACCACCAGCCAGCATCCGAAACTCGTTTTTAATGTTAATAAACTGTGCTTTATGCAAAGATTGTACATGTATCAGAAGCATATGTCAATATAAAAAAAAATTTCCAAGTGCAAATGGACCTTGGTGTGAATTACAAATCAACATTTTTTATTTCCATTTTTTTAAAGCTATTTTTTCAACAATAACTTGAATACATGTTATGCTTTCAGTGAATACTAGTTACATTCTTACAAAAAGTTGTTTAGAGCTTTTATTTTGTGAAACGAATACCCTTTTGGCAGATGGAGGACCACTGGTCTGATATCAAATTCAACTTGATGACTAATATTTTAAAAATACTATTTCGAATAAACATGTCATTTTGTTTGTATAATTAAATTTTCTTAGAGGGAAAACATTAGAAATTTGGCGTTGATTACAGAGTTAGTATATTATTTTATTTTTTATTCAAGTTATTAGAATAATCATATTTGAAACGTGGGTAAATATCTATAACGTATAATATTAATTGATAAGTTTTATTTTTTTTTTTATATTTTTTAACTTTAATTGCTTTACTCACTTTCCTTTAAGATGATCCATTCAAACAAAGTGATGATCAGACATTTACTTTGAAACCAATGTTGCAAGATGACGATGCTTCCAAATTAACATTAAATGCTTCACAGCCTGTGTCAAAAGGCACTCCTTCAGATTTTCTAGCCTCAGCATCGCTAACCATGTCAAACAGTGGAGTTCCTTTTAATAGAAGATCAAACAAAACAACTATAAAAAGTCCTGATCTATCAGATTCCAAAGCAAAGTCAACAGGTATTCATGCTGAAACATTATATTCATAATCATTTCATAAATCTTTATCCCCACTGTTGAGAATATTTCTGCTTTAAAATCATCTGCAGACGATGCTACTTCTTCGTGCAAAATGTCTAATGATGGCAGAGATGCTACATCTACCAAACCAGTTTCACAAGACTCTACTGCTACAAAGTCAACTGCTACAAATCCAAAAGCAGATGCTTCAAACTTACCATTATTAGATGAGAATTCTACTGATACTGAAAGTGATGCTTCGAAACCAATAACTGCAAAAAAGCAATTGGAGGAAAACACCTCAGGTTCATCGGGTTAATAATTTAACAATTGAAAACAGATGTTGGACTATTGTAATGAAAAATCCCTAGGACTATCAAAAAAAAAAGAGAGAAAAACTGTTAGGTTGCACACTTAAGGAAGGAGTCTTCTCGTTATCAGACATCCTCCTGATATTAAGAAATTCATAAAATTCTGACACAGTCAAACAGATAATATAATCAAATGATTCTATCAGTTTAATCAAATTTGACCTTCTTGTTTTTGCATCAAGGTCAGGTCAAGGTCACTACCTTTTCCTCAACTTAAAGGATGATAAAAATAAATGTAGTTATCTGCAGTTATGAAGACATCTGTTTAAGATATGAAGTTTCTATTCTTCAATGAAATGATAGAATATCAGAATGTGTATCAGCTTATACTACTAAGTTGGAATTAATATTTAATCTAAAATTGATATTGCTTAGCCCGCATTTCCTCTAATTTTCTGAAATGTTGATATTTTGATTATTTTATTATGCTTTCAATATTAAAATATTTCTGATTTTTACATATTATGAAGACCTTGCATAAAGATATAAATTGACAGAAAAGATAATATATTGACAATTTAATAAGAGAGAAAATCCGAGCGCTTAAAAAAGCTAATAAAAATGTAAATTGATAGGCAAATCATATTTTAAAAATATATTCTGAAATCCAAGTACCTTATCATTTGTTCACATTAGTTGAAAAAATCCGACATTAATGTTATTGTTTTAAAAATGCTAAAAAGACTCATGAATCTACAGCAATTCTGAATTGCAAAAACAAGTGATATTTTCCTACGCCAATGTTCCGCCAAAAATATAGTTCTTGTTAGATTCTAAACTTTGATTACTATTTCTATGCCAAGTTGTATGATTGTAAAAAAGAAAGAAAAATATGATATTTTAATTTCCTTTCATCGTGATTTAATGACCATTTAATCAAATTTACTTTTGACAAGTCGAAAACCAGAAAAGACTCCTTCCTTAAAACTCTGAGCGGCACTGAAGTTAGCCCTCAGTCTACTCAGAGACCCTAATAGCCCTGAGGTCAGCACTGAGGGTACTAAGGAAACCCTGATCTATTGATGCAATTGCATATGGTTAATTTATTAAATCCACCTGTCTAATAAGTTGTAATAGATGTAGGAAAATACGGAACACAAAATATACAACAATGTACAGTATATAATCTACCTACATGTAGGCTAGTTTCAAATTTACATACAATATTTATAGGAGAGGGTCACATTTGTTGACTGACATATCACCACGAGTCGTTTAAAAAAAGTTTTCTTCCGAAATAAAATAAAATTTGAAAAATGAATATCTTAAAAAACTAAAAATCAATTTCATTTTATTTTAGTCGCCCCTTTAAAACATGTAGAATTGAGTTGTATTCATAAATTTAAAACTATTCTGTTAATTTTTAATTAAGTGTAAATCAAATCTTAAATATCTATATAGCACGCACTGTCGACAGAAAATATCAAAACAAATCATAATTATATAAACATATAAATGTATTTCATCGAGTTTGAATTTTCAATGATAAATGGTTTATTAAAAAAATCAAATGAATTTTAGCACTTCAAAATTCCAGCACTTCAAAATTAAAATCGTCGAAATATACCACATGTAGTAAATTACACCTGCATGTACATATAAAGACCTGTACACTTCATAATAATTTATTCTTCATTCTATTTACATCATGATTATGACATCTTGATTAATTTTTATTGAACGGAAGGGAATAAAAAATCAACTTAACATGACATTATTTAAACTTTCCATTCACCAGCATTTAACACTGAAATCTTTCCTGTATGTTTAAAAGTAAAAAACACATTCTGTGCATATATAGATTGGCGAACTTTTCTATCTGTTCATGTTTCTAATGCTTACATAATGAAACGAGGTTAAAAGACTCCAAGGTGCTCTCTCTCTCTCCTCTCTCTCTCTCTCTCTCTCTCTCTCTCTCTCTCTCTCTCTCTCTCTCTCGCTAAGAAATATGTAAATCGTGATTAATTATTTCTGTATGGTAAGGAACGTAACAAAACTATAATAGAACTTTATTTTCAAGCGCAGGAATATTAAAAGACTTCATATATATACAGACCCTGAAACGTACTACTACACCAAAAAAGCGTGCGAGTTTCGTGCGAGAATCGTTTCGTGTAAACCGTTTAGCGTTTCGTGTGAATCGTGAAGCGTTTCGTGTAAACCGTTTAGCGTTTCGGGCAAAGCGTGCAGCGTTTCGGGCAAAGCGTGTAAAGCGTTTCGGGCAAAGCGTGCGAGAATCGTGTGAAACGTTTCATCAGATTTCATTCGGAACTTTTCTCAGTTATTAGTTCTTTCAAAATGGCGCCCGAGTTTAAGACTTCCCGGAATGGTTTGTGATTAACAAAACACTTATGTATGTATACTATTGACATTTTATTTGTAAAAATTAAATCAACTCTTTGTGATACTGTGAAGTCGTAATAAACATGTAGTATTTGATGTTTCTTTTACATCGATAACTGAAACCTTTCGACAGTGTACAATTAGCACTCGGACAACGGGTAAAACATACCTGCAGCTGACTAAACCTGTCAATCAAACTGTGTATTTTTTTCATTGGATGGTCACGCGTCTCTTTTTTTGTTATCAGCCACTAAAAAAATTAATGACTTTAAAGCAGTCGGAATCAGTATTTGATAAAGAACATCATTTTAATGATATACATGTAACGTTCATCAACTCAATAACAAAACTGAAAAAGAATAGAGGGGAAAATATTGTGTAAACATAATATATATGTATGGTACTATTTTTAAAAAGTTTGTGGTAAAAGCGACGTTATGCGTACATGTATATTGAGTCTGAAATTTAATTCATTGATTTTGTTCCATCCGATATAATTTATTGAATTTATTTTAGAAATAGATATCCTAAATAGTGATACAAACTTTTTTGTTTATGTCAATCGTCTCGTTTTCTGTCTGGTTTTATGTGCGGAGCATATTTTAATATGTGGTTGATACGATGTAAAAAAAATAATCGTTAGATTGCATAGCCTTCTTTTAAATTCGGTGATTAATTTACTTCTAAATAATTGTCAATTATAAATGTAATTGAATAACTATTTATTTAAATACATGTATTACGTTTTTATTCTCACAAACCATTTCAAAACAATTCCTAATGTTGAAAAATAAAGCCGCCGAAAAACGAAAAATGGATTTGCGTTTGTAATGATACGGATTTCAATTTTAATGTTTTAAAATTAATAAGCCATCTACATTTTCTGTATTAATTATTATTATTTTTACGGAACAATTTCATTTTTCCTACGACATTAAAACGAGTGATATTTCTTTCGAGCAATGATACATGTACGTGCATGTTCTGTAGCTTTTTTTTTTTATTTCTGTGATTGAAATATTTTTCATTAAAGATCAATATTGCCGATTTTAAAAGATTTATATGTGAAATATCATTATTTCTATTATATCGTAACATTTTAAAACAACTCTTACCATAAAAGTAAAAATCCGAGAGAACCCGATTGAAACGAAAATCGAAGCGTGTCCAAAGCGTGTGAAAAGCGAGCAAACCGTTTCGTGTGAGAAACGTTTCGTGTAAACCGTTCAGCGTTTCGTGCAAACCGTTTAGCGTTTCGGGGAAAGCGTGTAGCGTTTCGTGTAAACCGTTCAGCGTTTCGTGTACACCGT
>WFKH01010931.1:16362656-16393059 GCA_016163765.1 Magallana hongkongensis | reverse complement strand
CGTAAATGTTATATTGAATGACATTTATACAATATCTGGCATATTTTACTGCCGTGCTCAATTCTCAAAATCTATCATAATTTTGCAAATATTTTTTTATCGAAAGTAATATCATTATTACAGAGCTTGACGGGCAGAAACATTACAGATGCATGTAGTAAATTAAGATATTTTGTCTATACATATCAAAAATCGGTGGTTATACATAGTCACCGATTTTCCTTATGTTCTTATTTTAATACCTTAGTATTGGTATAATTATATAAAGATGCAAGACAACCTTGAACTGTTGCCATGGAGACCGGTTGTCATGGTAACAGAGGCACAAGTTCGAAAATGGCCGTTTTAAGCTTTTTTGGAGACAAATAGCATTAATGATTTGAATGATTAAACATGTTCTCAACTTTCATGTAATATCAGTTGAAGCTGCATTTTAGCAAAATAAATGGCCATTGCAATGACATTTTGAACAATTAAATATTTCTGCATTATTTTTTACTTTATACAAATTTCCTTAACAAGGTCAATTTAACGATGCTCAATGATGCTTGAATATATTTGATAAATAAGTAAACATGTTTCTCACAAATGGCAACATAGAATGGTTAGTAACATGTTTTAATTTTTATATGACGTGCATATTTTAATTATAGCTATTCATCTATGAGTTTGGTTCAATAATCACTTCTTTGGTATTTAAAAAATAGGAAAATATATTTTCAAAATAATGGAAACATTCTTTAGAAGTTGATTTGCCCACCAATATTTTTCTATAATTTGAAAATTGATCAATATTTAATTCAAATTTTTATATTTCATAACTTTGTTAGGCTGAAATTACTTTCTATATTGCTTTAAAGTTGATAAGATTTGCCATTTCTGTATCTTTGGTCTCCGGTACCATGGCAACGGTAGTCCTTAGCAAAACAAATTTATTTATCTAGCTACTGAATACATCAATATGTATCATTGTATGCAATATAAAGATAATTAGTGACTATGCCTGCCGGAACTCCTATATACAATTTTGATTTCTACATAGAATTGATCTTTAAAACTAAAATTAGGATTATTGAGCAAATTGAAAAAAAAGAAAAGATTTAATTCCATTAATTTTTACAATTTTGTATCATTGACGGTTGCGACTGCAACGTTTAATGATATAAAGTTTGTATCATTAGCGGTTGAGGGTGTCGATATTTGCTTGTTTCATTAAGCGTTAAGGCTGCTGTGCATTTGTGCCGCTTAATGATACAATTGTATCATTAAGCGGCGATTTATCATTAACAGTTAAACATGTCAACTGTTAATGCAAGAATGCTATTTATATCATTATATCATTAAGCGGCGTTGTATCATTAACGGTTGTTACATGGCATTGGTACACTACAATTGGGGCGAATACACTACGGGTTAAAGTGTATCGGGGGAGAATACATATAGTGCAAACAAAAACACTTAGATTCGCGAAGCACACAGTGTTATCACTAATTTAATTGTTTACTGTGTGTTTTTTACTTATCAAAGTTAATTTAACCATTATATAACCATTATATAAGAGTTATTAAGACATTTATCTGTATATAAGAGCATGTACGAATGATCTTTATTTAGAACAGTTTGATGTCGCTGGAATACAGGTTTCAGATCCATGATTTGATTGGTTAATTTAGATACTAAACCTCGAATCTTGAACCTTGTATTTCCAATCTCGTATTTTGAATCTCGAATCTCGAATGAGCCTTCTGGGCTTTCGTAGTAACGCCTAATGATTCAATTCTATCGTTAAGCGGCGATTTATCATTAGCGGTTAGAGATGTCAACTTTTAAATGCAATAATTTATAGCAGACGGCGTTGCAATTGCAACGCTTAATGATATTTATATCATTAAGCGGCGTTGTATCATTAACGGTTGTTACAACGCTCAACCGCGATTATTTTATCGAAATGATATTATTTTCGACAATTTGTGTAAAAAGTTTTGCGCACGATGTGATTTTTTTTAATTACATATCCAATCCAATAGCAGAATGATTAGAAATAACTCAAAAAAGTATGTATTAGTTTTTAGTTATATCATATACTTAGTGGTGTATAGTGGTGTATCAGCCCTGATACACGTGTTTTGGACTAGGTGAGACAAAAACCGGAAGCTAGGGCTGTATCGCCCTCAGGGCGATATTTCTCTGTCTCAGCCTGTCGTCAAGGGGGGCATATTGCCCTCAAATTTAAAATCGTAAATTCCCGAATACCTCTGTTTTTATTAAGGCTAGTTTGTGAAATAACAAATAAATAATATAAAGCATAACATTACACGTCGGAATATTTTTATAAATTGACGAAAATTTAAAAAATAATAATTCAAAAATAGCGCCAAACAGCGATATTTATCTCAGTAATGGGAGGTAACCTACGCAATGGTTGTGTATTTAGAACAATAGCACGCTTTTTTAATTTCAATCAACGTTTAAATTATTAGAGAAAGATGAAACACGAGACTACATTTAAAAAAAAAACAGTTTATATAGTAAAAATAAAACGGTTAAAGGAATGAACGCGCTTATGAATATTCTCAAACAACTCGCGAACAGTATGGATTTTTAAGGAATGGAATCTGACAGGAAACTTACGAAACTCCAGTGAAAGAATTTGACTCATTACGAAGTTGCCTAGGATGGAAGTTTCCCTCTCTATAATTGTATATTCTAAAAGATGATGCTTCATCTCAGACGACAGACCCTCTTCTACTGAACGACGACGGTTTGTGAACAAGGTCCGACAACTCTTACAGTTTCGAACACATATAAAAAAGAAATAAAAACGTATGACTTTTAAAATCCGAAAAAATCTAAAGCTTCTCTATAAAAAATTATATTCCTTATTTGAATTTGATGAAACTCTTTGATGTAAGATATATGATATAAACAACACCACACTCTTGCTTTGATCTCGTATCAAATCGTATTTGGTTTCAGCCCTCGGATGGTATCGGCCCGCGCCCTTCGGGCCTTGGCTGATACCAACCGCTCAGGCTGATACCAGTGCCGAGATCAAAACAACAGTGTGATATTCTATATGTATTAATGTTATGTATTACTTTTTTAAAATGTATTTTTGAATGTATTAGTATAAGTTTCTTTTAAAATAACATACATGTATCTGATTTTAATATATAGTAATTTTAGATAAAGTGATAATATGATGCACATTTATACTTTGTATTTTCATGTTTAGGTAAGAAGAAAAAAGCACCAGTTCCTCCTACACCGTGTAATTCTACAACAGATGAAATGTCAAGCACTAGAAAACCTTTTTTGTGAGCACAATTTAAAAGAATATTTTAACCAAAATATTTGTTGACGTGTCAAATACTCTATTATTATTTTTTTATTGTTTGTTACTTTGGCTTTTTAACTGATATTCCAAAGTCAGATAGAATTGTACTCACTACTGATAAGCTTTTTGAACGAAACAAGAAAACATTCTAATAAGTTTTTACATGTCATAATTTTTCCCCATTTTTATATTTGCCATAACTGTTTAATAAATTAGATTGCTATTGATAAAAAAAAAGATAAAGAAAAGTCCAGTAGTCATAGGTGTCCTTTACTCTTGTGTGTATTTTAAAACAAAACTCTTTTTTTGTTTATCAAAAAAAATGAATCGATTATAAAAAAAAAAACCACACACACAAGAGGCCCATGGGCCACATCTCTCATCTGAACAATAGTTTTTGTATCATTCTATTTGGAAATGTTTAAATATGAAACTTTTTAAAATTGTTAAAACTCTCTTATATTCCAAGATTTGACAATGCATTAACACCATAAAAAGAAGCCTACTTTTTTGGAAATCATATCCCAAGATCTACGATGCGTCAATAAGCCAATCTTATTATCCTAGGTCTCAACGTATGAAAGATAACAAAATAGTAAAAAAAAAAAAAACTATTCATAATTTTAAAAAGTGAGAGAACGTCACTGTGACCTTGATTTGAGGATATGAAGATATGAGGATGCTAAAAATAGTAAAATACCGTAACTAAACGTAGCATTGTATTTCTATGGAAGAAAATTTTTAAACAGTTTTCCTTTATACTTCTGTGTTGAACTTTGAATCCATCTTTGGGACCCAGTATTTGTCCAGGGGTCACGATGTTAACAATATAAAATCTACACTATCTTAACATACTTGTATAGTAATCTTACAATCTGTAGCATTTTAGTTCTTGAAAAGAAGATTTTTAAACAGTTTCCCTATTTATTTCTATGTTATACTTTGAACCCCTCCTAAGGCCCCAGTATTTGTCCGGGGGTCACGATTTTAACAATTTAGAATCTACACTATCTGAGGATGTTTGCATAGTAATATCACAAATTGTAGCATTGTAGTTGTTCTTGAGAGGAAGATTTTTAAACAGTTTTTCTTTATATTTTTATGTTGAAATTTTAACTCTACTTGGGGCCCCAGTATTTGTCTGGAGGTCACAATTTTAACAATGTAGAATCTACACTATCTTAGCATGCTTGTATAGTAATCTCACAAACTGTAGCATTGTAGTTCTTGGGAAGAAGATTTTTAAACATTTTTTCTCTATATTTCTATGTTAAACTTTGAACCCTTCCTGGGGCCTCAGTATTTGTCCGGGGGTCACAATTTTAACAATTTACAATCTACACTATCTTTGCATGCTTGCATAGTAATATCAAAAACTGTAACATTGTAGTTCTTGGGAAGAAGATTTTTAAACAGTTTTTCTTTATATTTCTGTTAAACTTTGAACCCCTCCTGGGGCACCAGTATTTGTCAAGGTGTCACGATTTTAACATTTTAGAATCTACACTATCTTAGCATGCTTACATAGTAATATCACAAATTGTAGCATTGTAGTTCTTGAGAAGAAGATTTTTGAACATTTTTTCTCTATATTTCTATGTTTAACTTTGAACCCCTCTTGGGGCCCCAGTATTTGTCCGGATGTCATGATTTTAACAATTTAGAATTTTCACTATATATACAAGCTATGGTGTAAATATTGGCATTTCTAGTGCAGTGGTTCTTGAAGAGAAGATTTTTTACGACACACACCCTATTTTCACTGTTTCATAATTATCTCCCTTTTAAATAAGGTTACACCTTTAATTTTAAAAGTTTTAAATTTCCTTCCCAAAAGAATGCTTTGTACCAAGTTTGGTTAAATTTGGCCCAGTGGTTCTAGAGCAGAAGTCAAAAATGTGAAAAGTTTACAGACAGACAGACAGACAGACTGACGACGGACAACAGGTGATCAGAAAAGCTCACTTGAACCTTCGGTTCAGGTGAGCTAAAAACCATTAAGTTAATAATATGAAACTATTGTGGCTGATTAACATCGCTGTAGCAATCACTTTCTCTCAATTAAAAATATGTTTCTCTAGATGTGCACCAAAGAATGTTACCCCGTTTGAATTCAATGTCAATACATCCATCTACAAGAATAAATCAAATGTTCCTTCATTGTTATAAAGCATTATTTTTCATTCTCGATTCGATATTTAACTGATCAAAATTTGCCTTTGTGTGTTGTCGTTTACTTTACACATTTAAATTTTCTTGTCCAAAATAATTTTCCGATTTTAACCACACTTGCCAAAAAAAAAAAATTCTGGGTAACGGACTTTTAAGTGTATGTTCAAATGAAGAGCCTGGTCTTCAAATTGGAAATGATCAGGAAAGAATGAAAATAAGGTGGATATATTCAAAATATTCTTTTCAAGAACCAAATAGCCCCTTATATATAAACATTAACATACGTCCACTATATCGTAGATTTAAGATTGTATGAATCATAACCCCAGGGTCCGGGAAAGGGCTCTGATATATGAAGGGGGGGGGGGTCCTCAAAGTTTATTATGGGTTGAATAACAACTCTATAGCATTTTTATAAAGGACATCTATTTTATGAATTATGTAAATAGTATGGAAAGAATCTTGTAAACAGAATTTAAAGTTAAGTTATGACAATTTCCCTGTTAGTCGATAGAGACAGGGAATCGTCAAATCTTATGATTGACTAATGCATATAAAAAAACCTAAATGCTGTTATTAATATAAGTCGAAGTAAGAATAAGAGAGTTTCAAATACAGTTATTTCATCATTGCTTTAGACAGACTTATTTCATTATATTTTTTTCTGGGAAGGAGACACATTGCATAGAAAAGAAAGCGGAAATTATTTTGGAGAAAATATGATATTTACATCGTATAAAACATGAACGTTATTAATAGATGTATTATAATTAAAAAGTGAATTTCTTTCAAAAGAAAATTGAGTTTGGTATGGCTTTGTATCGATTGTATTTATTGGTAAAGATACATTGTATCATTTACATGTACAAAATATTTGGTCAAAACGACGTTGCTCATGTAAGCAATGTGGCTCATGGACAGTTTATGAACATTTTGTTTTCCTTTTATTTTTCAAGGCATTCTGAAAAGAAAGGAAAACCACCACCTAGACCTACAGATCCACCTTCTAAGCCGTGAATTTGGTTGCGTCATTTACATGTAGTATTTAACAAAATTAATTTTGGTGTATTGTTATTGTGTCGAGGCTCTAAGGTTAGGTACAACTTTTGTTGTTCTCATGCAGAGACAAAATGATGTGTAAGATTATATAAAATAATATTGTATCCTATATTTACATAAAGTGATACATTTGTCAAGATTGATTTATATACGTGTACCTGTATTTCACCTCTATCTAAAGACCGTGTAGTGTGCGACAAGCGCGCTCGGTTCTGTCCGTCATCGATAGGAAGTTTTCTTTGCTTGTCAATGTGGCCGAGTGGTTATTGCGCTGGTCGCTCACTGCAAAAAGAGTGAGTTCTGCAGCTTTAGAGTGGGTGGGTGTGCGTGCTTGTATTTGTGCGTATTCTAGAGTGATAGTAAAGTGCAACAGCTTTCTGTTAGAATCCACTACTAATGAATTATGTTACAATCAAGTCGTCATGTGTTATCAAAGGTTTATCAGTCTGAGACAAAACTGATGTAAGATAAAGCAGTTTTTCTTGAAACAATTTATCGTTGATTAAATACAATTGTAAGTGTATTCTAAGTAAATAAAGACATACAAAAACTTAATCAAGAAAATTAAGTGTTATCAAATAACTCAACTATTTGTTTTTAAAAACAAGCTTAGGTTTGCTCGTGTTTGAATTGAAAAGGCAGAGTCTAAATCTACCGTTATTTAACATTTTTAAAAAATGAATTTGTCGATGCAAGGTTAAAGATAACTTAAAAGTATTGCAGTTTTGAGATTTATAATATTATATTTCATCTTTAAGATGTAAGTAAGATCAAAGGATAAATTGGATTTTACAGATAATTCTTAAGATATGTATTACCCTTTGTCGTAAAAAAGTTTTGGCGGAATGTAGAATTCCTTGTAACTACGAGATAGTTGTTTGTGTTTTACCAAGAAGTCGTCGACAGAACATCAAAATAAATTGATATCTGATTAAATACCCGGTAAACACCAAATAAATTTTCCAAGACCTTGGACCAAATTGCAAAAATCATAAAATTAAAAAGTTGAGAAATTTTGAAACAAACATGTATTTATTTCTTTTGCAACAAATTGCTCTTCATAATGCATGATGTATTTTATGTGTAAAAGAATAGCCCAATGTTTTATTATTTTCATACAATAACAGCAGTTCTTTTTATAGATTAACGAGGCCTGGTCTAATTTGTTCTGCCCTAGATTTTTTGATGATTTTTTTTCATGAATTTCTACTGATATGATTATTATTTTAAAATAAAAAAATCAGACATTACCACATCGTTTGATTAGGGGGTCATCTCAAAGTTTGTTAATTTTTAACATAGGACCCCATGGGATTTTGCTTGAAATGTATCAATTTTGCACATTTTTTTAAAACTTCTGCCCTAGGGATTTTTTGTTCTGTTCCACATATGAAAGTTATTGCTAAAAGGCATCAAATGATCAAATAAAAAATCTTTTACCTCCTGGTTTGTTCCAGGGGTCTTCTTAAATTTTTTTTTGTATGCCAAATTTCCCAGATTTGTCAGAAAATGGCAAATTTTTATTTGGCAAAGGCGGAAATGGTGATCTTTATAGTATTATTAACACATTCAGACGTATTTAAGTAATAATAATGTATATAAAATCACATCTTGAGGGTCATAAATATAAAATGCTTGGTTACTGTCTTGAAATACATGTATTAAGCTATATTTATATATATACACAGGGCTAGGCTTGCTGAACCCTCTTCATTCGCCCGAGCCCAAATATAGCTTATACATCTAGACATTTATGTTTATTCTACAATATAATATCCATTTTACGCCTCAATCGAGCTATTTTCGACAAATTTTGCTGAATATGTGCAGTTGAAACCATAATGCCATGGCGTCAACCAAGCAAAAAGATGACGTAACAATGCAAATGAAACGCTGTGCGAAAGCGTGCGTACTCGAACTGTACTCGGCCTATAATAGATAATAAAAAAATAGTTCTTACAATGATCATATGTAAATCATAGTTTACAACGGAAGCGCTTAGGTACATGTTTTTCATTTATTTTTAATTAAGAATTTACATAACATTTAAATTTACATCGACATTACAAAGCCAGAGTTACCATAAAACATAGCTTAAGGAGACTTGAAATTAATCAACAAAATTAACCATCAGATATACTTTAAATTTGTAGATATGATTTGTTAAGCTACAAACTATTATTTAGTCAAGAAAAAATCCATAAATTTTAGCTTTTAAATTTGAGTATTTTTCCATATCTTTATAAAGAGCTCCTCTTCTAAAGGAGATCAAGACAGTCTAAAAATGGCCACGACCATCAAACCCTCTAAAAAAGAAAGTTCCGTATATATGTACTTATTGTTGTGGTTTACAAGTGATAATAATTGTACAAAAACTTAAAAAGTAAAACTTAAAAAGTTCCTGTACGCATCCGTTTCAAAATTTCGACAAGAAATGCAACCTTTGTTCTTACAGCATATTTTAATGGAGAGTAAGTCGAACTTTTGTCATTTCTTCTATGTTCATGCTAATTATTATGATTTTTCAATATTATTTCCTGTTACATTATATCTAGATAACATT
This sequence comes from Magallana hongkongensis, assembly GCA_016163765.1. Taxonomy (NCBI): domain Eukaryota; kingdom Metazoa; phylum Mollusca; class Bivalvia; order Ostreida; family Ostreidae; genus Magallana; species Magallana hongkongensis. The sequence goes on along the minus strand of WFKH01010931.1, from coordinate 16,383,928 downwards.
TATATCTAATAAATGTAACCTTAATACAATGGATGTGATAAATAAAGATTTAAAAAGGACATAAAACAAAGTGTGGTATTTATTCTGCATGCATAGTTCTAAATGAGGAAGAGATAACAAAGCATAAACACACAATGTTTTGCTTATTTTATTATGTGACACAAAATAAACTAGGACAAAAATTCACTTATGATTTTCCTCTCTCTAGGGAGAAGTTTGCAGATATAATGCTATAACGGCAAACTTTTTTTTTTTCAAAATGGAAGACTAGCAGTAGATAACGTATAAAATATGATAAGAATATATATAGTGAAATTAAGTTTTTTAAACTTTACTTAATATATAGTCTAAGATGTCTTCTAGTTTGGATTTGTTACACATGCATCTGTTCGACGCCACTTAGTAGGTCACAACATCTTCTAATGGGTCCTATACCTGTGGTAGGACATCTTTTATGCGGAAAAATAATCTATAAATATAAAATGAATTTAAGTGAGGAATTTATCATTACTTTATACTTACTCTTCAATGTGAATTTTGGGAACAACAAAGGAATGATTGAAAGAGGAGGTGTTTAGTTGTTCCTAATGCTTTTAGTAATATAAACCTAAGTGGTATTGGTTTAGAATATGGAACAATTAATATGCCTCCATGGGCACCTCTGTGTCCACATATACGACTGCTCTCTCGTGATGGTAGCCCTGAAAATGATAAATTCTTATCAATGGGATTTGCACCAAATTTGAAGTTTCAACATTTTAGATCGTTGCCTTTGACTGATTGTCAGGATCAATCGCACGGGAAAGTCCGCGAAACGAATATACTGATGAAATAAACTGCTAATTAAAAAGATGCCTTTGGGTTTTCATTTTAAGTTTTTGGTAAAATTGCATGTTCCGTGTAAAAAGTTTCAAGATGGTAATGTAGATTTCGTTTCAATAGCCTTAGTTATTTAAAACGCAATAACTATAGAAAAAAGATGTTCTACAACTTTTAACTCCTTTTAAGGTAATTGTCCATACGTCACAAAACAACGTATGACGTAATTCACGCGTTATTACGTCTTGCCCGTGCCCGATCTTTACTCTATACGCTTAGCAACGAAATTAAATATATTTTCCTCAAAATTGTTTTTAGAATTAAAATTATATGTTGAAGAAAAGTTATTTCATTTTTTAGAACAGTCTTTAAAACTATTCAAAATACATGAATATAGGTTTTGTCTCGAAAGCATATCAGGTAGTTAGCGTTTTCCGCGTATGTGACTGCAATTTCTAAATACCGATCTCGATCCATAATACTTACCGATATAAAAAAAAACCATCTTATGCGATTTATATAATACAGATTGATCAACGGTTTGCTCAAATCATGTGTTCTATTTAACAAAAAGCTAAATATACTTTTTAGAGAGATGAAATGATAAAACTATGCAAAATTTTATTTTTACGGAAGTTTTTTCAAAATATATATTTTAATGAATTTTACCAAAAATACGCTCATTGTGATCCTAAAAAGGCCGGTCCTTTGGGTAATTTTATTTTCTATTGATTAAGGGTCTTAAGGGGTACACATTATCAATATTTCAGAGAATTCTGTAGGTAAATAAAATTTTAAGAGATTAATTTCTCTTTGAAAATTTGTTTCATTTTATCTCATTTGTAAACAAATTTATCTTTTTGTTCATGAATAAGCACGTGTAACATTAAAGTATTTGTTTTGAAAAATAAATTCGTTCATTTTACATAGGATATCAGTCAAAAAATGATTTTCTGAAAGTCAAATTTCAGGCTTAGGCTAATATTCTTAATGTATGAAAAAACACCATTTTCCGCAATTGGTTCTATTTTTAGCAACGGTCCTAGCTTTTATAATACCGATGGACCAGCCAACTGGGTAAAATTTGATAAGGATATATCCCCAGATACATGTTTGAGAAATTTGAAAAAATTCTGTAGGTATTTTGTTTATGTAGTGAGGTATGGATCATTACCCTAAGGAAAATACTTTTCTCCTTCTAGAACATTTTTTCACAAACTTATTCCTTTATGGCAAACGCTATTGGAATGTCTTCCATAAAATATTAAGAAATAATTGAGTTTTGAATTAAACATTGTTTGGATGTAATATTTTGAAAGTCCTCTATACTGTTGTGGAAACATAGAGGATAACTACATTTTTTCCTGTACGAATACAGTTTAAGGGTAACAATTTGTTCAATGCTATTTTTAGAATAAATAATTGACACATTGTAGACACTCATGTCTTGATAATGTATCAAAATCATTTGAATCATCGTAAATCTTATTATTTGGATAAAAGTCATGAACTGAGACAAATTGTTTTACTTGTTTATAACTTTTTATTACATAAGTCAGTCTGCATGTGCTACAGTACAATTTGGAAATTGTTTGTTATTTTCTATACTACGTAGTAATCTTCCTTTTCAAAATTATACTGCTTCCACGATTACTTTACATGTTTACTATTAGTTATAAGAATAAACTTTGCAATGTTTCTCCAGATACAAGAGTGCCTATTAACAAGCCTATTTTGCACAATCTTTTGTCAGTTTAAATCTTACTATTTCCAATACCTAATTACTAAGAGCAATTTCTCTGATGTCCTTTCATGCGTTATTTCGCCTGGGTGAATTGGTGAACTAGTGGATCAAGATAAAGAACATGTTACAAATGTTATAAAAAGGACTTATCTTATTTTTATCAACGATTAGGGCGTACAAATCTCAAATATTACAATTCCATGAAACCTACTCAACCAGTTACCATTTTTCTCTCACCAAGTAAGAATAGCCAAATATGTCCTGTCAGCGCTTTGTACGCTTACTCCTGCAATTTTCATCACAAATCAAGTCCGTTCTTTACTTTTTAACTTGGTGTTCCAGTTACTCACGTTCTATTTTCATCAAACTTAAAATCGGCCCAAACATTTTGTGGTTTTGATCCAACGCTCTACAAAGGTCACAGTTTTAGAATTGGTGCTGATACAGAAGCTGCGCGGCTAGGTTTTTCAGAAACCTATATTCAACAAGTAGGTCGTTGGCACTCCAATCCAATCTAACGGTACATAAGAATCTATTTCTTTGTCTTGTAAACATATATTTTACGTGTTTTTTGTACTTCCACATTTGTTAGTAGAAACATGTTATCAGGCAACTGCTGTTTCTTCTAACATCCCTGTTATTGTTTTTAGCTACATTACATAGCGTTGGCAAGGATTGTTGAGTATTTTATCTAATTTGGTTTTTCTGTGAAAACGAATCAATGATGCTTCCCATTTTTTAAACATCCTTTGATTTTTTAAAATATTTCCTTAATTTTTGTTGTTGTTTTTCTTTACTATGTTTATTTCATGTACGCGTTAACTTGCCCTCAACTCATGGTATACATGCAGTGTATATAATTAAGTATGTGCTGTCAAATGATAAAAGTTATCAATTATTGCCTTGATAATAAATTCTGGCGATTAATTGGTGGCGCAGCACGTCGTATGCTAAACACACCATGTTTCCTAGCTTTGTGGCCTTTTGTGTACCACCTTTTTGCCATGTTCAGTGGGGTTTTTTTAAATAGTTTTTTTTATACATTTGTATTTTTTGCTTAGCTGTTTTTTAATCATGTGACTTGTCCGTTTGTTTTTTAAACTTGAAAGTAGTCAATCTGTAGTTTAAGCACAATTTGTAATTAAGCTTTGCCAATTAATTATTGTGTTTTATATAACTGAAGTACATATGTATATGTATTACGTAGTCATTTACATATTGTAATAAATGACAATAATACATTCGTGGAGTTTCCTCTCTTTCTGAATTGTCATTAAATTAAATTCTACAGCAAAAACAAGCTTCGAATCGCCAAAATCTCTTTTCCGTACTCTAAAAAAAAAATTATGAAAAAAAAATGTTTGTACAATAAATTGTTTTATATACAAAAAATACTTAATTTGTGTTAATGTCATTTTATGTATTTGAATTTCGAAATGTTTCTTCTGCATTAATTATTCCAGCGGGTTGAAACTGACCAATCTAATTTAATTGTTCGCCGATGACGAATAATTCCAATCTAGCTATTTTTCTTTGTGTAAAAGCCACGGAATTTCCCATCCGGCTCCCTTTTATGATATAATTTGTTGATGAAGTTTACTTGCTTACATACCCTTTTGAACATGTTTTTGTTAACAGTCATCAAAACGTGAAGGAAACAATAACTTGGAACAGATTTTAATTCATTTTACTGTATGATTGACGGAACCACGCTTTAATACCTTTGACCTAAAACGGGGGGGGGGGGTCATACATTTAATAATCTTAGTATAGAGGTTTAATTGTTCACCCAAACCTGCACTTAAATTTACTCGAACATTTCATAAACTCAACAGATGTAGGCCCCTAAAAATGGCCCTTTTTATAAGACAGTTATTTTCAATATTATTCTTCCACCCCCCCCCCCAAAAAAAGAAGAGCAAATTGCAAAGATTCTTACAAAGGTCACTGGAAGAGAATCAACGCACGACGACGGTCATAAAAATAAAAATCTAAGGATACATGAGTACCTGTGGTGACCTAACAGATACATGTATCAATTGTGTGTCATAATGCTACGCAAAAAGACGAGAAAATTAGTCATTGCCTTTTAGTTTATAAATTTTATCACATTTATCAATTAACAAAAAACTGAATTGAAACGAGGAAATGAATCTTAAAAACAAATAAAATGTGATAAATGATTTCTGATTAAATACTCTAAAAATAATACAAAACTCTTAAAGTCTAGCAAGTGTTTATTTGGAATCACTGAATATATAAACTTGCGGTCAAACCATGAAATATACACACGTAAATAAACTATTTAGGCTATTGCTTGTAAAAAAAATCATTAAGTCCATAAAAAATACAGAGTAATTCAAAAAAGAAATATCCAACAAAACAAATTAATGTCATAAAAGTATTGATAATGACTACATGAACATGTATCAGGGGGTTTTTTGCCCAACTATTTTTATGTTATCAGAAAACTGCAAGCATACATTTAAAAATTAAATCACCTACATGTATGTATAACAAATCAAGAGTTAGATTTTATACAAGTGTTTAATTAGATTCATTTGTCAACGAGGTGTTTTGGTTACTTTAATATTCCTTAATGAGTTCTTTATTTGTGTACGCTGTTCAACGCTATACCATACTTTTATGTAAAAATAAACGCTTTACCATACTAAAAGGCAAATATTGTTCCATTATATTTATAGTTAGCCTTCATTCGTATATTTGTTAAGCGGAACTCTTCTCACGGGATTGTGCTGTCAGACAGGACACGTCCAAATTTGATGAAAATAGAAACACATCATTTCCTTATTAAACTGTATTTTCGTATATACATTTGTATTATGATTGTTTTTGTACTTCCATATTATCACAATATCTGAATGATGAATCCCTGTCATTACATATAGCATCGTCTTGAAACAAAAAGAAACTGAATTCAGAATCAAAGTTACCTTCCCATTACCTCTTCTTGTTTGTTATGCAAATTCTAATTAGTATAATACACATGCAGCACTGTCACACTAAGCAATAAGTCATCAAAAGTGCTAACATATTTAGTAATTCGCGATTGTTATCTGTATCAGCACATTAAACTACATAAAAAGAATTACCCCTGCGTGCAACTTTGTAGTCAAATAAGTCCAACAACGTTAAACGAGGCCGAGTACAGTTCGAGTACGCACGCTTTCGCGCAGCATTTCATTTGCATTGTTACGTCATCTTTTTGCTTTGTTGACGCCATGGCGTTATAGTTTCAACTGCAGATATTCAGCAAAATTTGTTGAAAATAGTTCGATCAGGCCTACAAACAACTTTCAATACCTACAGAGACAGAGCGCTCATAGCCCATATGTGTTTAAAGGTTTCATTAAAGGAGAATGCATTAGACATGCAAGAAATACTACCGACTCACAATTTCTAATGCTACACTCAATGATTTTAAGGCGCATCTGTCAAAGCGAGGTTGCTCTCCCCCAAAAATAGACCCAATTATCAAAGAAACAACAAACACAAATCGAACAAAACTCAACAAGACTCCAAAGCAAGCATTACGTAACCCAACAGTATTGGTTACTAAATTCAATCCTTGCCTTAAAGGACTCAAAAAACGAATTTTGAAGTATTGGGATATTGTACTTAGGAATTCTGAAGCAAATCATCTTTTGATTCTCGACCTATTATAGCTTTCAGCAAGCTCAAAAACATAAGCAACGAGATAATCAGGTCTCACCTATAATAAACATCAGCTATTCTTGCAGACCCATGATGAGACTCATAAATGCCGAAACACTCTACAACTATTAGTACTATTAGTCCTAATAAATCCCTTACAAGTCTGGTTGATTGATGTCGCTAATTTTCACATTCTGGTAAAAAGAGACATGCAGGTCTTTCATGGTCAAACTTTAAAATTTATAATATTCTAAGTGCTATTTATAATACGCAAAACATACATACAGTTTATTGCTACAGGCATACAATAAACGGGAAATTAAAGTAGACAATTAACAAAGCCTTTTAGTTTTCAGGATAAAGTTAAAAATGTAAAAATTTTACCGGACGACACACGGCCAAAACAGTAGGTTACCTGAGTAACTCAAGTGACCTAAAAAATATACGTTTAATACTTGGCCGTATCTGCCACTTTCTCCCCTGAAACTTCAACCTCTGGCCCATGGGCAAGGTATTCCACAATTTAAGAAGAGAACATAATGGACCTAATAACAAAGTGTTTAGTTTATATCCTATGCCTGTGAAAATACAGAAAAATAATATCATAAATTTTCTACATTTTGATTATGTGCAAAATTGGCTCTACCCTAGGGCCTGAACCCTAACCCAGAGGACATCATAATCATGCATATAGTTTTCTAAAATTAATATCTGACTAGAGAATAAAATTTTCTGAGATATAATACATTTTCACTCTTTGGCCATATTGGCCTCATACTAGGGCCTAAATCCCTGACCCAGGGGTCATCAATTTTAAAATTTAAGAAGAGGGGTTCATGGACATCATAACCAGGCATTTAGTTTTTCTCAAATTCAATTAGACTAGAAAAAAAGATTTTCTAAGATTAAATACATTTTCACTCTATGGCCATCTTGGCTCCATCCATGATATGAACCCCTAATCCAGGGGCCATGAATTTGGAAGAGGACTTCATTGACGTCATAACCATGCATTTAGTTTTTCTCAAATACAGGTGTATATATGGGACTAGAAAAAAAGATTTTTAAAGATTTAATACATTTTCAATATATGGCCATATTGGCCCGCCTTAGAGCCTGAACTCCTGACCCAGGGCCCATGATTTTTTTTAATTTGGGTAGAGGGCTTCATGGGCATCATAAACATTTATTTAGTTTTTTTCCCACAGGAAAGTAGATTAAAAATCTCCGAATATTTTGAGGTTTTTTTTGCACATTTGGTCCAACCCATGAGGCTCCGGGAATGGTCAGGTCATAAATTTTAAAATTTATATTTCTTGATATGCATCAAATTAAAAATGGTACCAATTGGCCTTGTAGTTTTCTCAAGAAGTTTAAAATGTAAAATTGTTAACAGACGACGCACGACGAACAATGGGTGATGCGCGACGACGGACGAAGACCACTTGCAAATATCACATGAGTGACTCGGGTGAACTAAAAGTTAAAAATCCCACATATGTTTCAGTGTAAGTGAACAATTAAAATTTTTTTCAGATTGATTAAAACATAATTTAAACATTTGCTTAAATACAAAAATTAATTATCTCAAGTTTGATTTGAAACTAAAATATCTATAAAAAAAAAAAAGACATAAAAATCTAAGATTAGAATGAAGGTTTGTTTCTCTGACATTTAATTAACGAGTCGTTTCTGGAATGTGCGACCATTTTTTTTTCTTTGAAGACCACGATTCTTTCCATAATATTTTCCCCATAGCTACCATTGCAAGCAATTGTCTCAAGCACGTCCTTAATTAATATCTGATGAATAATAGAATTGGCGTTAAATATCAAATCGCATTTCAAATTTAACATATTGACCAGTTTGTATAAAACTGCAAAAATTATTACCTTAGCGATCGATTCTCATAGTTTGTCGACATGATATTTATCAGATGAAAAAGTTTGATTTTGTTACATGTAAGAGTTTATCTTTTGTATATATAATGAAGGAGATATAGTTGTTTCCTTATTCTAACTTCCTGATGATGCATCTTTTAATATATATTGTTGATCCTGGTTCTTATGTTACTTCGTTGCAAATAGGGAATCTCAGCGCAAATACCTGTTGATTTGCAAATAGTAAGATTATAGGAAGTGTTTTGCTTGACTTTTGACTTAACCTTCAAAGCCGTCTTGGTAATTTGAAAATTTAACTTCTTACAATGCTTTGTTCCTCTTAACTTAGCTTTATCTATTGCGCAGATATTTCTAGCCACATATGATGGTAAGCGTCCAAAGCCATTCTTGGCATGATTTAAAAAGAATATATGGTGTCTTTGTTAAAGAAATCTAGGAAAATACTTCTTTATCTATTACACAAGGAATGCGGAGGAATGGCAGTTCATATTAGTTTGTAACTTTAAATCCAATATATAACTCAATGGTCTCTTAAACATTAATCTTATATTCGTTTTGATATAGATTGATGATTAATTCCATGGGAATATGATTGAGGAAATTATATTGTCACGGAAATATAAATAAAATTCGCAACGAAGTATTGCAATGTTATTTTGACACTGATGATCTGATTGTAGTTTTTCCTGGAGTTGTTTGGATGAGTTTGTGACTTAATTAACGTCTTTAAGGTTATTTTTTTTTTTATATGTTAACCCTCATTGTGAAACCTGGTGTGGATTTTATGTAGAATTGAGATCTTATAAAATGATAAATGATGCTGTTAAACAAGTAAACGTTTCGTGTTATTTTAATATTTTTTATTATAGATTATTACCTTATTTGAAGTTTATTAATAATTATAACAAATTAAATGATATTCGCAAAGTTTTAGGTTAAAATTCTCTTTATAAATCTGACATAGATAAATGTCTATAGCTTTTTCATATCTGATTTGTGTTTATTTATATTCTAATGTTTTTTCTCCTTTCACTATTTTCAAAAGGCGTTGAGATTTTTTTTTTCATCATTACAGATCTATGCACACAATCTGATTTGTTTGCCTATTACTCACTTACAGTCGAAACATTATATATTCTCCTCTGATACAACAACGATGTGATATGTTATATACAATGTTCTCGAGAAATGTATATCTGATCATAATTTTTGCGTTCTTCTTAATAGGTAAGTACATAACAAATTAACTGTATAATAAATGTTAATTGTAAAACAAATGGACTTTTAAAGTTGAGATAACTCCATACTTGTTAGATTCTCCAATGGAAGTTGAAAAACAGAACTGGTATTAACCTAATAAACTTAAATTTCATCACACTTTTTAAGATGTCAGATAAACATAAACTGAAGCAAAATTTAACTTTAGAAAATCGTATTTTTGTTTAAAAGACAAATCTAAGTAGACAGCAACTTGTTTATCTAGTTTGATTTTATTGTCAACTGTGTCAGAAAACTAAAACTACAAACATCTTAAAACTCATTGTTAGTATAAGAAAAGTTATAGCATTTGGACATACAACTGAGAGAAAAATATGATAAAGTGTTAAAACACCTTAGCAAAGATAAATTATACATTTAAAAAATTAGAAATACAGGAAAAAGTTAACTTTCGAAAATATCTTAAATTTAACTATAATTTTAATTACTAACGAATGGTAATATTCACAAAAAATATATAGAACTACCTTGCACAAATTTTGAAGAATTCAAAGTTTTACAAAAAAATATGACATCGCAGAAGACTGGATCTACTTTTATACTAAGGAAATGCGTGCGAAATGTGTTACTTTAACTTTCCTCTTACCTCGGCGTCATATTTCATATTTTTCAAAAATACCCCTGAGATTACATTCATGAAAAAAGAAAAAAATCCTACCCGATATGAAAACGATGAATGTATTTGAGCATGTTGAGAAATGCTTTGGTATACAATTTATTTGATGAGGTATAGGACATCTTCGTTATGTGACAATCTTTCGAAAGAAACAATCCAATGAAATCAACAATAACTTTAAGTTTGTATCTTTGTTTTACCATTAGTGTTATCCAATTGCTAAGTGCGAATAGTAAAGCGCCAAGTTTATTATATCTCTTGAACATGCACGTGTACTATGCTATATGATGTATCCAAATACCCAATACAAAATATTAAAGACAAAACATGATTAGTTCAAATAAATATTGCATAATGGTTTCACATGCAGAAGAACAAACCACATCAAATATTTTAGTTATGAATGTACAATTTTTGAAGGCTTCATCATCATTATTGTCTGATGGATTTTACCCTAATGAGAAAATTTTGAAATACATTTTATGCTCAAAAGTTGTACATTGTGAAAATATCAAAACTTTGATAATGTTTTAAATATGATACACATCCTACCCACATTGATATCCCAAAGTGTTTAACACTAGCTAAAAAATATCCGGTTTTGTTTACTTAGTGTTAAAACTCAAGATTTTTTTGGTTACAATTTGATCACGCTTTACATTCAGATAATTGATTTGTGACCAAACTGAAATGAATCAGAATATTTATAATGATACTAATATCTTTTTCCTATCATCTGACTTTAGATTGGTTATTATATTTGATTGACTGGTATGATTCTGCATAGGAAAAGTTGTGGGATGCCAGATTGGCTATTTTGGACTCAGTTGTGCAGCAACCTGTAGGTATCCTAGCTTTGGTGAGCAATGTCAGGGCATGTGTATTTGTACTGAAGATATTTGTAACCATGGCGCTGAAACTTTGACCACAAAAATATTCCTAAACGCCTACTAATAGCTCAGAATAGTTCAACGAAAAATGAAAACAATAAAACTATCTGAACGTTTGGGGGAATAATATATGTTTAATATATGGCAAGCTACACATTTACAATTAAATGATAAACAAACAAAGTACTGAAAGTACTGAAAAGCGCTAAGCTGTCCCTATATGAACAAAAAATTAATTGCATTATACGTGTATAATTATGAATGAATTGAAAAAGTTAACATACGTCATATATATATAGCCAAGATTTTGCATTTTTGTATAAATTGAACTACAAACAAAGTCCAGGACTGCGTTCAATGACCGAGATCCGTGCATAGCCGTTATGTTATAGATATCTAGGTCTATTGAATGATAAGCTTGCCTGGCCTCTAGTTCATTGATTTGAAGTTTAAATTATCAACAGATGAATAACTTCACCGACATGAATTGGCAATTTCATGCAGAAATATATGTGTTAAAATTTATAATAACTTAACAAACGAACGAAATATCATTAAATGATAATATATTTGTGTTTGTTGCAAATTGATAACTAAGGCAGCCATCTTGAAATTGATGCTTATTTATAAAATGTTTGGCTAGGTATTTTCACATGAACCTAGCGGCTAGCTAGCTAATTTTTGAACAACCGAGTTGCTACCTAGCTACTACAATCATGAACGCAGAATAAAGCGAGATTCAAACTCGATCCAGGATCTGTGTTTCACAATCTTATAGCCACTCGACTAAAGTGTTAATTGAAGTTGAAAAGGTTGAAAAGATGATTTTAACAGATTTAAATGGCGTTTCGATTGAGTTCAGAAATATTGGTGTCGGTGTATCTTTGTCCTATATAAAATTTTTGAATACATATTTTAAAATTAGAAATAATTGAATAATATTTGGGAAGACATAAGCAATTTTATGTTTTTATTTCAGGAGGAGAACAAATCTAATCTGAAAGTCTAAACAAGTCATAATGCAATACCTGTAGAAAAGTGCCAATAAAAACATATATTCTGAATTATAGAAATGCACTTAATAATATATAGGGATTTTTCTTTCAGTAAAATAAATGTTTGAATAGAAATAAACAGAAATAAAAGGGAGAATGAGAACCCCTAATGAATTTTGAAAGAAGAAAATGGTGAAGTATATAAGATTTATAACAACATTGTATGATTTGAGAATGTACATTTCAAAATATTAACAAAATGGTTAATTTTTTAACGTTATTACATATATGAAGCCTTTATTTACAAGAGAACTATGCAAAAAGAAACTGCTTTGAAAAAAATATCTTACAAAACATAATAACCATGTTATGATATGCAACAACAGGATAGTAAATACATGAATTAAATAACAATAAAAGGAAGAGCAAAATTAGTAAAATTACAACTGAAATGAAAAGTCAGTTCCCATTTATAACATATTTGTATGGATCATTATGTCATTTTTATAAAATGCCAAAATATAGATGATCATAAAAGTATTCATTTATCTTTAAATAGTCAATAGATGGGAAACTGGTGAATACATAGGTACCGGTAATATATAGTGAAAAATATAGAATTTTTTTTTCTAATTTTGTTAGAGAGAAAACCAAATATCCCTTCCAAAATAAGAAATAAATGACTTTAAGGGATTTGTTATGAGATACATTTACACATTGACCAGTGAAGGGAATGTAAAGAATATTTTTACAAAAAAGCATTACATGTACTATTACTCCTACTGCAATAACATACAAAAGTTCTAATGTTAGCTTTATAAACACAGGAAACAATTTTTCAAAAGCACAACTACTACAGCAATTACGTACAAAAGTATATATGCTAGTTTTATAAAACAGAAAACACTTTTACAAAAGCACTACTACTACTACAATAACCTACAAAAGTTCAAACTTCTTACAAAAGCACTGCTACTTCTGTAATAATCTATTAAAGTTCTAATACTAGTTTTATAAAACAGAAAACAGTTAACTACAATAACAGAAGAAAACAATCCAACTTTATTTGAAATAAAAGACTGACTAGTGTAAAATTGCATGCAACAGAATTTGTCATGGTCATATGCTAGGAGTAGCTTCAGAATTTGCGTTAAATCATAACACTGTAGTCTTTCCACATGTGCAATGTAAACAAATAACAGAAAAGTGTTTATGCCTATGCCATACACTTGAAACATTTTTTCTTCCGACACTATGTTGCAGTTTATTTCATTATGAAATGCTTTACTGTTGATTGACTTTATATTCTAAAAATTTGAAAGTCTAGAATTTTGCTCTTATTTCCCAAAAGTACTTGTACTACTTTAAAAATACATAAAACACTATGCTACAGTGTATCCATCTTGAATTGTCAATTCTGTTCTAGGAATTATTTTGCCTTTTAACCGATATCACAACCCGTGTACTTATGTATGGAACCCCATTGCAACATGCTGTTTACAAAACTACGTATGCTCTTTGAACTTTCAATGCACTGACAAATATTCTTTTATTTTAAATATTTGATGGTTAAAAAAAATATTGTGATGAGTTGTGTGCTGCTGCAAATAATTAGAATTATTTTGCCTTAACACCGATACCGCAGCCGAGTACTTCTCTGAATTCTATTATTAGACATCGAGTCATCAGATTATTTTAGATGATTATAGGTGGCACTTATTCGGAAGTGACATCCCCGAAAAGCAATGCCAATAAGCGCTTTGCGTACTGCGTACGCTTAGCGCTTAAAAAGGAAATGGTGATAAAATGTTTCAAAAAAGTTATATCTCATTAGTATTACATTTTAAATGGTCTAATGTTTGTCTGATTCTTGAATATAAATCTACATGAAGAGTATGACATGTTTCTCAATAAGCTAAATAATGAATTACATTAAAATCCGTCATTCTTTTATTTTCCTTAATAAAGTTGCTTATTTGGTTACTAAAGTAGGAAACGTTCAACTAACTAGCTAATCCCTTTTGAAAGATTGATAAGTTACCTCTTTTAACTCGCAAAGATGTAAAGCATAACAATGTGCCGGCTAAAGATTCGCCCGTAAAATTGTATCATTTTTGCACCCGTCTATTGTGCAATTTCCAAAAAGAAACCTTAGATATGTCATACATGTAAGACCAATCATTGCGCAAACAGGTTATAACCACTTTTGCTTTTGTGGTATCTTCTTTGTTCCTCTAAGGTGAGAAAGTAACTTACGGAAAAGAAATTCCTACGGCAAAAAGTTATTCCAAAAAGAACAAAAACAATTTTTCTATTTAATACGTGATATTTACGTACATGACCTTCTCTTTGGAGTTTAAATACTAGAGAAATTTGAACAAATCTTATATGTGATTTATAAATCGTGAGGTACACATTAATTTTAATTGTAAATCTATCTTATCAATAAAGTCCCTGTAGAATATATTTTATTCTATAGGAAAACTTAATCCCGAAAGATCTTCTATTTTCCCTCCTGAGACTATTCTGTCTATTCGGATTGGTTCAAATAAATATTTTACAATGTTTTCGCATGCAGAAAACAAATCTCTCAAAAAAATTTAGTTATGAATGTACAGAATGTTTGAAGGTTTGCAGTATTTCTAATGATGATTTTTCCTCTTATGAGAAAAATTAAAATGCATATTATCCTCAAAAGTTGTACAATGTGGAAATATCAAATTTTTGATTATATTTTAAATAAGATACACACATCCTACCCACATTGATGTCTCACATTGTTCCATTCCAGCTTAAAATATTCGGTTGTATTAACTAAGTGTTTGCATTTTCTTTAGGTCACGATTTGATCATCCTTTTCTTTCCAGACATTTGATTTATGGTCAAACCGAAATAAATCAGAATGTGTTTGCTAACAGTATCTTATCTATAATCTTTCTTTATTATTTATGTTTACTGAGGCTTGACAATATGGCTATAGTTATTTGTTTTTTTAACTGGCATAATTCTTTATAGGAAAAGTTGTGGGATGCCACATTGGCTATTTTGGACTTGATTGTACAGCAACCTGTAGGTATCCTAGCTTTGGTGAGCAATGTCAGGGCTTGTGCAATTGTAATGAAGATATTTGTAACCATGTTACAGGATGTGAAATAATTCAAAGTAAGATTCAATATAATTTCCTTTTATGTCTAAAAGTAGAGAATTTTTAATAAAAGTTAATTTTTAATGAACGATTATCGGTAACAAAAATGTTGCACTCATGTATAATTTGATATTCCAACAAGATACAATATTGATAAGGTTGTATACTCTTCGTTGATTCTTTTGTGCGTTTTTGTAATTTATGTATAATTGTAAATCAATGATTTATCATTCAATTTTGCAGAAATATGACAAACTGTAATAAATATGCACACAAGTTTTAATTTAACTGTAGAATGTGAAGTTGGATACTATGGGCAGAAATGCAATTCTCCTTGTCGATATCCTAGCTATGGAACACTTTGTCAAAACAATTGGGCGGTAGCACAGCACATTAAATGTAATCACATTTACGGGTGTGAAAACATAACAGATATTAAATATAATATGCAATCATAAAAACAATCATAGGCTGGTTGAAAAATAATTACACGCTGTGTATTTTGTAAAAAAAACACTGTGTTTTTTTCTATTTGAAATCTACCTCTATTATAAAAGTCTCTGTAGAAAATACTTTATCCTGTTGGAACTATTATTCCTGTAAGATTTTCTAAGTTTCCTTAAGGAAACTATTCTCTCCATAAAAAATCATAATTTCATCATGGGATATTAATTTTCAAAAGTAAGTGTCTCAGGTGGGACACACAAAAAACGTGGGGCTTATACTCTCTTTGCAACGGTCTATAAATCGATATATATAAACTTTGTTTGGCCTTAATTAATATAATTTTTACTTAAAAGTTATTGATGAAAAAAAGTACATTGTTTCTTTTATCCAGAAAACTTTTATATGTAGGAAATAAAAATGATTTATAGTAGCTTCTACTGCAAATTAATGGAAATAAAAATAAAAAAGATATATACTCTGTCCCAAGATATCCTCGATTCTCATTTTGCTTAACTACTCGATATTTATAAATACCTCAGGATTAAAATAATGTTCATTCAAAAGTATGAAAAATTTCCAAGATTTCTCCGTTAAAACGCCCCCTTTAGCTTATCAGGTTTCAATACACGGCTAAAAAATGTGATGTCCACGGGGATTTTGTATTGCAGCAGACCCAGATGATAACGTTGAAAAATTGCGCAAGGTATTCCGAGTGACTTCCGAATGGAGAAAAGATGTAAACAATCCCCATTAAAAATCTCCGTAAGATATCCGTTTTCGTTCCTGTGAATTTTTCCGAGTGAAAAATGATAATGTGTCAATGAAGATATCTTGGAAATTTTCCCTTTCATCGATTTCAATTGTACTTCTTTCACAGGTATGTGTATTTTTATTCAAAATCGGTCAACTGTGCTGCATAAATATCTTGGGACAGACTATAGAGTATTTTGATGTTACATAGATATGTGTTCCCATGCAAAAAATCATACAACACTATAAATACCGTGCATGTACATGTTGCTTTAATTTGTAATGTCAGAAATAATATTGTTCATATGACCTGGAAACCATTAACTCACATTAACATCTTCATCACAATCAAGTTTATTAATTCTTTGTTTGTTTATCGATACATAATTAGACTATTGTTAAGGCACATTAAACACACATGAAATATAATTGTTTTTTTTTTTGTATCTGTATTGCATTCTTGATATTTTTTTCAGAAGTATGACCCTTTCTTCGTTTTTACCCAAAGCCTCCAGTGCGCTTGAAGCTATTGTACAAACTTTTAAATTTTTACATACTACTTTCTTGCTTCTTTTGTTTAACATTGGATACGGTTCTCAAAAAACTGCGAGCCTGCACTAATTTTCATTTGATGCAGTTTAGTAGATCCTTTGTGTATCGATCGTATGTGAGCGGATCAAAGAATCTAATTTTTAATAAGATTGGATATTTCCATTTTGTAAGTTTTAAAATACATCTATTAATAACCATTACCTCAAATCACTTACATAGATAATATTTCTTACAATTTTAGCAAATTCGTTTTGACGTTAAATGTTATTTTGTAATAAAAAGAATATTATTTATCTGAAATTTACACAGCTTCAGAATTTTGCTTTTTACAACCAGCATTGAACATGTAGAGAATTCTGTAACCTCAATTACAGGGTTAAATCATTACATTGCTAAAATATCGGCAGGTAAAATGACACCCTTCTTAAAACAATAAAAGGACAAAGTAACTAGATCTCGTTACGAGTAACGAGTAGGTCTTCCGTCCGATTCGATGAAATATCGATACTCTCTGCCAAATCTGAGATCTCGTTGAAACTAGGTTTTTTGTCTCGGGACCGGAAACGGACGAACGGAATTGATTAATGAAAATAAACACTGATATTTCTTGTACATTTGCCTAGTGTACATCACTGTTTATCAGGCTAGATGAAACACCCAAGATAGTCTGTTAAACTTGTTAAAACGTGAATTGTTTGAACCCTTCCGGTGAGAACCGGAAGTGACTGTTGGCAATATAAACCCGTCAAACACATCTTCAATCAAATGTCTATCATTCATAAAAGTTTCGTGTCTCAATCAGTTACAGTGACTCAAATCTCGCGAGTATCAAATTTCTAAAAAAGAAAGCTACCTAAGATATTTGATATATCTCACTGGAAGTTGAATATGTTTGCTTATTTAACATTGTAATAGATAACATATATAAGATTTTATACTGATATATTCATTCCCTGTAAAATGAATAAAATAAGAAAAAAATAATTTTTGAAGTGCTTCCGGTGACGACCGGAAGTTACGACGAATAAAACAAAATAATGTAAACACAGATACATACATAGGGCTATCATCCCACAAAGTTTGGTTGTTCAAGTCGTCACCGTTTTTGAGATCTCGTGGAGTCAATGTTTGTTTGTCTCTTGACAGGAAACGAACAAACGGAAGTGCTCAGTCAAAATAAAAGTTAGAATTTCTTGAACATTAGACAACTATACTTTATTGTTTATCAACTTAACTAAAATTGTCAAAGAAAAACAGTTAAACTTTCAAACAACTTGATTTGTTTTAACCCTTCCGGTGAGGACTGGAAGTGACGGTTAACAAAATAAAAGCAGTTAAACGAATTTTCTATCAAAAATCTATCATCCGTGTAAGTTTCGTGTCTTGAACACTTACAGTTTTTGAGATCACGCGGGTACAAAATCTGTTTTAAAAAAACTACCTGAGATAATTGAGATATCTCACCGGAAACAGACCTGTTTTGTTTATTCAACATCGCATAGATGACATATGTAAGAATGTATACTAAAATATTCATTCTATGTAAAATAACTTTAAGACGTAAAAAACATAATATTTAGCTACTTCCGATGACGACCGGAAGTTACGACGAACAAAACAAAATAGTTGAAACACGTCTACGGACATTGGTCTATCATTCTACAATGTTTGGATGTTCAAGTCTTTGTCGTTTCTGAGATCTCGAGGAAACAAGGTTCCTGTCGTGGGACAGAAAAAGGCCGACCGGAAATGAATTTTTCAAAAAGAAAAAAAGACCCTGGAGATATTATCAAAATCTATTATTCCTGAAAAAATCAGGAAATTATATTCAGTCATCTCGAAGATATTCTGCCGAAGAAAAAAGGGGGAAAAAGAATAACAAAATTGGTACTCAAATTTCGTGCCTCGTTGAGCTCCAAGAAATGGCACCACTGGCATAAAACTTAATAGGCTCAACTTCAAGCTATAGTCTACATATCCTGAAAATTTCATAGTCATATCTTTGATAGTTTCTGAGATCATCTCTGCACAAAATAGGTCGTAATAATTACAAATGGCCGATAAATCGGTACCGGAAGTGACGACAGGAAAAATATCAAAAATGTATGAAGTTCATACCAAGTCCCATCTACTGTGAAAAAATGGTGAAAATCGGTCAAATTGTTTTCGAGAAATCGCGTGCACAAAATTTCTGGGGAAAAAAAAAAAAATAACTAGAGCAAAGCTCGTTGCATAGCAACCAGTTGGTCTTCTGTTAATGTCGAAAGTAAAGTTCGAAGTTCCTTAAAGAAGCAGAGTTCTTAAACTAATAACAAAAGTAACTTAAACAAAAAGATAAAAAAAAAATCGAAAATTCTTGGTACGACTTAACAAAATCCGAATGATTTTAAGTACGAATGAACAAAAACCTTAACGATTTCAAGAACGACTAAACAAAAAAATCCGAATGTATTCAAGTACGATTTAACAATTTTCGAATTATTTTAGGTACGAGTTAATTTCACTTTGTACTTAAAACTATTTTCTTAACCCAGAAAGTTTTAAACCCCAATATCTCTGTAATGCATCGTCTGATTTTAAAACGGATTTCAGTGTTTGATTCAGCTTAATGAGATCTACAAAACACGTATACCTTTTTGATTTGATCAAAAAATTCAAATTTTCGAAAAATTTGATTCACTTCCGGTTTCGACCGGAAGTTACGGATTTCAATTTCCAGCCTTATTGCACAGTTAAATTGACAAATTTATAAACACAGAAAATTTCAAGCCTCTATCTTAAAGCGTTTTTGAGAAATGCCCAGGACAAAATAACATTTAAAATTTAAAAAACGACGTAACGTAAAAACGGAAGTGACGTTGTCATCGAAACTTTCAAATCTTTGAGGCATAATAGTTGCACATAGTCTCTGAAAGTTTCATTTAAATCGGTTGAAAACTTTTTGAGTTATGAAGCCGAAAAGGAGTCAAAAAAAAAAGGAAAAAAATAACTAGACACGATCTCGTTGCGAGCAACGAGGAGGTCTTCCGTCCGATTTTAAGAAGGTGATATGACATCATCGACTTTCATTTTCGACAAGAAAACATGATCTGTAAAAAGGAATGGAGTACTTCTGCTTTTCTGCATCGCTTTTTATAAGTTCTTTTACGTTGCTTTTTTATATACAAGCATTTCTTCCAATTGAGATAGAAACGATTAAACTTTTTACTTCTGGCCCCTAAAACCCCTTAATTAGATAAGTAAATCATTATATTGTTAGGATATATAAACGTATTATACCTTATTTTGCTTTTATAACCTTCACAAAATATCTCTCAGTAAACGGCTACAGATAAAAGACTTTAGGGTCCTCTGGTCCCCTAATGTGAAGGGCCAGCCCCTTTTTCTTGATATCAAATGAAAGGTCATTTAACTCTAAACACATTCTGTTCAGCAAGTGTTTAGAAATTCGTTACCGTTTTTAATGTATATGGCAAAGAACGTTTTAGGGGCCGACCCCTTATCTCATTATAGGGCCGTTTCTGAGATATAAGTGATCAAAACTTAGGACTTTTGACCCCTCAAAACCCCTAATTACGTAACACATGATAAAATCATTACATTGCTAGAATAAATCACTGTGAGATAAACGTATTTGCTTCTATAACCATTCACAAAATATCTATCAGTGAAGGTATACAGATCAAAAAAACTTTAGAGCCCTCTGGACCCCTAATTGTAGGGGCCAGCCCCTTTTTCTTGATATCAAATGAAAGGTCCTTTAATTCTAAACACATTTTGTTCAACAAGTATTTAGAAAATCGTTACCGTTCTTGAGATATATGGGAAAAACATTTTTGGGGCTGATCCCTTATCTTCTTATAGGGGCCGTTTAATGATATTTTGAAGGTTGCATATTGTTAAGTACATCATTTTGAGCATCTTTCCTTCTATACTGCATTTTAAAATATTTTTCCTTTCTGAGATATGGGTGATCAAAATGTTGGACTTTTGGCCCCTAAAAACCCCTAATTACGTAACACATGATAAAATCATTACATTGCTTGGATAAATAACTATGAGATAAACATATTTGCTTTTATAACCTTTCACAAAATATCTCTAAGTAAAGGGCTATATATAAAAAACTTTAGACCCTTCTGGTCCCCTAATTTAAAGGGCCAGCCCCTTTTTCTTGATATCAAATGAAAGGTCCTTTAATCCCAAACAAATTTTGTTCAAAAAGTGTTTAGAAAATCGTAACCGTTCTTGAGATATATGAGAAAAAACATTTTAGGGGCCGACCCCATATCTCCTTATAGGGGCCGTTTAACGAAATTTTAAAGGTTGCATATTGTTAAGTACATCGTTTTGAACATCTTTCCTTCTACACCATATTTCAAAATATTTTTCCTTTCTGAGATATGGGTGATCAAAATTTTGGAATTTTGGCCCCTAAAAACCCCTAATTACCTAACACA
>WFKH01010931.1:16338667-16349393 GCA_016163765.1 Magallana hongkongensis | reverse complement strand
GAATTTAGAGTTAAACTATTATAAAATAGAGCATATATAGATTTTTTTGTACCAAGATGCAGCTCATATTTCTTTGATTTTTTTTTTTTTTTGAAAATCTTTTTGGTACAATGAACTGAAGTTTCATTTATTTTTGGGGCACCAGGTTCTCTGGATTTAGTATAAATTACATTAACAAGCATACGTAAATTCGTTGCCAATGATCCTATCAATACATCCTATTATTATAAATTGCACTTTAATGGGTATTTAATTTCGTAGATCAATACAAGAAGGAAATTCACGAAAATAAGTGAGACCACAGTATTTATTAATTATTGAGTTTTTAATATATTCCAGATTTACATTTTATAGTTATGATGTACATATATATGTACATGTTAATAGTCATAACTATATATTTGCAACAATTAAAGTAATTTTTCATTTTTCCTTGTGTTACCAACCTCAAAACGGCTTTTTATGGTGAAAATGATTGAAGTAACAATTTATAATCTACATTTCCTTATTCAGATGTCAATAACCCCCCCCCCCCCAAAAAAAAAAAAAAAAAAAAAAAAAATATGCAATAATTTTCAACCTAACTAGGAGTGAGATTGTATTTTCCTTTCTTACTTTTTTTCTATACACAGTAAAATGTATAAAATCTGTGGAAGGGGGGGGGGGGTTCACAAAAATTATATGACACCCAACAAATGAATATCGGAATACGATAGTACTAGTAACTACTAGAAACGCACAGTAGAACTTGTAAAGGTTTTGAATATCTTGATTTTCAAAACCTTTATTGTTAAACTAATGATCTTTCTTCCAGCCTTGGGTTACGGTTTTATAATTGTAGAATCTGTGCAACGTGTATATCAAAAAGCTAGAAAAGTAAATAACAAAATTCAGCACAGTAGATCTTTTTTAAAAAGACGTTCCATTTATATTACAATGCTAAACTTAGAAACCCTTTCATGATCCCATTATTGGCTATTACGTTTAGTAAACATATAAAAATACGTACAGCAGTTTATAAAACATTTTAAGAGACCGTATAAATCTATAAATCTTGCTGTAGAACTACATATAAGTGCAGCAATTACCGTTCAAACTTTCAAACAAATTATCAACACATAATGTACTGAATATTTGTATTCACCATTAATGCATGTATAATTAGATAATATAAAGATAAATGGTCACAAAACAAATCAATACAACATATCATATCATTTTTTAATTATCATTATTATTAATATTTCTTTTGTTATCAAAATGCAATAACATAAAATGATAACTACTTAAAATTTGATAGCTAAAGTTTGTTGTTATCAATTTCGAGTTGACATCAGTGGATTATGTTATGAAGACCGTTTTGGTCGCAATTGCTTTTCCAAACCATCTAAAATATAGATGAAAAATAAAGAGCTATTGTATTAATCTTAGATGACATTACATGTTTATGCATTAGTCTAAAAATGGAGAATTGTATGTCTAATAAATATCAAATATGGTAGGCTATCGTAAGATTTTTTGCTAAAAAGAGTATGCTATAACAAGTATAAGTAATGCATCAATAGAATTATTGATTTTCTGATGTGTTTTCTTTCCGGAAGAGACTGTTGTTTTGTTTTTAGGATGCAGAGGAGTCCGTCCGGTATGGTGATTTAGTTTTCTTGTAGGCGGCTTAACAGGTCACGGCGGCGGGTTTTCTTTTAATCATAATTAATTATAAATCACACATTATATGTGTTTGATCGTTTTTTAAATCAATTTTAGTCAAGATGATATCAATGTAGTTTCAACAATATCTTAGAATTTTCAGAAAATCTTTTCGTGAATAAAAATAAGAAGCAATTACATATATACATATTAACTTTTAACATCCTATAAATCTTTTTAAAAAACTTTGTAAAAAGTTTATACACAAAACGCAAAACAACAAATTTGTGAATTTTACGCATTGATCTGTAAATTTTACTCTATAATTTGTAAAATTTACACTTATTTGTTAGCTGTGATCTTCAACTCAACATTCATGTATATCTACGACGTATTTTGAACTAACAATTGCTACTTCCATACTTTCGTCTACTCGATATATCCCAGTGAACTTGAAATAAAAAATACCACAGAGTCTGCGTCATCTGTTTCTTATTTGGATATTTTACTGAAACGGGACATTGATGGTAACCTAACAACTAAACTTGATGATAAACGTGATGACTTCAATTTGTGTATAGTCAACTTTCCTTACTTTTGTAGCAATATACCTTCATCACCTGCATATAGAGTTTTGTTTCTCAGTTAATTCGATACGCAAGGGCATGCTCTATGTATGAACAGTTTCTAAGGGGAGGCAAGCTACTGACAAGCAAGTTGATAAAACAGAACTATCAACAGTCTCGATTGAAGTCATCTTTTCATAAGTCGATACAACGACCTTGGCTGCAAATACAATCTTCCACTGGGTTGCATGCTGACTGACGTTTTTCATACTTATTGTTAAACTATGATTAATCACCTTTTTATCTACGGTTTTTTTCCGTTTTTCCCGATTACGACAAAGAGCACACGGCGGGTGTGGTCGGTCAGCAAAGGATGCTCACTCTTCTATGGGGCCTGATCCTACCTCTTAATTTTTAATGGTCCGTGTTTGCTCTGCTCCTGTTTTGTATTTTTCCTTTGGACTTTTGATTTTGAGCACTGTTCGTTATCATCACATGCGATGTATAAACTTTACACTTTATTGTGTAACTTTTACACATTAATATCTAAAACTTACAAAATCTGTAAATTTGACTCTTTTATCTGTAAAAGGTGCACATGCCTCAGTAAATATTACACTTTAAAGTTTAAAATTTACATTTAGATGTCATAGATTTACACGTTAATGGGTAAAATTTACAATTTAATATAGAAAATTTACAATTTATTCTGTATATTTTACACTTTTATGTTTTATACCATGAGATCATCCATAAGGGTAGATATTTATCTTCTGTCAGTACTAACTATACATGTAAATCAATTTCTTGTGCGTGAGGTTGACATCCTATATTCAATGCTTAAAATTAAAACATACATGTGAAAACTTATTTTTTTATCAAAACATTTTCGTTAGGCAAGTGTTTTCGGTCCATTCCGATCCCCATTAACCGAAAACCCTTGGCTAGAGAAGATTTATATAAATATATACATGTATACATATTTCTAAAATATCGTTTAATATATGTATGACACGGACAAAAATGCAAAATGATACACCAAGACATTATTACAGGATATAATTATTGATGATATCGATTAGAAATGCATTTGATTTTTTAACAGTATTTAATGCCCAGTTTAATATTTTCTCCAAATCAATAATTCCGGTCGGTAGACTTCAAATCAATTGATTAAGTGCAAGAATTTGCTTCAAAATAAGGAACATAAAATTTGCCAATAAGATGAAAAGTTTTAAAGTTTACATAGATCAAATTGTGTAAGGGTTAATAATGCACATTTAAGTTTAAATTTTAAGATTAAAGTGTTAATATTACAGATTAAATTGTAAATTTTGCAGATTAAAGTTGTGAATTTCACAGATTTTGATGCAAAATGTACAGATAAAAATGTAAATTTTACGCATTAAAGTGTGCAAAACATACACACAAAAAATGTCTGTGTAGCACTAATATGCTTCCATAACGTTAACAAAGAGCAGCACAAAAAGAAAATTGAATTATTAACGCTGGATATCCACAGGGTATCCCTGTTATAATTAATAAAGATATATTGCAGTCTTAATACTGTGCAATCGTTTCATTCATGGGGACTTATTTTCGTAGATTACTTTTTATTTTTACAGATTTAAAGGGCGGATAAATTTGTGCATTCTCTTAAATGAAATATGAAACAAGAGAGCGTTTCATATTTCTTAGAGAAAGAAATTCATAGGAACGGGTATCTGTACTAACAAAATCCTCCAAATTTAAGCAATTAAGGTAGCTCACTTCATCAAGGCTTATACTTTTTATGATCCAACATCAAGATGACGATTAAAATGGTTTGTTGAAATTGTTGTATCGATCGATTTGATTGCATGTCATTATAGCTAAGTGGGTAAAGTATCGGGCTCGTAAACCGCCTTATGTGCACAAATGCATGAAGAGGATTAAGGAAGTAAGTTAAAGTAAGTTTAAAAGTCTGTCCCAGGTTTTTGTTTTTCGGACAATATCTAACAAACATACACATATTTGTCATAAAAGTACAATTAGAACTGATGAAGAGAAAATAAGTCCAAGAATTTTTCAGTGACCCATTATCATTTTTCACTCGGAGATCTAGAAATTAACATTAAAGAAAATAGAAGATCTGTAATGGGAAATCTGAGTCATCTTTTCTGCATTGTCACTCGAAATAACTCGCACAATTTTTTAACGTTATCATCTGGGTTCTTTCATGTCTGTTGCAATAGAAAATCCAGGTAGATTTTTTAGCTGTGTATTGAAACCTGACAAGCTAGAGGGGGTGTTTAAAAGAAAACTTTTGGGACTTTTCAAAAACTATTGAGTGAACATCGTTTGAACCCTGATGTATTTTTAAATATCGAGGATATCTTGGGACAAAGTATTGTAAAAATAAACCAGATTACGAGCGCGAAGCTAAAACCTTATCTCCAATGACTAAAAGTGTATGACTGTGGGCTCTTTTTGAGAATTGACAAATGATATTTGAATGTACAGTTTATATCTTTAATTTTCTTTTCCGCTTAAGTTTTGCGAGAAATGTTTTATAAACGTATTCGCAGTTATACAGATTATAAGATTATATCGGTCTTGCTTTGATTAAGTTCAGTATAATACATAAATGCTCTTTTTTGCATAAGTTACGTCCGAGAATGAAAATGGTATCGAATTTTATTAACGCCATTCCATAAATACTTCCTAAATCGTTACACGTACGGACACTAAGTAATCAACAGAATGGAATATACAATGAAATGATATTCAAGTAAATAATACTATACTAATATTAATTAAGGAAATATATAAATACGTCCTAAAACGTTACACGTACGGACATTAAGTAGTAAACAGAATGGAATATACAATGTTATATTATTCAAGTTGTATTTTTTTATTCCACACGGTGTCGTATTTGATCAGAAGAAATTACAACGTTTTATTAAGTAGTATTTTTTATGAGAAAGAAGACATATTACGTTAGTTAACTTTCCTTTTGATTGAAGAGGAAACATTTTTTTGATTAAATGAATGTGGATCGATCTTGTTTATTAAAAAAAATATGTTGAACATTGTTGGTTAACTACATTCCTTTATGTTAAATACTCTCTATCAGTTATTTTCTCAATCAATAACCATTCTAATTACTTACATATGTATTGTGTTAATAATGTTTTCAGTAGGAAACGTGCCAAAACGGAGCATCACCCTAGTTAAGGGGGAACAGGGGGTTGCAGTGTAAAATTATTTGTCAATGATTTTTTTTGCTTTTTTTAACACATTTACATTAAGATGTCCACTACAACATATATCATTTTCATGACTACTTTCTTACCTTGTAAGGGAGATATTTTGACAGGAATTATCCCCCTTTTCTGGCATTATGAATTTTTTTTAACAATTTCAATTTTCTGCAATTATTATTTTATTTGATGGAATTTATTTGCAAATCATATTCATTAATTTTGAGAACGAAAACAAATTTCAAAATTGTTTACAACATTGGCTTTTTTACATAGCAATATCATAATTTTATCAATATATTGCTGAAATCAGCACTTCAAATTTTGAAATTTTTGATTCTAAATTTGAACAAAATGTGATGGCACATAAAAAATTGTCAATGAAATTTTGAAAAAAATTTAATATATCAACTTTAGCATGTGCTTTATAACTTATAAAATTTTCATTGCAACTTTCTTGGCATTCAAGAGAGATACTACAATAGGAATCACCCCTACACCTTATTCTGGAATTATGACCTTTTGTGACAAATTCTGTTAGGAACCATCAAAAAAGTAATGCATTATTAAGATTTATCAATTATCATAAACAGATCATTATCAGAATATATATCTGATTATATTAACCGCTTATGATTTTGTACATCTACATTTATAAAATTAAAAACGTTAAATTTCCACAGCTAATGTTTTGACAAAGACTACTTTAGAGCCGTTTAGTACGGGAAAAAAATCTATCAAATCCTGTATGATGTCATAATGAATAAATGACATCATAGCAATATACAATCAAATCAATTATGACGTCATAATAGAGTTAGCACATCAAAGCATCATTGCAATGAAAGTCACATGATACGTGTCCTGTTCCCCCTTAATCATAATGTTCATTTCACACAATGGCACATATTACAGAATTGTTATTCTTATCATATATATTTATATATAAGTTTAAACGTCCCACTTTCGTTCCAACAGATTATGATTTCATCTAACGTATTTAACAAGATTGCCGGTACACTTCGTTCATAATGATCTGAAAAAAAAAATTAATTCTGTCTTAACCAGATTCTTATCACATAACATACATTTGGGCAGCTTTTAATAAGAATGATGTATTATTACCGCTGTTTTTAAACAATCTTATGAGCAATCTTTAATCAGTTAGCAAAAATATTCAGTTGCTTTAAATATACCTGTGTCATTACAGAAACTTGACTACAGTTTGGGACAAAGTGTCCGAGAAAGAGAGAAATTCAATGGACAATTATCAAGAAGCTGTTATCACAGGAAGCTGCATTTTATTTTTAATTACAGTGGTGGGTCTCATGGCAAAACTTTACATTAAAAAAGATAAACGACAGCATGATTATAACCAATCGATCTGGGTGTCAAGTCCAAATAGCAGCGACTCTGAACCCGAGGTAAAGCATAAATCGATTTGAAACATCGTCATACTTTCTTAAACTTATGATAGTTTTACAATGAAAAACTACAAGCTTTTTTGCTTCATAAGAGTTTCCTCTATATATAATCCTATTATTCTACAACACCCTTAGCATCATTTTGACCCACAGGGGTACAAGCAATACTTAACATAGGAATTGGTAAAATAATTTTTTCTATACTCTTTTTTTGGTCAAATTAAAGCCTTTCAGTACTTTAGAAGAGTTATTTAAATGTTTTTTCTACTTAATTCTACTATGAATTTTGAACCTCTGTTGGGATCTCTTCCTGACCTGTGGGGGTAATTATTTGAACAAACGTTTATCTAACACATATCAAAAAACTAATGTTAATGTTTGGATAATAAAGGCTATTTGGTTTTTAAAAGACGATTTTTAAAACACATCACCCTATTTTCACTCATTCCTAATTATCTCTTCATTGAAGGGAACCTGGCCCTTCATTTGAACAAACTTGAAAGAACTTTCCCCTAGGGAGCTTTGTTCCAAGATTGGTTAAAATTAGTCCAATATTTAGGAGCATTTGGTTCAGGTGAGCTACACGTAAAAATACGATATATTCTTTGAATTCATTCATTTGCGAGAAAGAATTATTCGAGAACAATTTCTACAGATTTCTTAATGTACATATACGCAAGTAATTGTTCTGATAAGTCCATAATTCAGCCAAAATCATTTTCAAATAAAATTGCAAATCAGTTTTTCAGTTATATAAATCAATAACATTCATTATCAAGCAGCTTTCATTTCCAGTTTTGTTTAAATCTTCTCAAGGATTCGCGCAAAAATCATGTAAACAATTTACTGAGCCTAAGATTTTGTTTAAAACCAGACAACATACCAGGTATGCATAGCACATAATTTATCAAACTTCATGTATCATAATTCGTGGTTCATGTTAATGAATAAAACATATTATATTTTTGTATAGTACGTTTCCTCATCACTTAATTTTAATTTGCAAACAAAATAGAGGACACGTTATATGTTTTCAATCAGCATCATCCGTGATCTCCAACAAAAAAAATCGGATCAGTAAAATACAATGATACTGGAATATACGTGGTTTACAGTTACTCTGATTTGTGTTGTGTATGGTAAGTAGATAAAATATTTCGAAGGGTCTTATAAGCGTGAAAACATAGTTTCATTTTATAGTTCTTAAGTGTTGATAATCAATGACCCCGCCTCTTCCATCTATGACTTTGAGAACACTTTTTATAATAAAAAAAAATCTTTAAATTACGTAAAATAGTTGAGAGAGGTAAGATATATAATTATAAATACATTAAATTAGACGGTTATGATATTATATATAATTTTGTTTGGAGTTGTAATACTAGTATCAAAACGTTATGAAATTTTGTGATTCTATAGGATGTGAGGTAGGATATTATGGCTACAATTGTACAACACCATGCAGGCATCCTAGCTTTGGTGAAAGATGTCAAAAAGTTTGTAATTGTACAGAGAACGCATGTGACCACAGAACTGGATGCAGTCTACCTCAAAGTATGATAACAGATAAATGAATAAATTATCAAAAGTGTTTTAAGAAATGTCTTTTTCTGGTATTTGTTCAAATATTGTCTTTAAAGTTGATCTGTGACATTTTGTGACCTATTGCTCTCAATTTAGGTCGTCCTCGTCGTCATTCAAAACAGTTCTAGCCTCTGACATCTGCGATGGGGAGGGGGGGGGGGGTACATAATTTTTTTTTACTTTTGTTTCCACCAAGGCTTAAAAAATTAAAAGTTCTCAACTTCTGATTTACTAGTGGGAAAATCCACGGAAACAATTACGTCTCTGACAAATTTGTGAAGTTTAAAGTTTAAATTTATTGAAATCATGATCCAAAGGAATCAGAATTTGACCAGAAAGAGTTCATTTTTTGCTTTAAGCTCATAAGGAAATAAAAAAAATTACGTCTTATTTTTTTTCTAGAGAACATAACGGCTGTTATTAATGAAAATAAAGGAGATTGTAATGAAGGTTACTATGGTCATGGCTGTATTTCTCCATGTCGATATCCAAACTTTGGTATAAAGTGTCAATATTCGTGTTCGTGTCAACTGTATGATTGTAATCACATCAAAGGATGCCAAAATATTACAGGTACGTGTAATAGATTTTTCAAAAATTCAAAGCAAATTAGTTCAGATAACGTAAAACAAACATATACATTATAACATATACATTTCGTACATGTTTTCTTATTGAAGTTTCCACAGAAAGTTCAAAACTTGATGAGAATTGGCTGGAAGGTAAACAACTCATCAACATTATCATCGTGATTGGAAATTTTGTGTTATTTATAACTATAGGAATATTAATAACCGTGTATGCCAAAAAATATAAATTGAGGAAACAGACAAAAAACACGGAATCTTTATTTAGTAATAAAGTCCGATGGTATCAGAACTAAATACACAGTTTTACCTGATTTTGTGAAACCAATCCAGAAAGAATGATAAAATTGAAATACAGGACAGCAATACATAAAACGCAATTGGGAACATGATTAATGCTTATCAAATAAACAAGTTTTGGTGGAATGAAGGCTAATGTTCATTTTTATCGCTTCACAATATTAGATGCGTTTGGTAAAAATAAGCTAGAGTAAATAAATGTCAATATATGATTTTGAGGTTTAAAAAAAGCAAGAATGAGGAATAAAATAGGGGCGACAACTCAATCTGAATTTAAAGTTGTATAAACCAACGTTAGCCCTTTAGAGACTTAACTAATATTTTTCATTGTTATTTATGTATTATTTGTTATTCATATCGACTTGAAAACTAATTTAGAATGACAAAACATATAAAAAGACATTTCATTCATTGACTTCAATTCAATCTTCGATCAAACAACTATCAAGACAGGAAAAAAATCATGATATCGTATTTTCCATCTATCTGTGTGAACTTGTAGGAGTACATATACAACTACACGAAGCTGGAGGACGGATGCTGATATTTATAAATTTGTTTTCTGTCACCTGTACTCAAAACCGAACAAAGTAACGTTTAGGGTCGGTGGACTGGCGCAAAGCACTTTAAAAAAATTACGAAGTATAAAAAATCTCAAAATACGTTAATTTTTTTTTTTTTTTTTTTATTGTTTACGCACTTTGAAAAAAATTGCAGGATTTGGTAGATATACTTGATATTTTTAAATAAATAGATCACTATTTTAACCTTGTTTAGCTTAATGAGATTTATTTTTAAAAAATCCTAAGAGGATCGCAGCTAACTTGATAAACGGGTTTTTTTTTATATTAAAAGAGTGCTTATAAGCTCACGTAGTTCAATAATTTACAATTAAGAACAACTCGTAAGATGTGTATTATCCAACTATGGCATAAACTGCATCATAAAAGAACTGTCCTTCATTTCTCTCATCTTTATACAATATGTATGCAGCATTTACTTTTTAAAAAAGAATTTCGTATTTGGTACAAAACATTGGGCTATGCCAGAAACAATCAAAGTACGGAAGTACTGAAAACCGGGCTCTCTTGATGTGTAATTGTAAATATTTTGCAAATAAGATTAACAAATATTCTCTCTCTCTCTCTCTCTCTCTCTCTCTCTCTCTCTCTCTCTCTCTGTGTGTGTAAATTGACAGTATTTCCAGATAACGTCTTTTGAAATAATTTAAGATGGTATGGAAATATTTTGCTATGTTGAGTCACGTTATGTCCACCGTCACGTTATGTCTGCCGTTACGATATGTCCGCCACTTTTTCAAAAAATTCGTCACGTTATGTCCGCCACCTTATAAATTTTTTCAATAAATTTAT
>WFKH01010931.1:16324284-16338657 GCA_016163765.1 Magallana hongkongensis | reverse complement strand
ACATATGCTAAATATCCGCCAATAATTCTAATTAATAAGAGCGTCACATTATGTCCGTCCTGATGAAAGTACACTTTTAAAATATCATATTTTAAAAGTTACAATTTGTCGGCTTTATAATGAGTTTATTTTAACATAAATTAAAAGAAAAAGGTTAACTTCAGTTGCATTTCTTGAACTTGTGATTTAAACATATTTTTGAATTGCTTTAAGCGTCTCCATAATAAACAAAAATGTTGATGAATCTTCATAACGCACTTTGAAAAAAAAATTTTATGAGTATTATTATACGTATTATTAATCTATTGCACTTTGAATTTTTTTCTCAAACTGCGTAACTTTTTTCAAAGTGCGATGACACGCAGCTAACTTATTGTTTTTTAAACTGAACTCCAAAACTTCAATGCTTATTATTTTTATATAGTGGGTCTGTGTTCCATCACATGATGAAACCTTTGCACTAAGTCAACTATATGGTGACTGAAAAGGGAAAGGTAGCTTAATATGACTAAATGGCATATTTCTCAGTCATTTAGTCACCTTTCAAGTAATCTCTGTCAATATTTAGTTAACTGAATGGCATAGTTTCCCGTTATGCATAAGCTTATCGTAATACATGTATACTTTAATTGTCAAGAATTAAAAAGAACCAATTCTAATAAACATAAACATTAGTTTATAATTGTAACCCACATATATGTTAGAAATAGCATTTTGTCATACACCATTTAGACGTTACAGGGACTTAAAGTTATACATTCGTTGACAACGAATTATATAACATTCAAAACCTGAAATTCTTGTGACTGAAACAGCGTAAAGGTTAAACCACATTGTATTGTTATAAAATTAGATATTTTCAGGTTAAGAGTTTGATACCACCAAAAACAAAACTATTGGAATAATTGGGGTTTTTTTTGTATAACTATGTTAAAGGGACTTAGACCCGATTTGATGTTTTAAATGCTTTGTCAAAATTTGAAAGTCAAATATGGAGTTACTAGCGAGTTACAGAGGTTAGAATTCTTTGTTTTGTAAACAAAGCTCGAGTCCTATTACTGTTTACATGTGTTGTATTGGTATAAGTTTCAATCTAATGTTGCTTTTTGATGTTGATAAAACTATTCATGAACACATTGAATCAGTTTATATTGTTTGCCACAAGTTAATGAGAATGGTATACTGATATTATATAAATGAATTTGTAACAGTCTTGTGTAATAAAACATTAAAACAATTATTGAACCGACGTTGTAAATTAGACAGCCATTTAAAGGTTTGCAATTTATTTCTATTAATAAATCAGTTGTTTAGTAAAAGGCACTTATTCATTTAAAACAACTTAATTTACAAACATAAAAAAATAACATTTAGAAAGCAGTACAAAGGGAAGTTATTATATTCCTTTGGTTCCAAGTACAACTCGTATCAATAAATGATACTTAACATAGACTTGGTGTATTCACTTTAAAAAAAATATGTGATGTAGAGCTAATGATATACGATACAGGTACCTAATGAGAGCTCTTGTCTCTATAATAATGACAATTATCTGTATAGGGTTTGGAATTTTGGTGTATGTTGTGCAAGTTGAGTTGAGGTCTAATTAGATTTTGATATTTACAGCGTATATGAAATGCGTGGTCAGATGTGAATCTGGATTATTTCTATAAACATTTTACAAATTAAAATTAACGTTCTTTTATTAAATCAACAATAGAAAAAGATGTATTTTTAAACACATATAGTGATATTTTTGTGTGATTACGCACAATCATACGATTAAAGATTATATATAGCTATATATAGCTCAACATTAAATAGCATTTGTGGAGTAACCAATGATCAATAAAATAAAGATTATTAATTAAGAAAACTTTTAAATTAAACCTTTTTATAGCATTGCCTCTATAAGAAAAGACAGTACTTTACTTATAATTGTAGGGTGTCAGGTTGGATTTTTCGGTTACAACTGTACAAAACCTTGCAGATATCCTAGCTTTGGCGAAAAGTGTCAGCGTGAATGTAACTGTTCTCGGGATATATGTGACTACATTATAAAAGATAACAGCTAAACACAAGCTGGCGATTTGGTCATGGCTTACTTATTACAATTAACAATAAGTTTAACAACCGACCTGTCATCCACTTGATGAACAGGTATATGGCTGCACAATAAATAAATCAATCAGTCAATCAAAATCAATAGTTCAACAATCAAATTATTCAATCAATCAATCAATAATCAATCAATCAATAAACCAAAGTTCAATCAATAAATCAAAAAATCAAAGTTCAAATCATGTAAGTCAATATCAATATCACTTTGCTTAAGAGGGTTGCTGGCTAGGTTAGGTAGACCCTGGGAGCAGTTGACCACCGATTCCCAAGCTTTGAGCAGGCCCTGGGAACAGTTGCCTACATCAAAGACTTGAGAAACCCTGCCATGGTGCACATTTCTCCATACAAACAGCTAAACCAAATGTGTTTGTCCGCCAGACAATTTGCAACCCCAAACCCATCGAGAGAGAGGGAATGTGTTCGGGGCAGTTAGGGGCAAGTTTAAGGTTAAGCCATGACCAGGTTATTGGAGATGAAGTAAAGGGAAAGGGTAGGGGGTTGAGATAAGGTTGTGTTTGTGGCGATGATAAGCTAATACATATGATCGGGATATACTGATGAATGTGTTTGTGAGAACAGATAAAGTGCATCCTGCAATGTGTCAAGAAAAACATTATTGCCCAATTCGGATAAATGCACTCCGTCTAAACTAAACATTTGGTTGTTTAGTTTTTATTTAATTCAAGGTGCTTAAAGGACAGGTGACACAAAATCATTTTCTTCTAAAAACATTTTCTTTGATAAATATAAATCAGTTTATAACAATTTTCCCATTTGACTTGCATAAGATAAGAACACACAGCTCAATTAAGTGTGCTGAAAATCCCAGCTGCAACAGATCTCCGAGTTTTGCCGATCTTTAATGAGATAAGAAACCCCTGTGTGTTATTCGTCAAAGATGACATAGTCAGCAATCTGCTACATAGTAAACAGAGCAATGGACGAGGATTTATTTACATAGCATAGTGCATTTGTGTTGCAAATGATGATTTTGAAATAAAGTACGATCAGATTAAAGTAAATTTATTAAACGCATATGTTATTGAGTAGCTTTTGTGTATGAACCCTCTCCTGAAAACGAAGTAGTCAGATTATAGAATGTACAAGATTACATGTTGTATTATTGGTAAATAGTTTTTGAGAAATTTTGTGTACATAAGATACCGGTAATTGAAAATGAAAAAAAAGTAATTAAATTAAAATGAATCTGAAAATTCTGATTTGATAATAGCAGATTATCATCCTGTCAGCCAGACAGGCAACAACTTGTTTAGATTCTCAATATTCAGTAAATATATTGTTTGAAAATGCATATTGATCCAATCTTGCAGATCCAAAACATTGATTTGAATAAGGGTGATATTAATCTAAATATTTTTTTCTTTAAAAAAAACTCAACTTTGAGCACGATGAGTTAGATTTTTATTATATCACATATAAATCATTTTTTGTGTACTATACAACAATAGGTGTACTATACAACATTAGGTGTTGCTGTAAAAAAAATCATTCATTGTCCATTTAAATCTAATGTCAGTATTTAAGAAGTCATTGGTGTGCATAACAGCTCGTTTTGGGTTTTTTTTTAAGGTTTGATCAATAGAGAATAAATTATACACAACTCAGAAGTACTACCAAAAAATGATCTTCATAAACTATTAAAAAATGTTCAAATTCCATTTGGATAAAATTCAAGGAGTGTGTGAGTAATGCGTTTTTAAAACCTGAATACTATGTTTAAAAACTACTGTTTCAGTCTTAACTGATTATGAACATTGGTAGTTCTTTTATTAAATTTCAATAAACAAACATGATCAAATAACATACTCAAAAATGAAATTAAAAGATGTTTGAGTTATTAGTATTAAGATTACGGTAGACCCCTGATTTTGTGGAGTTCAAGAAATTTACAAACATATTTGCTTACATGTACTAGGATTTCTGGTAATACTTCTTAGATAAAAAATCCGTTATTAAGTCCAATTAACTAAATTAGGGTTTATTTAGGGTTTAAGATCCGGTGAAATTCCTGGTTATGTAAAGTCTTTATACATTATCACTTACTATGTGTTGACAAAACAAAATCCTTTCTTTAGCAACAATGATTCAATATTTTTGATGACTTTTATCTTTTAAAAATCCAACATCTGACACATTTTTTTTCCAACATGAAGCACATAGGTCAATAAAAAGTTAATTTAACAGCTAACAATTTTACTCCTATTCATAATTGCTGAGTAAACAGAAATGGGGTTTCTAAGCTTAGAATAATTCATGTTTATGTACAGGGTTCTCAAACTTTTAATAGCAATAAGCAAAATTTATTGACTTCAGATTTTAGATAAGAGCAAGTTAGAAATCCCTATGGTTGAAAGATACAGCGAATGGGTAGTTTGCGTCGGCTATTACGTTGCACCGAAGGTTTCCGATCTCAGAGGCTTCAGATATGCATATTGAGGTTACGCGTCTTATCAGCTCAGTAATTCAGCAATAGCTGTGAAACAGATGGGAGTAGCAGGGGAAATATTGCAGAAAATTTATCACGCTCACAATCCAACTTGTTGGTCAATGTTTTTGTGATTGTGTCACCTGTCCTTTAATATAAGCCCCTCCCAAGTTCAAAACATGAATTGCAATTGCATTGTTAAGACGAATTCTGGACTTTTCTGCTGCAGTAGTACTAAACATATAACGCCAACATGACCGTGGCAAAATTTCAGACCAAACCAACAAAGTGTTAGGCAAAATTGTAGCGAGTTCAGATATAGTGTCAAACATTTGGAGTCGAAGGTCCAATAAAGGTAATGCCAATACTATTGCCTCCGCAATGTATCACTAACATGTCAGGGGAAGTACTGTAAAATAGCTGGGTAGTAATGCATGTAAAAACTTCAATACACCTCATACCAGGTCTGCTTATCCAGCGTACCTCGGCCCCAATCAATCATGAAGGCCCATTGAATTGCCTCCAGCGCGCATTTGGCTGTGGGTTTTAGCTTTGGAGATAATTGACGATCCGACTATCTATATGTGTGGCGCTTGACCTGACATTCTTGTTATATGTTAGAATTGCGTGTTAAAATGATGCACTAATAGGACAATTTAAGAGTATAGCCTTTTGTATTTCTTGTAACACATTGACTTTCCAATTGCAACGCCCCTTAGACTGAATTTGGTGTTCTGGGATACCTTTAATGAAAGCTGCCGTGGAGCGCCTATGCGGAAAGAGTGGGATTTAAAGGCAGCGTGAGGGATCTTAAGATGCTGTAAAGTCTTGGTAAGGACTGCGGAAAATTGATGTTGGGGTTTATTATGGTCTTACAGAGAGAAATTTTGTCAGAGCTTGTTGTAATAATGAAGACTCGTGGTCGATAGGTATAACTATAGTAGTTCCCTTGCCCGTTTGATCTGATTTTGAAAACTTAAGAAATAATTGTATGGTTTGACATGTAATTGAAACTGCGTTGGCCTGCAGAACTCTATTGGGGGATGTACCAGATTTGATTGGTTATTCACAAACACGCAAGAAGCCAAAAATAAGCTAAAAGGTAGGCAGAAGTGAACAGAGTTGACTTGTAAATGGAATGGCATGTGTGTGGTAGGGCCTGAATTATTGCATGAAGAAGAGGTAATGTGTCTACGAATGTTGAGAGAAGGCTTTTTCCTGGAAAGGCCAATCAGGTGCTTTTAAATTATGAAGGATTTAGTAGTGTCCGGGAAGTTGTTAATTTTTAGATGAAACGCTATTGCTGACATGTATGTTTTGAGGGCAGATGGGGCTTTTTTTGAGGCAGACATATAAGCTATGAAATTGATCAAATGGTCCAAAGGGGGGATATGTGTGTGGTAGATGGTAAGAATCACGAAACTGGGAAAAGGCAGTCATGCCCTTGGAATAAGTAAGCTGAGTATTTGTTTGAAATCGATGCCGACAGAAGTGTTTGAACCTCCTCTACAAAAGGCTCCAGAACTCGGATGAGATTGGTATCGGGTTGGGTGATGCTGCTGGCGCCAGCTGTCGAAAGCGGTACCACTGAAATCGTGAAATAGAATCAGCTATTTCATTAAGTTTGCCCCCTATATGTTGAGCCTTAATTTGAAGGTTTAAATGTAAGCAATTTAGGACCAATGGCCTAATGAGGGACATGACGCGTTGAGACTTTGATGATTTGGATTTGATAATAGATACCAAGGCCATGTTATCTGTGTGAAGCAAGAGTTTGGAATTTGACAACTGACAGCCCCAAATGTAAATGCCCATAACAATTGGAACTAATTCTAAGTAGGATATATCTTGCCTAGTAGCCGAGTGCCAATGTTCAGGCCATGAGATGTAAGCCCATTCCCCGTGAAAATAAACACCACCACCTGTTAATTTAGCACTATTTGTGAAAAATTCCAGATCCGTGTCCAGAGACCACGACTGATCAGGGAAGTGGCAGGTTCCATTAAAGGAGTGAATATACTTGAGCAGAATGAGTGCATCTTGCCGCATTCAGAGGTCACTATAATCATGTGGTGAGGTCTGTAAGCGCTAGACATAGCACCATAGAATCTTCTGATAAATGCCCGAGCTGCTGATAATGGTCTGCCACAAAATGCTAATAACCACAGAGTGATTGTAACTGTTGTAAATTGATTTTTACGATTGCAGAGATCCCTAAATTGGTCATTGAGGGATGTGACTTTATCATGTGGGATAAAAAGTGTTTGAGATACTGTATTAATCCCTAACCCTTAATAAGTTATGTTAGTTGTGGGACCTTCAGTCTTGTCAGCCGCAATCGGCACACCCAAATTTTTACAAATGTGGCTGAATTGCTGCATCAATCTATCGCGCTCGTTTGAAGCATTTGGACCGACAAACAGAAAGTCATCAAGGTAGTGACAAAGGTTACTGGACTTTGTAGTATGGTTTAATGCCCATTGTAAGAATTTTGAGAACTTTTCAAATAACGCGCATGACAGTGCACAACCGAAAGAAAGGCATTTATCAAAATAATAGTAATCTTGGAACTTGATACCAAGTAAGCAGAAATCACTGGGATGGATAGGAAGTAGCAGGCCCTTGCGACTGTACAAAAGTAACTGCTTCGTCAAAGGAAGAGACCTTAACTGAACAATATTTGGGGTCAATGAAGTCATTAATACTGTTACGTTACCTTCCGCAGCAGACAAATGAGTAATTAACCTCCAGCCACCTGATTTTTTGTGAACAATGCCAATTGGTAAAATGCGCAAGTTTGAGAAGGGTCTGGCAGGATAAGGACCAGCCATTCTACCTAGCTTTATTTCTTGATCTAATATATTTTTAATTTTATCAGGGTGTTGCTGAGCGGATTTCAAATTTTTTGATTCAGTGAGGGTTCAAGGGCCTGCGAAGTTGAGTTTGAAACCTTTTGAAAAACCTTGTAATAGAAACTGCTTGTCCTCTTGATGAGGGTAATCTTGAATATTAATGTACATATGTAACTGCTCAAATATTATTGGGGTAGCTCCTAGTTGCCATTTGTCTATATTGTCTTGGACCTAACATTTGTGGTTGGGCGTGACGAGGTCTGGTGAAGTTGAAGCGGGGGGGGGGGGGGGGTGGGGGATGATGGGCCAGAGATTCTAAATTGCGTGGAGCCTGGGCTCGAGAAGGGCTGATTATAGGCGGGTGATGCATTGCTATGAGCTTCTCGCTTTTGTCGAAGACAGTGAACTTGGAGGTGTGAACCGGAGCAATACATGCATGTGTGAGAGTAAAAGCAGGACTGGCGAGAACAATAGCCCTTAAAATTGTAATCGTAGCATTTGAGTGAAGCTGTGGGGTTGTTTGTTGTTGAAGCCATGTAGATAAGGCAAAGCTCTGAGCCGATTGCTGACCAGCTAATTGATAGATCATTAGACTTGCGAAGTCTAAATTGTTTATCATAATCAAGCCAGCCTTGACTGTTAGGCTTGCGGGAGGCCCCTGTGCGAATGGTGTCGATATATTTAAGCAAATGGTCAATGTGGCCAGAGATGTAGATGCCGACGAACACGAGCATTGCTTCGGTCCACCTCTCTATGGTAGTTAGTTTGCGTGCTTTTGGTGCATTGGGTACAATGGACAGCTGTATGTTTATGGTGGTCAACCTCAAGTGAATCTGGGCCTTGTTGCAACATGTTGGCTAAGTCAATGTACTCCCCCTTAAGTATCTTTTGCTTAATTGTTGCGATACATGATTCCCAAGAGAGGACCATACACTAACGAGTGGTTGGGGTGAAATTGCATGTAACAGTACCTGATATTTGCAGGCGTTGTGTGTCTTGAGCCTCAGAGATTAGCGTCGGAATCGGTGCTGCAGTAGATACAGCTTCTGTCTGTAGGGTTCCACAGGGAAAAGACATGGGTGCTGGAACTTCCTGATGTTGTGGTCCGTCAGTGGGGGGAGTAGGTACCGTGGTTGGAGCTGGATTAAGGGGTTCCGCATCTTTGCGGGCCGATCTGTGTGTCCTTGAAGTGAGTGTCCTTGCCGATGTATCTTTCGATTGAACTTTTGGCATAGTTCTACAATGTTGTAGAACAATTTAAAGGCCGAGGTTTTTAACCGGTCGGTTTACCTCAGGTAAGTTCAGGTGGGGGTGGAGCCATATATTGAAAGAGATGTGAAACCCCGAGGGAAACACGCTCGCTTGTGTATACTTGTCTACATACACGGCGTATTAAAGTGCTCTCAACAGAGTTTTTCCGATGATCTGAAAAAATATTGTATTTATATGTACTTAAAAAACAAATTGTCGATCGTTGAAATGAATATAAATGCATGAATAAACGCGTGCGACATGGGCAAAATCTTTTGTTTGATTAAACAAGTTTCTGACGGGATCTACTGAGAATATATCGTGATGTTTTGTGCATTATACGATCATCCCACCGTACTCAAATACTAATGCAACATTGCAACATACGCTTGTGAAACTTTTCCGATCAGCTGCTAAATTAAAGTGCACAATAATTCTATCAGCTGCGCATGTACCAGAGTTGTCTGTACTTGTTTCTCTTCCGGTTTCGGCTCGTGAAATTTCTCAAAGAAATGTGATAACTTACGATATAAATCCTGGACGCAATATTTGATTTAATTTAACTACTTATTCTCAATTACTCACAAACATCTTTATTAATAAACAACGTTTTCATGGATGCATGATCGGCGCCACGTGATTTTGACAGACTATAGGTGATCAGCGCGTTTGGTGTGGTACATAAACCAAGTACGAGTAAATTTTTAATTCATATCTTCTAATATTTCTTTTGATTATAGTACTAATAGATGGCGATTTATCGTCACGGTATGCATCAAAAGACAAAAGTTAATTGTACGATCGTCGCGAGCGCTAGACATGGTATACCCAGGACGAGTAAACGAATGTCAATCATTTTCTAACATCCAATCTGGGGGCTCAATTTAGTTGATTGACAGGGGTACACTGACCAGATAAATTTGAAGGCGGTGCTTAATTTCTCGGTCTTTAAGCCAATTGTTACAATTTAGTTAAAATTAATAAGGTAGCAATACCCACAGTGTACTGCTATTTATTTGGCATAGCTTTACAATGTTGTACAACACTGATAAGCTAAGTGTACCGATGTAATGTTGCGACGATATGTATATTTAAGTATATAGATTCCATGATTTAAGTTTTATAATAATAAAGTATGTAACATATGTATAATAATAATTGAGGAAATACTGGTAGTGTTCTAAAGATGTTTTGTCTAAATAAATGTGACTTTTGTGTGTAACAAAATACTGCACCACACGTGGTGTCATTCTATCGCACAAAGGAAAGTGCAACGTTACCTGATTATCGACGAGATAATTGTCGAAATACGGTGATATGAATTGAAATTGTATGAAAGCCAGTACTTACCGTGCTAGGAGATATACTTAACCCCTATGTTATGTGAAGATGTTTGTCGATGACGCCAGATTCCCTGGATTCTCAAATTGGAATTTTTCAGGGGATGCTCTGTGATGGATGGGTGGAGAAGAAAAGGATGTTGAACCCGATATTAATCAGGTCAATCAAACCCGATTGATTTGTTAAAGCTAACCCGATCAAAATTTTTTAGTGTTAAGATTAATGGTTGCTGTTACTTGTATAAATGAATGTATCCTTAGGGATAAATTCCATTACCGGTGCACAAGTATCGAAGGCAAATATTAGAAATAAAGGAGACATATAAATACTGTAAACCAACTTTTACTCGCGACAACTTTTTTCGCAATTAACCGGAGATAAACTGGTTCGCGGCAACTTATTTTTGCGAGTCTTATCCACGCCCATGTTGTTATTATTTTCATAAACTTGGACTTGTTCGCAGTGAGAAATATTTGCGACGATGAAGCTCTTGCAAACCTCGCGAAAAATTCTCGCATGATAATAAAAGTTAGTTTTCAGTACTTTGGACAGCATTTTACTAAATATTGCACGACATTAGACAATTTGCACTTTTTTCCCACCTTTAATCGCTTTCTTTAAGATCAATGGCATACGAAAAATGTATATCATGTATCCCTGTTCAAGTATTATCAGTCTATTTTAACAGGCGAAACATGTAGATTGCATTGAAAGTCTGCAGATATCCCGGCTTTGATTTGTTCCCTGCGTTTTTTGTTGTTGTCTCTAAGGGGGACAAAACGAAGTAAACATACAAACTGACAATATACTTTTCCGAAAAAGGGAATTAAAAGCGTAATTTTCTGGATTGTCTGACTCTTTCATCCGTGTTAAACATGCAGCTAACTTTAAGTTTCAATTTAATGCGTATGTGATTATGAGACAGCTAATAGTACATACATATTTTATCTGAGTTATGTCAGTTTATTGTAATTGGTCAACCAGCCAAAGAAATTTTAGTTAAAAAACAATTATGTAAAATAGACTTTGGTAGAATTGTTGAAGTTCTTTATAATTTTATGTTTCAACCAACGTTTTGATTTCAATCTTTTGATTTGACTTAAATATCAATTGTAAAGTGGTGTTCATACTTCTTTAAACAATGTAGAATGGTTACTATAGCCAGGACTGTATTTCACCCTGTAAGTATCCAAGCTACAGGAAAAAGTGTCAGCAAACATGTAACTCTTTACAATTCAAGTGCAACAACATAAATGGATGTGAAAATGCTACAGGTACTGTTTATTAAAAAAAAACAAATTACATTACTTTGATTATTTGAAGCAGTTTTATCGTACAAAAGTTTCCTCATTAAAACATTGTGATGGCATGTGATTGTATGGTTATTATCATCCATTGCTTATAGAATTTTAGTATTCTCTATCCATGAAAAACGTATTCTTTTGGTCGTAAGGTTCTGTTTTTGGTTGAAGTTGAAATAAATAATGCATTAAGC
The DNA here is from genome assembly GCA_016163765.1 of Magallana hongkongensis. Lineage (NCBI taxonomy): Eukaryota > Metazoa > Mollusca > Bivalvia > Ostreida > Ostreidae > Magallana > Magallana hongkongensis. Next base: position 16,327,151 of record WFKH01010931.1, on the reverse strand, counting down.
TTAAAGTTATAAGCTGCTGTTTTACACCTAGATATATAAATGTGGATAAAAGTACATTATATTTGAAATATAATCATTGATTTAAGGTTTTTAAATTATTTAACACTTAAAAATGAATATACATTTCAAAATTTCGTATATAATCCCCGAGGAGGCTTGCAGATCAGAAGCCAACTCTTTAATTTATCGCACTTCTTTGTCATTAAAAAGTGTTAACGATAAGATGTATAAAACTATAGTTAATTTTATTGTTTATTTCAAAAAACACGTCACAAAATGGAAATGCCCCATACCACATTCACTTACAATACTAAATAACGAGATATCCATATTGTCAAACCTGTGTACTTTAACTAATCAATAAATAAGGAAAAATCTGTCAAACAGTGGCAATCTATCATCTTATTTGAAATACATAAGTCATATATTCAATAATGTTGTAAAATTAGCATTTGATCAATAATTTATTTAGAACTCACAGAATTGCTGACAACGAAAAGTGAAGAGGTTTTCAATTCTTAGAGGACATTTGTTGACAAGCATCGAGAAGCCATAATCACAGGAAGTTGCAGTTTATTACTGATTATAGCTGTGTGTGTGTGTGTGTGTGTGTGTGTGTGTGTGTGTGTGTGTGTCTTAAACTAAAGAAATGCAATAATAGTCCAAGTACACAGCACGAGGAAAAAATTGAGCAGCCTCTTGATTTATATTCAAGTCCATCAATCGACGACTTGGCGAGAGCTAGTTATGCAAGTCTTGAATTCGATGAAAGTTTTGAACCCGACTTATACGAAAACACGCATTTTAGTCACTCATCCATAATTTTATAATGTTCACGTTTTGAAACAACGATGTAGTTTGTTTTGTGCAATTGTTTTATTATAACGATTTTATATACATTTACAAACCGATGGTTGGCACAGATTTTGTGTAATCTAATGAAGAAAATGTTTGAAGTTTTAATAATATTTGAATTTGATTTTTTTTTTCATATATGACTTGCAAATATGCTGTGTTTTAAGTATACATCCCAAAAATTGTTTGCAATATTTGAATGTAAATAAAAATTGTGTTATACTTTAATCTTTACATGCATTTAGTTATAATTTAAATACATATACACATGTTTGTACATAATGTCTTAATAATATATTTTAAACAAATTTAATTATCTTTTTCTTGTGCTATTAACCTCAAAGCGGATTTTCGTGGTTATGATTTTTTAGAAAAACAATTTAAATCTGCATTTCCATATCAAACTGTTAATGCAAACAAAAATCAAATGTGCAAGATATTTCCACTAAATGACAAGTGAATTTGCACATTCCTTATTTTTCCCATACCTTTCTTTTCTTGTTCTATAAATAAGATCATAAACTCTAATCTCGACAGCCGAAGGTACTGAACTGAATTTTAGTTAGTTTATTTAAAAGTAAGCCCTCCAAGACAAATTGTCACAGCGGGGCGCTCTCTAGAGCAAATAAGTATAAGGAAAGAACGTGTGATTTATTTTCTTTTTAGTCGGGCTCATTGCGCAAGCAATGGCCAGGCTATATCTACAGTGCACGGTTTACGGGATGTTCACTGAACAATAGTTGAAATCGTTCTCTGCATAAAAATGTAGTTTCAAATTAAAAGAGAACGTAGAATAGAATGCGTAAGTTTACCTCAGATTTTTAAACAATAAGTTGCTGAGCGGCAGAATACACTGCTTACACTAAAAATCTAGATCAATATTTAATGAGAGATCCTGTTATCAAATTGTTTTAAGAGCGTGTACAGTTTATCTTAGGATGTTAAATATCTCATCCTCCCACAATTTTATATATTTACAATATCAATATAAAAATGTTTTAATTAGCTTAGAAAATCTGTTAACTCATTAATAATGACTCAATGTGCCTATTTAGTCTGATATAATGTCATTTCATGAAAATGTTTTCAACACACATCAAATAAGCCCGGAGATTTGTACTTTGAGTACTTTGATTATGAATAGGAAGATAAATGCTTTTTTTCTGGATTGAAAAAAAAACTCGCTTGAAACTCCAATGAATGCCGCAACTTGGGTGAATGTTGAATTCGACAGAAGGGAGACATATCTACTTCATTTTCACAACCAGTTAAGCCAATAAGATACAATTTCTTCTTACAATCCATATATAATATAGAACAGGAGTTTAGCGCTACAATGGCTACAGAATAAAACACGTTTGGCCTTTTTGTGTGGGAAATTAGTATAAATATTTCATACGATATAAATATTTTCACTCCATTTTTAACACGTCAATCGGTGGGAGGGGGATGAAGGGATGAGTTTGAATGATTCAGAATTTTCAGATTTTAGAGGAATTATATTGTAACTATAATTAATTTTGATATTCCTTTCATAAAAGTGTCTTCTAGCAAGTCTAAATAAAATTTTCGGATTGAAGCAAAAGTCGAAAATAGAAGAACCGGATAGTTTGACAGCAAAGCACCAAATAAAGGTTACCAGAAAGCTCATTTCAGCTTAGTGGTCAGTTGAACTAGCTGCTAAATGTTTATTTCTGGCATACCGAAATTTGAGCAAAAACTAAATGATAAGTACCTTCACATAAAAAAAAATACATTCATCGAATTTAATCGTTTGTCGTAGAACTACTATAAAATTTAGCAATTACCATTCATGTTTATATTGAACTTTAAAATTGATTTATTCATCTCTCATATAAACAGTTTACAAAAATGGCTTTGTCATACATAAAAAGGTACAAGTAATAATACATTCTCACTTTAGACCTTTTAATCACTTTTAATATGCCCTTGTTATCTTAATAAAATAATAACAAGGGCATATTAAAAGTGATTAAAAGGTCTAAAGTGAG
>WFKH01010931.1:16297298-16319284 GCA_016163765.1 Magallana hongkongensis | reverse complement strand
CAAACGTTACATAATCACGAAAGTAACCGAAAAAACGGTATTACGATTCAGATATTTATAGTTTGTCCCAGGTTATTGTTGTCGTCACATACGGACACTTTGTAACAAATATACACATACCTGTCAAAAAGGTACAATTAGAATCGATGGAAGAGAAAAAAACCCAATATTTTGTCAGTGACATATTATCATTTTTCATTTGGAGAAATTCTTATTGAAAATAGATTGCGTAGATTTATAATGGGAAAACCTGACATCTTTTCTTCATTGTCATTCGAAAAACATCGCACAAAAGTCCCCGTAGACTTCTTTTAGCTGTGTATTGAAACCTGACAAGCTACAGGGGGCGTTTCAAAAGAGAACTCTTGTGATTTTTTTAAAAATTATTGTGTGAACATCGTTTGAACCCTGATTCATTTATAAATATCGAGGATATCATGAGACAGAATATATAAGGTAAAACCTTTTTTTCCACTGACTGTATGACTGTGGGCTCTTTTTTAAAAATTGACAAATGATATTTGAATGTAAAGTTTAATTCTTTAATTTTCTTTTCCATATAAGTTTTACGAGAAATGTTTGCAGCTGTAATTTTATAAACTTATGCACAGTTTAAAAGAAATCAGACTGATTATATGATTTCCTTATGTGAAAAATACTGAAATAAATTGACAAAAAATTTATAATTTTGGTTTTAATTTTCCGACAATTAATCTTTTAGGCTGTGATGATGGTTACCATGGTCCCGACTGCCTTTTACAATGTCGGTATCCAAGTTATGGGAAACAGTGTTTAATTGTACCAGTTTGGAAGGCAATCATATAAAAGGATGTCAAAATATGACAGGTATTTAATTTTATACAGTTTTTAAGTAGTAAATTGAAATAACAATTTAAGTTAACCATTGATTATAAACTAAATTGATATTTAAACGTAAAGAAAGACACATGCATATATCCAACTACCTTTTTAAATGAATAAATGTCATATAATAAGAATTGTTAGTTAAATTTGTTTCGCAGAAGGGCAAAATAACTTAGTAGATTACATCGGTCGTGTTTTGTTTACGTTAAGTATGATATATACATGCTCTTTTTTGCATGTTTCATGTACGAAAATGGAAATGATATCGAATTTAGTTAACACCATTCCATAAATACTTCCTAAATCATTACACGTCAGGAAACTAGGTAATCAACAGAATAGAATATACAGTGTAGTAATATTCAAGTTGTAGTTTTTTTCACACCGTGTCGTATTTGTTTAGAATAAATTAAAACATTTTATAAACGTAGTATTTTATTGAAGATAGAAGGCATATTATGTTATAAGCCTTCCTTTTGAAGGAAGATGAAAAATTTGATAAAATGATGCGAATGGATCTTGTTAATTAAAAAATTATGAGGAGTGTAGCATTGTTGGTCTTTTATGTTAAATACTGTCTGTGTTTTCAAGTAACGTGCCAAAACGGACCACCATAAAAATGATGTATACGCTGTTTTTAAGCAATTTTTAATGAGCAATTTGTAATCAGTTAACAAGAATATTCAGTGGCTTTAAAAATATCTGTGTCATTACAGAAACCTATATGCTTACTACAGTGTAGGAAAAATTGTCCGAGAAAGAGAGGAATTCAATGGACAAATATCAATAAGCTCTTATCATAGGACGCTGCTTTTTATTTTTAATAATAGTGGTGGGTCTCATGGCAAAACTTTACATTACAAACTATAAACGACAACATGCTTATAACCAACCGAACTGTGTCTAGTCCAAACAGCTGCGACTCTGAACCTGAGGTAAAGCATAAATAGATTTGAAACATCCGCATACTTTCTTCAATTTATAATAGTTTTACAATGAAAAGCTACAAGCATTTTCCTTCATAAGAATTGCCTCTATATAAATAATCCTATAATTCAACAACACCCCCAGGCTCAATAATTTTTTACCCACACGGGTACAAACAATACTTAACACAGAAATTGTTATAATACTTTTTTCTGTACTATTTTTACAAATTAAAGCCTTTCTGTTCTTTAGAAGAATTAATTAAGTGTTGTTTTCTACTAATTTCTACCATGATTTTGAACCTCTGTTAGGATCCCTTCCTGACCCGTGGGGGTGATGATTTGAACAAACGTAAATCTAACACATATCAGAAATCTAAAGTTAATGTTTGGATAATACAGGCTTTTTGGTTTTAAAACACCTCACCCTATTTTCATTCATTCCTAATTATCGCTTCTTTGAAGGGGACCTGGCCCTTTATTTGAACAAAATTGAAAGCCCTTTCCCCCAAGGAGCTTTGTACCGAGTGTGGTGAAAATTAGTCCAATATTCCATTTAATTGTTTAAAGAATTAAATCGCTTTATTAGAGAGGCCATTGTTTGGGTTTTTTGAGGGTATTAGCATACCCCAGTAGTTACTTCGTCAATTAGTCAAACCCCACTGCACTTCCTTTTTCTTTTCATCGGCGGAGTGAAGCAGACGAGATCTTGCATATCGAGTTTGAAATCTGTTTATTTTAATTCATTAGTGTTTAAATTAAGCCTTTCTATCGTAAAATTTTAAACAGAGAAATATTTCAACGATATTTTATAGCTTTAATTTCTGCATTGTTTTAATTATTGTGTTTGATGATGCACGATTTTAAACTGTTAAACGGCCACATGTTTGAAATTTTATAATGGCAGTGGCATGAATAATATATTTTCAGTAATCAGTTGGCAGGCTATATTGTGTTTTCTTATAGTTAGAAGTTAGTTTCAGACAATTAAGAGAGTATGCCAAGGGGTAAACCTGCTCCAAAGAGACCTGCTGCGCCTGCCAGTGCCGAGCGGCCACCAGCCCAAAGTAAGAGGAGAAATACGTCTAGATCAACTGTAAATTCCACTCTAGCTGTAGAGGACAACATTAATGCCGTGTCAAACAGTGGATCGGTTACCAATGTGTCTACTGCTGCTGTCTGCACTCCAAGTGTGGATTCTTTCTATGGCGATGGTCCTGGATCCTCTATCCAAGGCAATACAGCAGGTAATAAAGTTGCCAGTATTTATGACAGTTTGGGGGCAAATGTTTCAGAATCAGTAAAACAAAAAATTGTTAAGGGAGATTTTACTGATTTAGGTCAGCTGCTATCCAATCCGATCCTGATGGATGGTAAGCAAACCCTTACAATATCAAATGGTCAAGTGGTCATTGAACCTAAGCGGGCCTCAGTTAAGATTACAAATGTACAGCAGTGGACGGATGCATTCTTGATTTTTTCATCAATATATGCTGTTGTTCACCCTGAAAAAATTTTTGGCTTGTTGAAATATATCCACACTATACGTCTAGGGGCTACAAGGTGTTCAGGAATATGGTGGAAATTTTATGATTAGCAGTTTAGGATGAGAATGGCAAAGTATCCTAGTGCATCATGGGGTATAGTAGACCAAGAACTCTGGCTAATGTATATGGTTCCAGCAGCTAGCCCAGTGCAAAAGCCTTTAACAGGAGGACGTTTTCTGAAATGTTATGATTTTAATAATTATGGAGTGTGTGTAAAACAACAGTGTCAATATTTACATAAATGTTTGAGCTGTAGTGGGCCTCATCCATCAGTTATGTGTGTGGGGTCTTCTAATTATCAACCTGTAGCTAGGGATTTTTCAGGTCACAGATCCCCATAACCTTACAGAAGCCAGGTTCCTTCTCCAAGACCAACTCAACCGCACAGAGCCAGATTCCCTAGTGTACCCAGACCTGCAGGGCCTAGGTTTTTCCCCAATTAATGTGCAAGTCCTTGCAACTTACTTACAAAATTCTGATTATGATAAGAGGAGTGCTGAATTTTTGATTAGGGATTTGTTGAAGGATTTAAACTCAATTACACTGGTCCAAGGGTCGCTACTAATAATTGTTTCAACTTAAAGTCTGCTAGAGATAATGAGCTTCAGATTGTTGAGAAAGTTTTTAAAGAAATTCATGCTGGAAGAGTTGCAGGACCATTTAGGTCAGGACCTTTTCCTAATTTACGTCTTTCACCAATAGGTTTAGTTCCTAAGAAAGATGGTTCATTCAGGTTGATTCATCACTTATCTTTTCCTGCCTATTCTAGTGTGAATTTATTTATTGACAAGTCATTTTGCTCAGTCAATTACTCCACACTGGATGATGCTGTTAAGTTGCTAAGCTTATTGGGTACAGGAGCATTGATGGGTAAAATTGACCTCAAATCTGCATTTAGGTTGCTTCCCATCCACCCATCAGATTTTGAGCTTTTAGGTTTTAGATTAAATGATATGTTTTACTTTGAGAAGTGCCTGCCTATGGGTTGCTCAGTGTCTTGTAGTCTTTTTTAAGAGTTTTCCACTTGTTTAGAATGGTTACTGAGGAAGCAATCTGGCCAAGAATCTGTGGTGCATTATTTGGATGATTTTTTGTTTGCTGGTAAGGCAGGTGACAATGCATGCAATGAACTCATGTTAACGTTTGTGGAGGTTTGTAGGCAGTTAGTTGTCCCTTTAGCTGATGACAAGACAGTGTGGCCTACAACTTCCCTAATCTTTTTAGGTTTTGAATTAGATTCAGTAGAAATGAAAATAAAAATTCCAATAGATAAGCTGTGTAGTTTAAAGGATTTAATTTTTAGTTTTATGGCAAGGAAGAAGGCTACTTTGAAGAATTTCAGGCTCTTGCAGGATTACTTAATTTTAATTTTTGTTTAAGGGCCATTCCGCCAGCTAGAGCATTTACTAGACGTATTTATGATGTCATGCAAGGTGTTGTTAAACCACATCACTATATTAGGGTTTCAGTAGCGGTTAAGGAAGATTTAAGAGTATGGCTTACATTTTTAGATTTATTCAATGGTTGCTATTACTTTCCCCAGATTGATTGGGTAGATGATGAGCATCTACAGCTTTTTACAGACAGTGCGGGGAATTCAGATTTGGGTTGTGGTGCTTTCTTTAGAAATCATTGGTTGTTTTTTAAGTGGCCCACTGAATGGGCTGGTACAGAGGCAATGAGGGACATAACATTTCTTGTCCCAATTGTCTTAGCAATCCATGCTTGGGGAAATCAATTAACTAGCAAAAAAATTGTTTTTCGAGTGGACAATGAGGCCCTAGTTACAATTCTGAACAAAAAAGCATCAAAGTCAAAGCGTGTCATGGGTTTGATTCGCCCTTTAGTACTGCAATCCATGTTAAGTGCTATTCAGTTCAAGGCTCGTCATATTTTAGGTGTTCATAATGAAGTTGCTGATGCATTATCTCGTTGTTAGTTTCAGCGTTTTTGGACACTTGTACCCCAGGCAGACTTGGAACCAAAACCAATACCAGATTCTTTCCAAACCATCATTTCCAGGCTGAGTTTAGTAGATTAATTCAAGGTTCTATTGCACCAAATACTAGACTGGCTTATGAGACAGGTTTAGTTGAATTTGACCGTTTTAGGGTCTCAAGTGGGTTACCTTTAGTATAGCCTCCTTCCGATCAACATATCATACAATTCGTTGTTAGCTGTTCTTTAAAAGGTGGCTCATTCAAAAACAGATCAACTAGGTAGAGGAGTTGTATTGATTTTGCCTAAAGGGTAAGGTCTGTCCAGTAAAGTTGTTAAAGCAGTTCTCAATGCGGGGCCAAAAAAGCAAGGCCCTTTCCTCTGTCATTTTGATAGGTCGCCACTGACTCGTTACCAATTTAATGCCATTTTAAAGAAATCTCTGTCATGTGTTGGTGTAGATATTAAAAAATACAAATCACATTCCTTTAGGATAGGTGGCGCCACCACGGCTTCTATCAATGGCATTTCAGATGGTCAAATTAAAGAACTTGGGCGCTGGGAGTCAAGAACTTATAAGCGCTATATTAGAATACCTACCCCAAATTTAATTCATGATTAAAGAGTTGAACTGTTGACCTTTTTCTAGCAGCTTACTTGATTTTTTTGTATATTATCTGTTCATATTGTAGTGCACAGAAATGTTGTGAGTTGTTTATTTTGATTGTGTTTATATGTATATATATTCTTTCAGAGGTTGTTAAAGTATGGATTGTTGGATCTTCAATTATTTGGCATGCATTTAGTTATGCTAGGATGAATGGGGGCTCCAATCTTGAGTTTTCTCCCATGGAAGCTTACATATGGTGGCGGGGAGAAGGCGGCATGAGATGGCGACATCTCCTCCCCAAAATCAGGCAATTGTTACGGTATGAAGACCCTCCGCATTTTCTGGTTCTTCATTGTGGTGGCAATGACATTGTTCAGACTAAATCTTGTGAATTGCGCGAAAAAATGGAGAAATCTTTGGATGCGCTTTCTTCACTGTTGCCAAGAACAAAAATCATTTGGTCACAAATACTGCCTAGACTGAAATGGCGTAATGCTAGAGACAACAATGCTCTCAATAAGACAAAAGTGCGAGTCAATAGCTTTGTTGCTACAAAACTCTTGGCACACCAAGGAGGCTACATTCGCTATCAAAAGATTACTCCATCTGACCAAAGTTTATTTAGGGAGGATGGGGTGCATTTAACAGTAAAAGGCAATAAAATTTTCCTAAAAACCTTGGGAAAAGCTTTGCAGAGGTTCAGTGTGTCAGGTGTAGGAGTTTAATAGTACATGAATTGGTACCCTGTGTCATAATGTAATGGCCATGACATACACTTATTTCTAAGCTAAATACCAGTCATAAATTAAACATTCTAAATATTCTTAGATTATGATTTTCTTAAACATCTTAAGTAAGCATCTTAATAATTGTGTTCAGCTACCGCCCTTATGGCGGTGGACACTCCGTGTCCATATGGCGCAATCTTTAGCTGAACTTAAATAGGGTTATATTTAGTGAGCATCTGTTCCCAGGGTCGTTACAACTCTAATTTCCAATTTGCTTATTTGTGTCAAATTTGATATGTTTGATTTGCCAGTATGTTCTTTAACAGCTTCATATGTATATTTTCATATTTCTGATTCATTTGCATATTTGCCATTTTCATGTGCATTTCCATTTACTGTATTTGCCATTTCGGTTGCCAAAATCGCCTTTTTACATGGGTCGGTAACCTTGGTTACAAATGTAACCAGTAAATAATTGTAAATTGCTGAAACTTTTCAATTACATGTATTTGCCATTTGGGTTGCCATAATCGCCTTTTTTTCATGGGTCGGTAACCTTGGTTACAAATGTAACCAGTAAATAATTGTAATTACTGTAATCTTAAATTGTAGTGCAGCCATGGCCATTATTCGCCAATAAACATTAAAATTATATTTCTTTGGTTTTCTCTAATAATTAGAAGCAATTGGTTCAGGTGAGCTAAAAAAAGGACGTACAGTATGATGCAATATATATTCGTACAAAATGGCGGCGTGTTTACATTCGCGACAGAATTAGGTCAAACTTCAAACTCTAGTTTTCATCTTTAAAAAATATTCTTAATAACTAAAACTTACCTAATACTTTGTAAGATGACCTTTTAGCCGAATTACACTTTGTAATCGTCGGGGATTGTGTTATAGAGGCTCTGTACGTACTGAGGCGTGATAGATGTCCATACCCGCTGTATCTCTCGGAATAGGTCGTCCTTGTTTTCAATACGACCAACACGTGCTTGCAGCTTTCTTCTCAGTAACAACCATAAATTTTCAATTATATTTAAATCGGGACTTTGTGCAGGCCAGCTCATGGTTCTTATTCCATTTCTATGTATGAAATCTTGCGTTGAACGGGCACGGTGTACCGGCGCATTGTCATCCTGGAAGATGTACTGTTCATTGGGAAAATGTCGGGCTATAACCGGCCACAAATTGTCATTCGGTACTTGCTGGTATTTCTCTGCATTGATGTTGCCATTACAGCTGTAATAGAACCTACACGGTGCCAGGAAATGCATCCCCAGATCATAAATTCGATGATGGCTCCGCCCGCCGTGCCTCAACCATGTCCGGTCTCCAGCCCTCGCCACGTTTTCTCTAAATATAGACACGAGAATTCTGTCCTACAACAATTTTTGACTCGTCTGAGAAAATAACTTTTCTCCAGTAGTTCTCAACAGACAATTTTCTCTTTTCTCTGCACCAAGACAAGCGCTTTTTTCTATTCACTTCTCTGATCACTAGTTTCTTCTTTGCCACCCGTCTCACGAATCCATTTTTATGCAGATGCAATTGCACAGTTCGTTTAGATACTGGCCGTTCTCTGTTTTCATTAAATTGGTCCGTAATATCTTTCAAACTCTCTCTTCTGTGGGTTTTCACAAGCCTTTCCAGTGTTCGATAATCTCGGGATGTCACAGTAGATTTTCTGCCTCATCTGGGGATGTTTTCTATGGAACCTCGTCGTTCTACACGCTTCTTAAAACTTGAAATTGTAGATCTGGGTATTCCGAAGGTTTCTGACACGTAGGTAATCGTTTTACCATCTTGTAAAATTTTCCATACCATTTCTTTTACCTCATTACTCAATTCTTTCGCTTTGCGCCCCATCTTGTTTCCGTCGATTCAGATTTGTTTACAAAGCAGACGAACAATAAAATCATGTGACATATAAAATGTCACGTGACCAAAACATTGTTATAAATAACTAACGAAATTCCGATGCTATTTATAAACCCTTTTATTCGACGTTAAATTTGTGAGGTGAAGCGCGAGTGTAAACACGCCGCCATTTTGTACGAATATATATTGCATCATACTGTATTCTTTGATTTCACTCATTTGCGAGAAAGAATTATTCGAGAACAATTTTACAGATTTCTTAATGTACCTATATGCAAGTAATTGTTCTGGTAAATCATAATTCAGCAAAAATCAATCAAAAATAAAATTGCAAATCAATTATGTTATAAAACTTATTAACAAGCAGCTTACATTTCTAGTTTTGTTTAAAGCTTTTTAGCGATTCACCCCAAAATAAAGTAAAAAATTAACAGAATCTAAGGTACAATGTATCTGTTTAAAAGCGGACTACATACCAGATATGCATAGCATATAATATATCATACTACATGAATTATAATTCGTAGTTCATGTTAATACATAAAATTAATTATATTTTTGTGATTAGATTTATATGAATGTTAATATAGTACGTTTCCTCAACACTTTAATTTTTAAACAAAATAGAGGACACGTTATATGTTTTTAATCAGCAACATCCGTGATCTGAAACAAAAAAGATCAGATAAGTGAAATACAATGATATTGGAATATACGTGGTTTACAGTTACTCTGATTTGTGTTGGGTATGGTAAGTAGATAAAGGATTTCGAAGGGTCTTATAAGCGTAAAGACATTGTTTTCACTTTATAGTGCTTAAGTGTTGATAATAATGGACCCCGCCTCTTCCAGCTATGACTTTGAGAATACTCTTTATAATAAAAAAAAATTCTTTAAATTCTTGAGAAAGGTAAGATGTATAATTATAAATACATTAAATTAGACCGTTATGATTTTATATATAATTTTGTTTGGGGTTACAGTAGTCGTATCAAAACGAAATTTTGTGAATCTATAGGATGTGAGGTAGGATGGATATTTTGGCTATAATTGTACAACACCATGCAGGTATCCAATCTTTGGTTAAAGATGTCAGAAAGTATGTAATTGTACAAACTTTAAGGAACTATGTGACCACAGAATTGGATGCATTCTACCTCAAGGTATGATAACAACTATATGTATAAATTATCGAATTTGTTTTAAGAAATGTTTTGGTATTTTTTCAAATATTTGTCATTAAAAGTCATCTGGGACATTTTGTGACCTATTGCTCTCAATTTAGCCCGTCATCGTCGTCGGCATTCAATACAGTTCTAGCTTCTGGCATCTGCGGGGGGGGGGGGGGGGGATTTATGAAATTATTAAAGACCATTGTATACATAATTTTTAAGTTTGGTAATGCTGTTACTATTTGGTTCATATAAAGACCGGGGGTCTTGTTCACGATTCATAGGTTTGGCTACGGCACTAATAAGCACAGACTTTCCTTGAATTACAGGCTTAAAAATATGTTAATTGACAAAAAGCATTTTTTTTTTCTATTGGGAGACTACTCAACTCAATTTAAAAACTAGCCAGTATATATGCAAAGTTTTCAATCTAATCACTGAGAGTAATACGTATACGTAGAGGCTACATGTAAACGTTAAACTGGGTTTGATTTTTTTTTATTTCATGACAACTAGGGACCAAAAGGGACACCATATGTTTTAGAGTATAAAAAATTGGATAAAAACTTATATACTTAATGAGAATTTCCAGACTTTTAAGTACATAAAGAGGACACCAAAAATGTCTAAAGGTATACAATTATATAAAAATTTTACTTTTTAATTTTTTTAAAATTGTATATCTAGCATTAATATATTTATACAAATTTGACAAGTAAGCAAGAAAGTTTAATGACAAAAACATTTTGGATTGCTTAGATGAGCCGTCTATTAAATGTGCTCCTGCTTTATCAGTTTTTATAGAACATGAATACTCTTTCTTTAGATTCACACCATGACAGCCCTTAAACTCTTTTAGTGTATCTTTTTATATAAGCCTCATAACTTAAAGGCAGGACGTATTAATATTGTAATTGTTTAAAAATGTTTAATGTATTTTAAGTATCATTTACATAGTTGATTTATACTCAAGGTGTATGTTCTTCCTTTTCGTTTAACACTTATTTTGTGTGACAAATGACAAATTTCAAAATTTTTAGAATTTGCTATGTACGTATCAAGGGTATTAAACATAGTTTAATAATTCAAATGATTACTTTTTCTCTTTCTTTGAACGTGTAAATAATGCAAAGTGCTGATAAATTATAAATTAATAATCGGAATCACCAAACATTTTACTATTGTAGGAATATTAACTCTTCGAATTACGTTGTAGATTGTAAAGAAGGTTACTATGGTCATGTATTTCTCCATGTCGATATCCAACCTTCGGTAAAAAGTGTCAATATATGTGTTTATGTCAACTGTATGATTGTAATCACATCAAAGGATTCCAAAATATTACAGGTACATGTAATAGATTTTCAAAAAATTCAAAGCAAATTATTTCAAATAACGTAGAACATACATATAGATTAACATATACATTCTATACATTCTATGCATGTTTTTTTTTTATTGAAGTTTCCACAGAAAGTTCAAAACCCGATGAGGACTGGCTGGAAGGGAAACAACTCATCAACATTGTTATCGTGATAGGAAATTTTGTGCTATTTATAATTATAGGAATACTAATAACCGTGTATGCCAAACGATATAGATCGAAGAGGAAACAGACACGGAAACAGTAAAAAAAAACCCACGGAACCTTAAAGTCTAACAGTATCACAACTAAAAACACAGTTTTATCTGATTTTAAAATAATTTAGAAAGAATGATAAATTTGAAATACAGGACGGTTATACATGTAATGTAATAGGAAAAATAACTAATAATTATCGAATAAACATGTTTTGGTGAAAGGAAGTATAATGTTATTTTTTATCGCTTCACGCTAGATGTGTTTTGGTAAAAAAAAAAAAAAAAACCAGAGTACATAACTGTCAATATATGATTTTGAGGATTAGAAAAACTAGAATGATGAATAAAGTAGGGGTTGAAAATTCAATCTGGATTTAAAGTTGTATAAACCAACGCTAGGCTTGAGAATACTTAAATAATATTTTTCATTGTTATTCATGTGCATCTTATTATTTGTTATTAAATATATCGTCTTGAAAACTTATTTAGAATGAGAAAACGTTTTTAAGATATTTCATTCATGGACTTTAATTCAATCTACAATCAAACAACCATCGGGGCAGAATTAAACATTATGTTACCTCGTTTTGCATTCCTTCTTTGTGAAGTTGTACATATGTAGAACATGTACAAAGATATAGGATGGGTGCTGCTATTTCTAACTTTGTTTCCCGTCATCTGTCCTCAAAACCGTTCAAAATAACGTTTAAAAACGACAATGGACTGAAGCAACGCACTTTGAAAAAATTTTGAAGAAAAAAAAACCCTTTAAAGTACAATTTTAAAGTCGGTTTAATTTAGAACCAAGTCAATGTCGATGCATTTTAAAAACAAGTAATATCATAGTACGCTGATATTGCATACGTTCAAGAATTTTGAAAAAAAACTTTTTTGTTTTGAATTTGAGAATAACATTTATTTAGTGTTTTGACAATAGCATAGCTTTTTTAATTCCATGGGAGAAACAATTGTTTTTAAGCAGTAAATTATTGTAAAACTCATAGAACTAACGAACTTAACGACTAAACAAATGGATATCTGCGCCATCTTGTACATATACACCCATGTTTTACAAATTTAGAATCAAACGGGGCGTATGATCAGGAACAAACATTAGATGATCAAACGTTTAGATACACCCTTCCGTACAATTATAAACATTTATAATGCCGGTTTCTACGGTGGCAGAACCTCACAAACACGATATACCAAAATGATGAAATAGTTTAGCTGTAATATACTTGTATGACTTATATGTATATGCGTATTATAGTCTTAAAAATCTGCGAACGTTGTTATATTAAAATAAATACAGTGGATGATGTAATTAACAAACATTTCCAAGAACAGACAAAATGATAATTAAGGTCTTCCGTTTCCAACGGAAGACCTTATAGAGATTGTAATGTTTTTTATTATTATTATTATTATTATTATTTTTTTCCCCTTTTTTTGTCCACAATATTTCTCAGAGATGGCTGGATAGATTTTCTTGAAATTTTCAGGATTGATAGAGAATGATAATATCTCGAGGCGTTTTTTTCATTTTCTCAAAATTCACTTCCTGTCGTTCGTTTTCTGTCCCGCGGCAAAAAGCTATGGTCAATGAGATCTCAGAAACGATAAAGACTTGAACATCCAAACTCTAAGGGATGATAGACCTATATGTGTAGATGTGTTTAAACTATTTTGTTTTGTTCGTCGTAACTTCCGGTCGTCACCGGAAGCACTTAAAAAAATAATTCTTTTACGCATTTAATTTAATTTACATAGAATGAATATATAAGTAAAAATCTTTATATATGTCATCTAAGCGATGTTCAATCAACAGAAAAATTCCACTTCCGGTGAGATATCTCAAATATCTCAGGTAGCTTTCTAAAAATAAATTTTATACCCGCGAGATCTCAAAAAGTATAAGTGATCAAGAAACGAAGCTTTCATGGATGATAGACATTTGAATGAAGATGTGTTTAACTGCTTTTATTTTGTCGGCCGTCACTTCCGGTCCACACCGGAGGAGTTCAAACAAATCAAGTTGTTTATAAGTTTAACTGATTTTCTTTTCCAATTTTAGAGAAAGTGATAGGCAATAAAACCCAGGTGTCAAATGCATAAGAACTACTAACTTTAAATTTTCACCGAGTACTTCCGTTTGTCCGTTTCCTGTCCCAAAACAAAAAAATTGACTCCTCGAGATATTAAATATGGTAATGACTTGAACAATCAAACTTTGCAGGATGATAGACCTATATATGTAGATGTGTTTACAATATTTTGTTTTGTTCGGCGTAACTTCCGGTCGTCACCGGAAGCACTTCAAAAATTACTTTTTTTTACCTTTTGTAGTTATTTTACATAGAATGATTATTTTAGTATGGATCATTTCATAAGTCATTTATGCGATGCTAAATAAACAAAGAAAGATCTATTTCCGGTGAGATATCTCAAATATCTCAAGTAGTTTTTTTATACTAAATTGTGTACTCGCCGTTTATCAGAAACTGTTAGTGATCAAGACACAAAACTTACATAGGTGATAGAAATTTGATAGAAGATGTGTTTAACGTGTTACATTTTGTCAGCCGTCACTTCCGGTCCTCACCGGAAGGGTTCAAACAAATGACAATGTTGATAAGTTTAACTGGTTTTTTTACACTGTTTCAGTAAGCTTGATAAACAGTAGTGTAAGAGAGTGAAATGTTTAAGATATATTAACATTTTTTTTCATTAAGCTATTCTGTTCGTCCGTTTCCTGTCCCGAGACAATAAACCTTTTCTCAACAAGATCTCATAACTGACAAATGCTTAAGCATCCAAACTTTGGGGGAAAATTGAACAATGTATAAAGATATGTTTACCATGTTCCGGTTGATCCGGCCTAACTTCCGGTCGTCAGAGCAAATTTCAAAAATGACTTTTTCTCGTTTTGTTTTGTTTCACATTAAAAAAAGTTACTGAAAGATTCCATCACAGTATCGAATATATCCGTTTTCTTTTTATAAGAGAAATGCATTTTTTTTTACAGATTTATACATGAGAAACGGAAGACCTTTTTGTTGCTATAGCAACAAGAGTCTAGTTAATTTTATAATTTTATATGCAGAAGTTAAAACATTATATTATAATGATTACCATAAATCTTTTTTCCCATTTAGTTTCATTTACTTAAGCAAGTAACGTTTAAAGATTTAATAAGTCTAAATATCATATAGTAAAGGAATTAATTTCTATTCACATTTCTATTTGTTGCTGTGAGGAATTGTTCACGAAAAAATCAGATCATCGCAAAACTAACATGATATACAGTATATTGTGAACAAAATATTTTATTGGACACAACCAAATTTTGTGACATTCTGTGACATACAAAAAAAACCAATAAATTAAAATTCATTGATTTAACGTTTTGTTATAAAATTCGACAACAATTTGAAGGTTCGCGAATCATTATTATTAATAAATCCGGTTATGTAGTTAAAAGCATTTATTCATTTCAAAACAAAATAATTCACAATTCACTAACATGAAAATTATAATTTAGGAGAGCATTACAAAGGGAAGTTAAAATATTCCTTTAGTTCCTAGTACAACTCGTGTCAATGAATGATACTTAACGTGAACTCGGTGTAATATTGAAACAAATTTACGATGTGTTATAACTATTCAAATAGGCAAGCTAAAAAGAGTAAGAAGCTAATTATGACAATTATCTGTATAGGGTTTGGAGTTTTGGTGTATGTTGTGCAAGGTGAGTTGATGTTTATTTAGATTTTGGTATTTACAGCGTATATTAAACGTATTTGTATTAACTGTAGTTTTAATTGCTTTCAATGAATCCTTGTTATAATGAATTCAACATTTTACCAATTATAATGATATTTAACATGTTTCGGCATTGTCTATGTTAAAATGAACAGTTCTTATTTTGTTTTGTTTTTCAAATTGTAGGATGTCAGGTTGGATTTTTCGGTTACAACTGTGCACAACCTTGCAGATATCCCAGCTTTGGTGAGAAGTGTCAACGTGAATGTAACTGTTCTCGGGATGTATGTGACCACATTACAGGATGCCTAAGTATCGAAGGCAAATATTAGAACGTAGTATTAGCAATTAAATGGGAAGGGACATTTAGATACTTTGAATATTTAATGCATACATTTATTGCACGACATAAGACGATTTGCACATATATTTCACCTTCATTCGCTTCTCTAAAGATAGATGGCATTTTAAAAGGCAACATATTTCGATTGTCATGGAAGCCGGTTATTCCGGCTTTCTTTCCCTGCGTTAACTTTCTAAAGGTGGGTAGGGGGGTCAAACGTTTTAAACCTACTAATCAAAAATATACTTTTCCGAAAAAAGAACAAAAAAGCGTAATTTGCTCGATAGTCTGTCTCATCCATCGAATCATGCGTAACTTTAAAGATGCAGCTAACTTCAAGTTTTATGTTAATGCGTTGAATAAGTACGCATATGTCTTCTGATTATGTCAGTTATTGGTCAACCAGCCAAAGAAATTCTAGTTTGTAAACTGATATTCTAATTGTGCACTATGATTTAAAGGGTAAGAAAACAATAAATATATGATACAATAAGTCAATAAAATAACATCCACTGTGATTGTTAAATCGTATTTTTTCAATAAGACCCCCGGAAAAATGAATAAATCAAGAAATATCGATTGCTTAATTTAAATTTCGCGCCGTTATGAGAGCTGCCATTGAACCCAATATATGACGTCACACCATTCATTCCAATTTGTTTTATAAACGTAGCAGCTAATTATGATATTCGCTCTAACCTAGCAAGTTGTGAAAATATGGAACTTGAGCTTTTGGCTTTTAATTGCCGCTAAGCCAAAAATCAATGACGAACAGAGCAAGTTTCTTGAATTGACGAATACATTTGTGCACATAATTGTAGTAGTTTTATAGGAACTGTAAACAGATACCAATCTGCATCGAAGAAAGTGTGTGCTGTCGTTATTTGACATGGTAATTTAAGGAATTGTGATTGTATTTTAAAATATCACGATTACAATCATGATATACTTCATCAGTTAGATTTGGGTTAAAAGAAATTGACATAGATGAAAACGATTGCCATTTATTAAATAAACAGTTTATCTATGAACATTTGTTATATTTTTTTTAATTGACATGTAAAAGCTTAATTAGGTATTTTATATTCAAAACTGTATTACCAACTGTTATCCCTTAAACCACTTTATTAATTCCAGTATAAACGTTTTATGACTTTCCTTCCCCTAGACTAAGGTAGTCTTATTAAAGTAATTCACTCTTATTTCAATAATACAGTGCTGTTTATACTTCTTTTAAAACAATTCAGAATGCAGTGATGGTTACTATGGCCAGGACTGTATTTCACCTTGTAAGTATCCAAGCTACGGACAAAATTGTCATCAAACATGCAACTGTATGCCTTTCAAATGCAACAACATAAATGGATGCGAAAATATTACAGGTATTGCATATTACAAAGATTTCCTCATTAAAAACATGTGTTGCCGAACAATTGTACTGTTATATTACCATCAGATCTTCATCCATTAACTATAACGTTTTAAGTATTCTCTACCCACCCGTAAAAACCCAATTTGAAAATCTGATTTTCTGTTCAGGGTTAAATTATTTATCAATCATGCATCAATGGAAAAGTTTTAAGATTCTATTGTACACCTTGAAAGATAATTGTGGATAAAAGTACATAATATTCAAAATTAATAACTTTTATAATTTGTAAAAAAAAATCACTGGGGGAGTTAAACCTCACGACTTGCAGATCAGAAACTGACAATCTAATCATCGCACAACTATGTCATTAAAATTATGGACGGTAAAATGTTTAAAGCTATAGTTAATTTTAATGCTTATTTGGAGAAAAAAAGAACGCGTCATTTTATGAACGTGTCCTATACTGTGTACATTCAGTTACAAAACTGAATAACAAGGCAACGATATTGACAAAACATGTTGGTTTTTATCAATAGAAAACAATATTATCTACTTTGTTGAAATACACAAGTCATGATGTTCAATATTATTTATTGATAATTGATAATTTAGAACTCACAGAAATGACGACAACAAAAAGTGAAGAGGTTTTCAATTTTGAGTGGACATTTGTTAACAAGCATCGAGAAGCCATAGTCACAGGAAGTAGCAGTTTAATACTGATTATAGCACTATGTGTGTGGCTCAAACTAAAGAAATGCAAAAATAGGCCAAGTCCACATCTCGAGGAAAAGGTTGACCAGCCTTTTGAATTATATTCAATTCCATCCATCGACGACGTTGCGAGAGCTAGTTATGCAAGTCTTGAACTAGATGAAGGTTCTGATCCCGATTATGAAAACACGCGTTTTAGTAACTCATCAATAATATAATAATGTCCACGTTTTCAAATCTTGATGTAGTTTTCTTTGTGCAATTGTCTCATTATGACGGTCTTATATATCTACTGAAATCGTTATGTGGCACAGATTTTGTGTTATCTAATAAACTTACTGAATTTTTAATAATACTAGAATTTGTACTTCATATATGACGTGTGGATATACTGTGTTTTAAGTATACAGCACAAAATTTGTTTTCAATATTATAATGTTAATGACAACTCTGTTATATCCTAACCAAATGTACATGCATTTAATTATGATTTAAATGCATATAAACGTTTGTACATGTAGTCACAATAATATATATTTAACAAATTAAAACAATATTTACTTTCCTTGTGCTACTAACCTCAAAGAGGATTTTCGTGGTGATGATTTTAAAAAACCACTTCAATCTGTTTTTCCGCATCAAGCTGTTATTACAACAAAAATCAAATATGCCAGATTTTTCGGTTGAAAACAATTGTAACAATCTCCACACCAAAATGTATCCACCAGGGAAACATTCGCTCCCTTTTTTTTCCCTATCGCCCTTGTTGTCAGTAGCCGGATTTAAATCTAGGCAAAGTCCAATGTCTCAAATTATATCACTTTGAGCACAACATTGTCTAGGCGAATTCAATCGAAACCGATTGCAAGTGAAAAAAGACAAAAATAATATGGGCAAAAAGAACTCTGCATAGTGTATCTTGCAACTTTAGTTGATTTTGATAAATCTTTGATTAATAAAAGTTTCTTCTGGCAAGACTGGATAAAATTTTTTAATTCATAGCAAACGTCGAAAATAGAAGAGTTAACATAAAAATCTCGGATGGTTCGACAGTATAACACCTGATACAGGTGATCACAAAAGCTAATTACATATTACGGCTCTGTTGAACTAAATGCCTAATGTTAATATCTAACATACCAAAATTTGAGCAAAAGTAAATGAAAAGTACCTATGAATAAAATTGTTTTTAAAAAATTACATTTTTACAGAGTTTAGTAAGGGACTATATTTTGTGGCGGAAGGTTTACAAGAAGGAAATGAACAATTTTCATAACTCACTAGTTTTAGAGTACTGTTACTTTAGCTTCCTAATTTTCAGCGCAGACCAAACTTCTAGATAGTTTGTGTATTACGATATATTCATGATATTCTGAAAAACATATTTAAACAATATTTTGATATTTCTATCGATATATTTTGGCATATTTAGCTTATATTTCACAGAAGTTAAGAAAAAATTAACTCCAATTTTGGCCTAAAATTAGCTTATTTCATGCTATATCTCAAATTTTTGAAATGTGACCCCTACTTATTTTACTTTTAAATGAGACATTAAATGTATGTCTATTTGTATGCAAAGTTTTGGAAAGATGACATTACTATAATTTTTTTTATTTGCATTATAATTTGATTACTCCAAAATTTTGTAACATCTGTTGTTGTGTTCATTGTGTACTGGCCTTTGAAGCCACCAGTAAAGCAAGAATTTTTAAACTTTGACTTAGATTTTACTTTTATAGTCACTACCTGTGTTCAACTTCATACTGTATTAAAATCATAATTATATAATTGTTCAAACTATAAATATTTGTTTGATTTCTTCAAATTATCAATTTCTATGTTAAATTTTAGCAAAAATTTCAGGAAAATTATCATTTCTGTTTGAGGCCCTATATTTCCAAAAAATGGCATGTGACATGGATCACAAATAAAATAAATGAACATTTTAGGTCCCCATCTTTATATCTAAGTGGTTTTCGGATGATTGACATTACTATTATTTCAGGAGCCAACCTCCTTAAATACAGCAATTGCAATTCATGTTTACACACATGATAATTGATTTATTCATCACTAATATAAACAGTTTACAAAAGTGGCGTTGCAAGACAGAAAAGGGTACTAGTAATTATACTAATCACCCTTAAGACCTTTTAACCACTATAAACATGCCCTTGTTATTTTAATACCATTTTAAAAATATCAATTAAATTGTCGATATCGTTCAAATATGGCTTGCTTATGCTATTTGGATCGTGATTGTTTTTTCAAATCATCTGAAATATAAATAAAATTATATATTTATTAATAAACAAATATTAATGTAATTTAGCAAATAAAATCAAATACAACGGACTAAAAAATCACGACCATCTAAACCAGATCTCCCAATAGTAAACGTCAAGCGCACTAACCGTTTAGCCATCTAGGCAAGACAAATATTTTACTTTCGATAGCGAAAGGAACTTAGCCACTGGTCTGGTGTTAAGCGACTGATCATTACTGCAATAACCGTCATCAAATATGGCGATGAATCAAAAAGGCATGCAATTCTCAGGCTGATAACTTGGTTTTTATGAATATAATTGACGCTTTCTAGTCATTTTCGTTCTTTTTATACACAACAAGTAAAATATGAAGCAATAATATGTTACGGGAATGAAATGCCAGCGATGTTTTAAAACTTGACCATGCCGGTTACTTATATTCAATTAAGAAAAAGATGCCGCTTACTTTACAGACTGCTGAAATCAATAAATAAATATTAAATCAAATGAATGTTTCATTAGGAAATAATAAATACCAAGTAAAAATTTTTTAAAAGTACGATCATTTTTTTTCTAGAAAATCTAAATTGGACCTTAAGATTCTTCATAAAAATATAGACTGCATTGTAGCATTCCTATGGCAATATGTAGGCATTAATTCAAGGAAAGTGCTTGCTAGTATGTTTGTTTGCTAGAACAAAACTAGATGCTGTCATTAGACAGTAATATCCGCACCAAGTGTTTGCCCCTAAATACCACTGTTTTGTACCAGTTTTAGTAAAAATGAAGGCCACATGGAATTTCCGGTAATTTTTAAAAATTATAATTTTAATAAAAGATGAGATCCCATCCCATAATACACATGAGCGGCCCTTTACGTACAATTTGGGGTTGAACTGTTTGCATGTGAATTTTAAGTTAATCCATAATTTTAACATTTCATGTCATAGAAAGTATTGTCTATATAATTATTACAAACAAAATGAAATTATGCCCCCTCCCCTCAGCGGTTGCCAGCTTTAGATTTGCTGTTGTGTGCCAACATCATCGTGTGCACGTATTTAGAGAAGGGGTGGAGTGAAGGGTCCAGACCCCCCCCCCCCCAATTTTTTTTTAAATCCCCCCCCCCCACCCACACACACACACCTCATGGATAAATAAAAATCAGAATATTTTGATAACAACGAAGCCTGTATATGTACCGGTAGTTGCAACAAAGAAGATTGTAAACAGTGCAAAATAAATGACATAATTATATTGCACAATGATTTTCAATGCAGAACTGCCAGGACAGAAGATATAATTACTGATTTAAGGTGGTATAAGACACATGTCGATATTTATGTGGATAAAAGTGTGTTATAATCAAAATCTTTTTACGGTGACGGTTTAGAATTTTAAAATTTTACAATACATGTATTTGGCAAAAAAAAATTCAGTTTTTAAAATTCTTGGAAACTTCAGTAAAAAATAGAAAAGTCCCAGCAGGATTTGAACTCTCTTCTTACAGACACGTAGTTAACGCTCTAACCCATTGCGCTTCACTGTTAAGTAACATTATTTGGGGGGGGGGGGAATATTGTATTTATACTTTATTGTTTATTTTTCAATAGGAAGTACATCACAATATGCAGGTGTCCTGTACCACCTTAAGTAGCTGAAATGTGTGCTTCACATAGTTATTTACCTAATAAAATAATGCAAGGGGTTTTAAAGAATAAAGTGATGAAAATACATGCATATTACAAATAACTGATCTTTGTCTGAAGTTACGTACACAACACAGGTCTACAGGTCGCATTAGCGGGTACTAGTTTTACCCAGCTCTTCGGTTAGATGGGTTTCACGTGGTGTAAAACATACCGGTATGTGTTTTCCATATGCAGAATAGGATTAATTAACATGCATAAACGTTTCTTTTGTGATGATCAACTAAAGGGATTCATATTCTGCTCTAATTGGATTATCATTATGATGTTGACCAATATATGTAAGCATAATACATGTAGTACACGTAGCACAATATTATTAGACACCAGTATACATAAGTTTTACTGTTACATTCTAAAGAAGTGATCTCCCTTTGCCTGTAGCATACTGTATCATCACCTTTTGATATTTAAAAGGTTATCATCGTTATCTATCCTATCGCATTTGTACAGTTTCTGTCATTTTAATTGCAAAAGTTATTTTTTTCATTTGTAAGACTTACACTATTGAGTTAACCCCATATTGACCCTGTGACATTTAGCAGTTAAAATTGATAACAATAAAT
>WFKH01010931.1:16273999-16290393 GCA_016163765.1 Magallana hongkongensis | reverse complement strand
AGAGAGAGAGAGAGAGAGAGAGAGAGAGAGATTATTACAACATTATCTCTTTTATTACTTTTTTAAACACTTTACCTCTGTAGTCAATTAAAACTTGCTTCTTCATTATAGGTACGTGTATCATCTAATTAATTTCTTGTGTCCTTTCACACCCTTATATTTACCACTATATTGTCAACGTATACCCTCTGTTAAGGTAATCCACATATGCGACCTTTTATTATTTATCTTAAACTAGTGATAAATTTACCTAGAGACGTATAATTTATTAGCATATTATCATAAGTTCTGATCTACTGAAAATTAAACAAAGCACGAGCTAAAAACACAATTTTAGTTGTGTAGAACACTACAGCGGAGACATTTTTCTTCTTTCTCAGTTCAGGGGTGTATTGTGATTAGCTTAGGTGTGAATGCCTGCAGGGCTTCTTTTACCCGTGTTTACCTGTTGTGAAACCCTCTGCTAATACATTTACACCGGAAGAGATTTAAAAACAAAGGGACTAAAAAATGGTGTGTGAAATTTATTGTCAAAATACTCCTGGTTTTCCTTTTTTGCAGATTCTTAAACAATTGGTCAAAATCTAACCCGCTATCAATATTTATTATTCCACAAAGTAATTTATTTAGTAATACGGTCATACATTTACCATACGCAAATGGTTGATTGGATTATGTAAACAAAGACATCTTTAAGATACATGTACATGAGAAAAAAGAATAATTACTGTAAGAGAATTTTTAACCAGTGACTACGGGTAGGCCCTTTTCTTATAGGGGAAAGCCGGACCTTAAATGTTAACATTAAAGGTCCGGCCGGATCATTTAACGGGGCGGACCTTAAATTATACGACACCGGTCGCGCACCACACTGTATTTCATATTAAAGTGAAATGCAGGTAAACGGCAATGTGAAGGAATCGTAGCGATACATACGTTTTGCAAAGGTATACTTAAAGAAATTATTATACCCTTTTCCGACCTGTGCGTTCGAGACACTTAACCAATATTCACCCCCCCCCCCCCCCCCATGTGTAATAAACCCTAGACTTGTGTTATAAAATTTATTACAAACCCTACGCCTGCAATCTTTTTTTTTTTTTATAATTAATCACCCCTTTCTATTAACTATCGGCTATTATGACGTAGAGTTCGGTATGCGTCGTTCAACTCTGATCACCAAGTATGACGTCGTATAGTTATGTCGACGTCAACTTAGTATACAAACAGCTGGCGCAAAACTTTCAGGAAAGTGTATAAGAGACGGAATATATAGCCACATAGCGATTTGTTAACATCATTATTTCATCACATTAAGCTGTTGCTGTTTCTTTGATATTTTCCATATGCATGTGATTATAAATCTTGACATGGAATTTTTTATATGGCATCTTATATTAGCATGACGTCTCTCGGGCTGATACACAGCGACATCGGGCTAATATAGGATGCGATATAAAAAAAAAAATGTCATGTAATATTCTTTATCTATCATAAGCAAACACATTGCAATAACTCTCAAACTGACATATACAATGTACCTGACCAGGGTGAATAAATAAGATATGAAAAGAACAGAGAAATTAACCTTATAAGAGCTATACCCCCATTCTCTGTGTATTATCCCCGAGTATCCAAACTCCGTCACCATAAGCAGAAAACATCACGCGTTTCTCTGTAAATTACTTTTTGTAGTTTTAATCATTTGCAATCACTAAATATAACATGAAACTTTATAATTAAAATTAACAAAAATATTTTCATTATTATTCAAATAATCTCACTGAATACGACGTTTATCACACGTGCTTATCATATCTAATGAACCTAACTCCATCATCCACACGCTCTATGATATGCCAGGGAATGAAGACACATTAACAATTTAGTTTAAATCAATTTGTATCTAGGGCAAGTTACATGTGTATAATAATTAAAAATGGTGCATACAGTATAAATGGTATTTAATTTCATCGAAATGAAATGATCGCCAGAATAAAAAATGGTTCCTTGTAACAACAATGACCAATTCAGAATGCATGGATGCCGTTTGATTTCTGTCCTGACATATTTTAGATATTTCATACCATTAATGAATATATTAATGCTTATATTATTTATTTATTACATTTTTTTTTATAAATGTAGCATATTCTAAATAACGACATATCGTACATATCTATACCCTGTATAAGGCATGAGCGATTTGACGTTATCATCAAGTGCAGTGCATAAACGCTATTGCAGACAGAAAAGAATGTATTAATAATCTTAATCAAAAATGCACCATATGTGAAATGTTTTATCTTGACCTCTCTAAAAATGACTGATCACCGTAAATGATCGAATGGGCCACCATGTCAGATATATCTATATTTTAGTGCACCCGTGAAAAGGTGTTAGCTGATTTCACACAATTGATAGTGCATAAAATGAACAAGGTGTAATTTTGTAATGTTTTAACACATTCTTAAATTTAACCGTTGTAAATTGTTGACATTTGATTGAAGATTTTTGACATGCAAAAAATGACGTCATAATCGCACTTGATATCAAACGGCGAGGAGGTTCCCGAAAGTGACGGAGTTAGGGTAGTGACGGAGTTAGGGGACTATGTGATATATGTTGCTCTCGAACCCAACGGCTCTCGAGCTGATATACATTGACCTCAGGATAATATAGGAAAAATGTCACATAATAATCTATATACTATTTATCAGTCAAAAAATCTTAAAACATTAAACATAGTTCAGCAAGCACAAAGTAGCAGTTTAATTTTGGAAGAAGAGTTCCAGACTTATCCGAAATCTTAACCAAAAAATCTTATTGCGTGGAAAGGATGGGGTGCGTATTACATTAAACTTCTATTCCAATGTTTATTTCGGTACCTTTTTATATGCCCCAAAAAGGACTCCTTAAAAATCATTTATCAATGTGTAATTTGAGAGATATGTTTGCTATGAGAAATTGTATGGGGAAGCAGCCCCCCCCCCCCCCCCCAATCCCCTTTGACTAACGCTGATGCTACTTGCCTGCTGTGTTCTATCAAAAGGGTTTTTTTTCTTAAAAATATTCTATCAATTACTTTTATTAATGCCTCCATATTTTGTCTATAAAAGTTAATTGTCCAAAATTTGAAAAAAATACCTTAAAAGTACTTACTCAGATTTTTTTCTTTCCAGTTTGTATTTAGAGAGCTGAGAAGTGTTCCTGACAGGGTTTGTTGGTTTTATATTAAAACTAGGCGGACGCAGGGGTCGTGGCGGTTTTTCTGTTGTAATAAATACATGTAACAAAACATGAATGAATGAATGAATGAATGAATGAATGAATGAATGAAATATTTGTGCAGTATTTGGGTATCAACGGTCTCTAAAGATTTTAATCAAAATTAAACTTATGATAAATATAAATATGATTAATAGAGGTACAAATATCTAACTATTTAAACTCTTTCATCAGTAGTACATATTAAGTACATATAAAATGCAGAACATTTTAGAAGTACTCCAGGTGTGATATCATGGATATTCCTAAGGCCCCCAGTACATCAAGACAGGGTTTCATTACAATAAGATATTCCAAATTGTATTGTATTACGTTATTAAATAAAAGTAACAGTAAGTCAGTTTTTAGTAAATCAGATACAACTTACTGTTTGTCTTTTCATCGGTATCTGTCTCCTCTTGTTTGACTACTTCACCCATGCATGCAGCCGAAGAGTCTACGTGTATCACAGAAAGGAAAATATATTTCACAACATACCAACAAATTGACTTTCAAACAATTTGTTTTCATATTATTTTGATCTAATATTACAAATAAAACTATAAATTATTATATATTTCATTCATTAATAGATATTTACTTTGTGTATCTATGTCAACATTTTATATCCACATTTACCCCTTATGATAAATAAAATTGTTTCACAACTGTTCCGTACAGTTAGACAAACACTGAATTTTAAGCTCTCTTAGACATTTTCTAAATAATTTTCACCTTGTTCATTTTCAACGTGTGCTACACATTCTGTGAAAAATATAAAAATAAAAATTGAGTTGAATTGGTTTCGAAATACATACCCGGGCATCATAATAAACAGTTATTTGCGAGACAGTAAAAAAAAACGGACACAAAAACAGTGATATTCACGTTAACATTGCCAGTATTAAAACTTAATTTAAAAGTTGGTTGGATAACAAAGGAAGTAGATAGGAGGTAGCCCCTGAAAAACCCGCTATTGGCGATATTAATCACATTCAGTTTGTTTTTTGCATGAAACATTAAAATACTTTTATCAAAGAAAAGCGAATTGAATGAAACGTACTGTTTGCATCTTCATCATTGTCTTTCATGTCCACCTTGTTTTCATTGTTTTTGGATGTAAGTAACTCTTTTAAAAAAGTATATTTCAACATAAATGTGCATGTCAACATCTGTAAGTCTTACTAAGTATAACAATACAAAAAGATTATTGAACACTTCATTTACTGTTATCAATATTAAATTGAGCTTAATTGGTGAAGACTTTGATATTGAAAATTCTGAATAAAAATAATAAAATACATTCAGCTCTTGCGAAATAAAAATATATGGGACGAAATGATTTTTTACAGAAATATCCTTTTAAGCTTATAAGTTTAGGGGGAAAAAGTAAACTTTTAAACTGAAATAAAAAAACCCTCATAACAGAACCACAACATAGCATATAACCGAGTTGTTTTCATGTAACAGATTTGCTGTCCTTAAAATGGGAAAAATATTCTTAACCCACTATTGAAGCATACACCGCTATGTATTACACATAAACCACTTTTTCCTCTAATACTTTATCGTTAAAGTATAGAAGATTTTTACTTTTGATTATATAGATCACTGACAAAAGCGTTTTAAAAACCTTGGATGTATAGAATAGTGCATTTTATGGTGGTATATTTCTACCACTACCAGTCAATACTTAATACATTTAACTATGCTAGTTGTGAGATCGTAATTTTGACTTGTCAGAAAATTATTATAACGACAAGAAAATCAGTTTTTTGCTATTGAAACCTACTGTTGTCTGCTCGTCAGAAAATTATAGTGAGTTATATTATATACTAGATGGCAGATATTGGGTATGTACCAGTTGAAGTTTTGATTTTTAGACACGAGAATAACTAATAGTCTTTAGATCTGACAAGACAATTAAAGATCTGACAATCTGTTTAGTAGTGGCAGAACTATGACACCTGGTCATATCATGTAGACAAATAAAATAAGAAAATATTTTATTAAGTACATGAATATTTTATATTCAGTATGTCTGTTTCATATTAGTTTTGGTCAAAATAACACAGGTGATGTAAACTGACAAATATTTACATTTTCAACTGTCTTTGTCTGTGATAACATAACGAATCAATTTTGAACCGTTAAACCCAATAACTTCATAAAACATGAGTGACACAAAATGGGCGTGTCTTATAGCATAACCGAAAAACGGTATTTGTAGTAATACATAGCATGTGCTACATAAAAAATAGTGGTTTTAAAATAATGTTATTTTAAAGTGTACAAATTGGAAATAATATAAATATAAGTAATAAGGAATAATTCTTTGAATATTATGAGGTGATAATTTCGGTCGGAGCGTGGTCAAATCTATCATAAAGCCCTTCGGGCTTTATTGGATTTGACCACGCCCCGACCGAAATTATCACCTCATAATACTCAAAGAATGATTCCTTATTCCTTAATTAAAATCATATTATACACATGTACATGTATCATCTACTTAACCTGTATTTTTGTATTTCATTTTACCTCTTAACGCTGTGCTCTTTTACTTTTTTTAAATTTATTGTTTGAAGTGTAGCATCTAGGCCAAATGGCTGACCAAGATGAAATTCTATTTTAAAGGTACTATTATAATTGTGCATGAGAATGAATAAACATGTCAGTTTAAATAAATAAATAACAACTATTAACCTGATTTCTCTGGATCTTTTTTCTCTTGATTTTCTAAGTCCTTGGATTTATATCCTAGAAAAAGCAAAAGTTAACCCGTGTTTTTTAATGATGGTTTATCAAAATTTTTATATTAAATTTTAGTATTTTAATCACATTATATAATTTCAAAAACTACCTTTTCCACATAAGCTAATTATAGACTTCCTCTCCCACCATATAAACAGTACAGACACAGCAACCAATCCCACTGATAATAATGTAATGAATACAATGTAAACCACCTCTGAGCTGAAAAAAAGATGTAGTTTAATGTCAATTCTTTATCATAACCAAAGCACATCCTTCATTATTGAAATATCAGTAACGCGTGCACTATTATTTTACCTAGATTCAGGAGCTTTATCTGCCAACGACGCTGAGGGTAATGGTGTTGTTGGTTCTGGATTTTTGGGGGCATAACAACGTATGTCTATTCAAATTACAATAAAATAAATATGACGAAAGTGACGCAAATGTATCGTAAAACATATTTAAGAAATAAAAAAGCTTTTAGATATTGCATTAAATACCTTCTAATTCGAAAATTCTATCCATTTATAATTTCGAGCAGAAAAAAAAATACTTTTATATGTTTCATCGGAGCATGAAAACATTGTATGTGTATTCACTTAGAAAACATTAGTCTATGTCTTAGATGAGCTTGTAGACAACATAAAATTGATAAGCTTTAGGGGACTTATAAGAAAACGTTACATCTATATGCTTCAAAGAGCTATTTAGGAAAATTTACATTTATATGCTTCAAATGATGGGTATCTGGATGGACATTGCTCGCCTGCAGGAAACTTCAAACACTCGAATCCCTGGTCATAATTCTCCATAATTTCTTTATTATTTGTGTTATAATACGCACAATAGCCTATAAAAACGTCATTGTGAAAAACATTTGTAAATTTGAACAATTTATGTTTTTGTCGTTTCATCAACAAAAAAATAGTATTCAAGTCGTGTAAAAACTCTAAAACTCTCTAAAATACAACAATTCCATTCTTTAATACTGATTTGGTCTTTCTTTTTGCATATATTTTCAAAAGTTAGAACAGTATAATATATAAAATTAAGTTTTAAAACACATTCACGTTTTACCAAAATCAAAACAAAATATGGTTGACAAATAATAAAATTTTACCTTGCAAATAGTAAATTGGTGCACAAACTTCTAATGTTGCGTTTCGCAAATGATTTATGAGACAATGATATCGAAAGTTTTTGGGTTCCGTGCAGTTTTGATGAGGCGCCATAATTTCACAGTTTTTTCGTTGAACTGCTTTTTCCCATTCTGTTTTATTGTGTGGACAGGACGTGACGTATTGTATTGTTGGTGTTGACAGTGGACAGATGAAAGAACAATCTGCTATCTGAAAAAAATCATCGTTCACGTTCATTCTCTATTTTTTTTAAATGAAAATTGTTTACACGTAAAAATTGCATGAAAAAATATATTTGTAAAATATTTCAAGATAATAAAAGATATTACCTGAATGTTTATAAATGTGATATAGATTATTGTGTGAAAAATGATGTCCAAATGCATGTTTCGTTTCTTCATTTCCTACAAAAACATAAAGCTCAGAGAAATTCCAGACTAATTATGATGCAAACCATGAACTTATCAATCACAAAATGTATCTACATGTATCAGAGTAGTATTTATCTTTCCTAATTTACACTTGAACAGTTGGTGATTCACATAAATTGTATTTATTTCGAAGTAGACATAATTCCCACGGACATTACATTGTATTTATGTAAATTTTATGCAGTATTAAAAGTAAATGAATGGAAGGATTTTGAAAGTTTTATTATCTATACTTAGTCTACCATATAGTAATTTTTGGCTCGATTTAAATATTATTCTTAATTAATATGGGATCTGTTCTTTCAACGTTATAAAAATAATGAAATAAAAATATTTCATTCTGGTATCAAGGGATGTTACAAAGCTTATAGCAAATGTCTAGCTAATATATAGTTAAACAAGAGAAAGCTGTCAACAAGACAGCAAACCGGGTTTTCGTTTGTGTGAACAAAAACAAAAGTATGATGCTAATTTTTGGTGCATATTTGTACATGGAAATGCAAATGGTTTCCTATCTTGAAAACTGTACTAGAAGTTAACTACACAGGTAATGCACCCTCTGTGCAATATTATGGGGAAGGTACTACGTTCAATAGCTTGCAATTTGCTTATAAATTCACAAAAACAAACTGCAAGTAATATACACATCTTGCATATATGGTCAACTGAGCTGTTATATGTTAAATTGAATTCTTATCTTGAAAACCTTAGGAAAAGTTATCCGAACAAATGGGATACCCTTTATGGAACAGTTTGTCAAAAAATGACTAAGTTCAACAGCTAATATTTTTCTCATGTTTTATCAGAATTTAAAAACCAAGCTATATCCTCATCTCTGTTATATGTGCAACTGATCTGCAAAACAAAAACTTTTTATCTTGAAAACTTTATTGTGAGCTATATTATGCAAAAAAAAAGACTCAAAAGAGTTCAAAAGCTTGTATTTTTGCATAAAATATAAAAAAAAAATCAAAATCAACGTATTATCACATCTCTGATATATGTACAATCAATGTAGGAGGAGATATCCGTAAAATAGGGGTAACCAATATGGCACTTATGGTTTCTCCCTATATCTTTTGCTTGTAAGTGCTCATTGATAAGTTGCTAAATAAATTCAAGATGACCCGATAAAGTTAAGTCTTTTTTCACATTGTCTTCATCATATTCAACACGCTTGTGCACAGGTTAACATCTAATAGACTTTCAATGCTACAGTGATGATTCAAGTTATAGTACATGTATATATACAGTTTAATTTCATGTATAATTTCAGACATGAATATTGGACAGTATTGATTTTATTTATAAAGGTACAATTTACATGTTACTAATTTTGTCGATTTTTTTACTGCATTTTGTAGACTGGTGAAGTGTGAAGAAAAATGTTTCACGTCGAAAGCCCTACTACATGACAAGTATTTAGAATCTGGGGGATAGTTTTCATCCTTGTAAACAATACAAGGAAATGTCATAGCTTGAGGTTATCACCAATTGTAAATAGTGCAAGTTTATGAGATATAATCATCAAAATGTTTTTTTGTATGAAGCGGATTTATTGTCAATTCAAAATAATCCAATATGATTGAAAAGGTCAATATTATGATATAAACTGTTTTTATACACTATGATTCCATGAACTGTACGAATAAAACGTCGATGAGTCAAATGTGGGAAGTTGTTTGATTTTTAACGGTCATAAATGTATCTCGGTCATTAATGAATCAATGTAAAATTCATTTTAATTTTAATAAAAGTCTACAAATAGACAATAACTTTGATATTTCAAGCTAAAAATTACCTGAATTTTTCATTTTATTAGAGGCTAATTTGATATATTTACCGCTATTTCACTCGTATTCTCAAATAAAATGTCATCGTTTTATACATCATCTCTTGAAACTTATATATAAGGGTAGATCAACTTGACTGCATTTTTAATAAGATGCATTGACTTTTTTAAGGAATCAGGAATTATTCCTTTAGTATTTTGAGGTTATCTAATATAGTCGGGGATAATTAAATCCTATAAATCCCGAAGGGCTTTATGGTAGATTCGATCGCGCCCAAAAGTCTATGGTCACCTCATAATATACTAAGAATGATTCCTTATTATGTATGTCTATATTATATTCAGCAATTGTACGATGAAATATTAAAATAGTCATTGATGTAATGTATTGGACTATACATTACAAAATCGATTTGTTGTGTTATCACAGTCAAAGACAAAAGATGTAAATACATATTCTTCAACTAATCATAATTGGACGAGTATATAACTTGATAAATTTTAATGAAAATAACCAGACTCTCTGTAACCTGCGGCAATTATATCTATGCACAATTGTTTTTTAAAACAAACCAATTCACACAATTATTATTTTTATCGTTAATTTATATCTTACCTTGCACCCAAAACTGGTACTTAAATCGTAAGAAATCTAAGAATTCTGCGTAGTCGCCTTGGTATTGTACTTTCGATTTGAAAAAAAACCCTGCTTGATATTTTAATCGATACAATCCGAAGTTTTATTGTACAAGAAAGACGCGTGGTTTATATATAGAGTGACAAACATATTTAAAGATATCAGCTACATGTAAAACAGTTGTGATTCCAATTATTTCTAGCATAACGCCACGAAGAAAAAATATCATGGTTATATTCTGATACCCCAACAAACCTTCCCCCAGACCTACAGTGAGAGTTAGATATCCGGTCCAATCCATAAAAATACACAATCATCCGCCGCAGATTATCAATATTACCTGTAAAATCATCCTTGATGCTAATTGACCCGTATTTCTTTGTTTCCGATTGACTCTGTTGTGAAAGCGAAAGCTCAAGAAAAAAATAAGACACACAGGTATATATTTTTTAAATTTGTGCAGTCTAACCTGCAGGTGAACCGGCACAAATTTAAAAACCTTATATAGCTAGGACTATAAAATGAATGGCTCAACTTACGTGTTACTAATTACTAGACGTGTAGAATCTTCAAACAAAAAGGAGAACAAAACTGGCACATTTTAAGAAAATGTTGCATAACCCGCCGTTGAGATAAATAAAATTCTGTTGAAAAGGATTAAGATGAGGGTTTAAATGCACTTAAGATCATTTACATAAATATTGATGTACATGTATATTTTTCATTTTTTTTTGGGGGGGGGGCGGGGTAGACGATGTAGTGCATTTATGGCCTAATTAAGATTGTAGCATAAATGAATAGAGAAGAAAGAATGTGACCTCCGGTAAACAGGTATTTTTCTCGACATGCAACAATGCGTTCCTGCTATTCAAATCTATTCCGAATCGGTGTATTTTTATCAAAAACATTTTATGTGTTTAGTTATCTATTAGAAAAATGTATATCCGTGGTAACATTGAAATTAACTTATTGTTATATATATATATTGAATCTGATCTAATGTCTTACGAAAATGACTACTTGTATATGTTAATATTTCATTTCGGTGCAACTGTCCCAGACGTGCGTGAGATGAATATTTATAGAAAGGTTTCATATTGTTGTCGGTAATACGTATTTATTTTACAATATATTTTCTCATATCTTAAAATTTGGATGAATTGACGGGTTCACTAGAAATTTAAAGAAAATCGACCACATATTAATGATATTATATGAGTTTTAGGGTACATTTGCTAAAACGAAAGTAGAAACTGGTAATTTCCAGATGTTTCGGGGTCCATGATTAGTCCAGGTAAGGTAAAAATTTTTAATGTCCTATTTTCAATGGTATGATTTTTATTTAATGTAATTAATAATTTACGTATAATATATTTCATCAAAAAGGTATTGTTGTTCACGTTAAGATATATAATACAAGTATAAGAAAACTCATAATTATAATCAATTATGATAATTCACACAAAATGAAACTTGGCAGTATACATGAAACTGCATACATGAAATAAAGGTATACCTAGTATATACTGTTATATAAAGAAAAGTAACAATAAGTTTATACTGGGAAACTGAATACAAATGTCACATTAAACTGCCATATACAGAAAGGGGTGCTTATCCTATTTTTTTCTGACATATACAAATAATTTGGATTGTTTGAATTCGATATGATAAAATGCACTTTAAAAATATTCATGGAGATCACGGGTTACTTATTACAGCAATTGCAGGAATGCCTACTGCTCAAACCTTAATATTTTCAGAACATGTGTACAAATATAATCCACTAGAAATTGGAATTTAAATGGTTAGTCTTAATTTATGAACTTGCTATAGGAAAACTTAGTCCAGGAACGACAAATCAGTTGAATAGAGATATACTTTACCCGGTATAAAGTTACAACAGAGAGCCACACAAGTAATGCAACTACACAAAGTTAAATCAGTCAGTACATTTTCTGTGTTTAAAAGGACATTTTATACGTTGGAACATTTCGATGTTTTTTAATTGATTTGATATCAAACTAGAAGCATACTGAAGAAGATTTCACTTAGCCCTGTATTTGTAAACATCTAGCCATCTATAGCTTTGTGGTAATCAATGATGTAGGATGCTTGCGTAGTTTTGGTGTCCACAAATAATTTTCAGATGAATTTTTAATGATTATTCACTATCTACCAGGAACCAAGGACCATTGTTGGCAGGGCATCCGTGCTTTCCTTAATAAATTATTGTGTATTGAATAACATGCTCTCTGCTACATGTATCTGTTCAGTGGCCAGTAAAAAAAATATTCACAAGAAATAATGCATAGAGCTACAATGTATCATCATACATGTAAATACTTGTATACAGCTCTCTGATAACTATGTTTCTTCGCCATATAAAAATGTCATAAAAATCATGATAAAGATATAGCCCCTTTGCGCATCTAGATCATAGTTATGAGAAGATCACAGAAGAATTGATACATTTTACTATAATTAAACCTCAGGCGACCTTGCAATAGTTCAATGATATAATACTATATAAATAAGAAAGACAAAAGTTCCTTGTTTTATTTCCAAGTAATTGTTTTATTACTAAGTAATGGAATCATAATCACTTTTCAGAATCGGAAAAAACAATGCAATTTATATAAGTTCAACAAATTACAAATGTACAAAAAATACACCAAAATTCATTTCAGCAAATTAATCTTAAAAATGTTAAATTGTGACAAATGAAACACAATTAAATAATTAAAAAATAAATACAAATCTCTTATTGTTTCGCTTGAAATTAATGGAAAAATACACCTGCTATCAAACAAAAAATAATGAACACATATAAATAAAATGTTTGGATAATGCTTATGAAATTTGCAAAGTCATGACATAATATAATAATTTTACGACCCCCCCCCCAAAAAAAAAAATCATCTAAAAATAAAACCAAAACTAACCAAGTGATTCATTCTTGCAATAAATTCAAAACTTAAGAACAATGTCTACATGAATAATTAACTATAAAGTTACCCAACTGTATTCGCATTATCAGAAAACAGCAAATACATTTTAACAAATATACATCGTCTATCAGTATAAAGGATAAATCAATGCAAAAGTTTAATTCAATTAGCACAAGTGTTTGGCGAGTTATTTTCATTGGTTAACAGATGCATGTTTAAATAGCCAAAATTAAACTTAGTCATATTTTAAGGAACCAGGAAGATCAAACGTTATTTTTGTTTCTCAAATCGATAATTAACGCTTAAATATTCCTATCAAGTGCATTCACATTTAGAGAAACGAGGAAAGCCTTAATGCATTTGTCCACAAGTTAATTCGGTTATCATAATAATAATCTCAATCTCGGGTGAGCTAACTGGCCCCTGTTAGGGGTCATAGGCACCCTCTAACGCTTGTTATGGATACCCTTTGAGGTCGTCTACTTAACCCCAGTGTTTCCAGGTTCTTGTGATCAAACTCAAGTGAGATATACACCCCTGAAATGAGCCCGAACCCCTGGGAGCCACTTGGTGGTACCCCTACAGCCCATATTTGAGACCGAGAAATTATAGCCCTATAGGTCCCCTACAGTGTCCTGTTATCCGTTTGATGCACACTTCAAAGATAAGGGAGATAATGGTCCACATTTCACCCCTATATCGTTGTGAATAGGGGTGCCTATGACACCTCTTGAGTTCTCTAAACTTGAATGATTTTAAACGCCATACCATGCTTGTGTGTAAAATAAACACCTTTCCATAATAGTATGTAAAAAATATTGTTCTATATATTGTAACAGCTAGCTTTCTTCCGTATAATTTTAAATAAAGAGGAAGTCTCTTCACACGATTGCGGCGTCAGACACGACACGTCCACAAATTGGTGAATATAGAAAGACAACATTTTCCTTAAAAAACTGTATTTTCGTATATATCAAACTTATGGTTGTTTCGGACTTCCATGTTATCACAATACCTGACAGATGGATCCCTAGCATTAGCATCGTCGTGATACGAAAAGGAACTAAATTCAGAATCAAAATTACCTTCCCGTTCCCTTTTCTTTTTTGCTCTGCATTTTCTAATCAGTTTAATACACACTGCACAGGATACTATCACTATAAATATTAATAATACTGATCCGCCAATAATAAAAATGACAGGGTACTTTTGCAAGAGGTCTGTTGAACCATCTCTTTTCGTAGTGTTATCTGTGGATGTAAAATAGATAAGATACCAGTATCCTATCGAAATATGAAATATGGTGTTAAAATTTTGAATCATTAAATAATTCTATTTTTAATATTCTATTGCCTTCGCTATTCTTTTGAATTGCTCTAACTAAACAGAGAATTTGAAGAATAGTGATTTACCGTAAAATAAATGATGCGACCGAGAATTTTGAGGATGCATGTGAGGTAAATACGATCACATCTATCAATTAATTCGTTTAATTCAATGTCATTAAACAAAACTATTTTGATTCTAATTCATCATCAATTACTTACCGCCAGACTTTGGTACAGTAGAGTTACCTGTTTTGCATCCTATTTTGTGATTGCATTTTGTAATGTTACAGTTGCATTGAGATTGACATTTGTGTCCATAGCTCGGATATCTACATGGAGAGACACAGTCCTGTCCGTAATATCCATCTAAGCATTCTTAAACAAAAATCAAAATCTTATTGTGTATAAAAACTTTGGTTTCAGAATATATCTGGACTTGGACTATTTGATAACTAACTAACTATACATATATAGCACTTTTAATATAGCCTATAGCATTTATAATGTGTATATATATATATATATATATATAAACGGAACAAAAAAACAATATCCATGATTATTATACTTATAACTAAATAAAAGCAGTATGTAACGTGACCCTGTACATAAGGAAAAACATTTAATTATATACATGTACTATTTACGTCCGAATTGAATGCATTTTCAAAATAAAATCATATGCATATTTCTAAGATAAATTTGATAAACATATGATGTTAGAACAAAGAAACATTTAATCTTCAGACAATGAAAAGATTGTTCTACCTTCAACCTGCTGAAAACACCCTGCAATGTGGTTACACAAATCGACTGTGCAATTGCAATTATGTTGACATAAAATTCCATAGTTAGGACTTCTGCAGGGTTCTGAACAATTTAAACCATGATAACCAACTGGACATTCTGTGAACACTAAAAAGAGATTCATGTCTGTCATAAGAATATACAATGCATGAGTTTAGGAATTTTGATTTACCGGACGTTAAAAACACCCTCAATTATAGATTTTGACAAAGGCATAAAATATTTATATAATTAAAGAAATAAGAAGAGAATCTAGAAGTCTATATATTTACCGTATATAAATCTCATGGATAAAATGAATACACATGCATAATCCGAATCCATTTTGAAAATATGTATAACTTATTGCGGAAGGATTGCAACGACCTATTTCTGATAGTTCCTGTTAAACTGTACTTTAATCTCGTGGTTTTTTAATGGATGAACACAAAATTACAACAATTAATTACTACTTCAAGTTAGAACTGTTATGTGATTGTTTACACTCAGCATTAAAATTTTAAGCTATCCTAAATTAAATAATGAAACTTTTATACATAATCTTCCAAGACGAAAAAAAAATATTCTCTTAATATCAGCTTTTTTTAAACAGTGTTTTATAAATTGATGATATTTTTAGATAGAAAAAATTAAGTTCAGCGACTTCAAACGATCTTCTTAATTAAGCTTTTTTCATTGTTTCATTTTTTTTTTTACTAATTATTATGTTTAACCTTATTATTCGAGCTAAATAATATTGTACAATGAAATATTAAACGCCGCCTATTTTTGTTCACAGTGGGCCTTAACAAATATTCCTTGTTGACAAGATTTGAAAATATGGATACCTTAATTTATTTCATATTCAGCTTTGCTGTTTATATACAGGTAATGTACAGTAAGATAGAGTAAACGTCTAACAAGCTTCTATTTGTTCAAATTGATTTACAAAACATCAATTACTGACTTGGTTTTAAAAGAATATTTGATTTTTATACTTTTTATCTACAGATTTCCGGTGGATTATAGGGTTGCGATCAGTCGATACAAACCATTGCGTACGTTGCATCTTGTCCAAAAAACAAAGCAGAGTGGGATATTGCCGCAAGCCGAAAAAATTGCGAAAGCCTGGGAGCTCATCAAAACTGTACAAAACCAAATTCTAATTTTCAATACCATTGCTTAGAAAATCAATGGCAAAACATGACACTGGAGATTTGTGCACCAATTTTCTATTTGCAAGGTGTGTTCTCTCTCTCTCTCTATCTCTCTCTCTCTTATATATATATATATATATATATATATA
>WFKH01010931.1:16227309-16249218 GCA_016163765.1 Magallana hongkongensis | reverse complement strand
GTGTGTGTGTGTGTGTGTGTGTGTGTGTAAAAATTGTAATAAGTGTTATGTCAAATTAAATTGGTTCAGATAATAAAGATATTAGATTTACTTTTACCTCTTGTGCATGTTATTTCTTAATGTCTTCACAGAAAAAACACCACCCAATGAGGGCTGGCTAGAAGGGAAACAACTCATCAACACAATCATCGCGATAGGAAATTTTGTTTTGTTTATGATTATAGGTTTATCAATAACCTTGTATGCCAGAAAATATAGATTGCAGAGGAAACAAATACGGAAACGGACAAACACGGAACCTTAATGTGATACAGAATGAAGTCTAACGGTATCAGAACTCAATACACAATTTTAGCTGATTTTGTTAAAACGATTTAGAAAGAATGATAAAATTGAAATACATGACGGCAATACATGTAATTCAATATGTTACATGACTAATGCTTAACAAATAAACATATTTTGGTGGAATGAAGGTTAATGTTCATTTTTATCGCTTTACAATATTAGATACTTTGGTGAAAAAGCTAGAGTAAATAAATGTTAATAAATATTTCTGAGGGTTTAAAAAAAGCAAGAATGAGGAATAAAATAGGAAAAACCCTGGGTTTAAAGTTGTTTAAAACGATGTGAGGCTTGTAGAGATTTAATTAACATTTTTCATTGTTATTCATATATTATTTGGTATTTACGGCGGCGTGGAAGGGCCAGATGAAAAAAAAAATAAATCTTATTTGTTCGGACGAATTAGCATTTGTTCGGACAAATTAGCTATTTGTTCGGACAAATAAGTTATTTGTTCGGATTTAGGATTTGGATTTAGGATTTGTTTGAACGAAGAAGATATTTGTTCGGATGAATTAGGATTTGTTCGGACGAGTTAGCTATTTGTTCGGACGAATTAGTTATTTGTTCAGACGAATTAGGATTTGTTCGGACGAATTACGATTTGTTCGGACGAATAAGTTATTAGTTCGGACGATTTAGGATTTGTTCGACGAATAAGGATTTGTTCGGACGAATTAGCTATTTGTTCGGATGAATTACGATCTGTTCGGACAAAGAAGTCATTTGTTCGGACGAATTAGGATTTGTTCGGACGAATTAGGATTTGTTCGGACGAATTAGCTATTTGTTTGGAAGAATAAGTTTTTTGTTTGGACGAATTGGGATTTGTTCGGACAAATAAGTTATTTGTTCTGACGAATTAGAATTTGTTTGGAAGAATTAGGATTTGTTTGGACGAATTAGCTATTTGGTCGGACGAATAAGTTATATTTGTATATAAAAACAACATTTTTGACGAGTAATTTATCAGACTATCTGACCTGGCAATGATGTAGATGATGAAGGGGGAGAGGGTCTGTGATTAAGCCACCCCTTTCTTGGAATGTCGTTTTTCCTTCAAATGTTAACACCTAAATGTTATACATGTACTTCTCACTGATATTTCAAGGGTGTTTTCTAATGATTTTGCCAAAAAATG
Organism: Magallana hongkongensis; assembly: GCA_016163765.1. NCBI lineage: Eukaryota > Metazoa > Mollusca > Bivalvia > Ostreida > Ostreidae > Magallana > Magallana hongkongensis. The sequence goes on along the minus strand of WFKH01010931.1, from coordinate 16,247,732 downwards.
AATTAAAAAAAATGAAGAAAGAATTGAAATTTAATAACGGCGATCTGTATTCATTGGAGCGACGATGATAACGGCGATTTATGTTCAATGGAGCGGCGAATTGCTAACTTTATTGTTTACACAGTCAAAGTAATTTTCAGACGTGTTTTGACAATCAACAGTGCATTTTAATTTAGGTTTTACATTAAAGAAATATCGTTCTTCAAATTTGATGATCAATTACAAGTTGTAGCTTAGAAACAACTAATCTTATATATTTTATGAGCTATAAAAATATATATAATATGTACGCACACGATTCACGGAAATCCATTTCAGGATTTTTAAACGTCTTTGAAGTGCAACAGAGACTGATAAGTTGAATCAAATTTATGTGGACATAATTGGTGCTTATTCATGCACATGCGCGGATCCAGAAAATTTTTCGGGGGGGGGGGGGTTCCAATAGATGTTTGCCGAGGGGGGTGTCTTAGGCCTATTTTGGTAACTTCACTATGTAAATTATAGAAATTTGAATTTTCCAAGGAGTAGGGGGGTTCAGCCCCCCGCCGACCCCCCCCCCCCCCCCCCCCCTAGATTGACGCATGATGCACATAAACTTCTTTAATATAAGTATGAGTTGCGTTTTCTTGCTACACATTTTATGTCGTCAAAGGTAAAAAGCAAAGATTAAGTATAACTTTGCCTGGTTTCTTATATAGTGCCATGAAATAAGCGACAAATCGTAATTCGTCCGAACAAATAAGATTTTCTCATTTTTTCATCTCGCCCTTCCACGCCGCCGTAGGTATATATCGTCTTAAAAACTTATTTAGAATGAGAAAACGTTTTAAAAGACATTTCATTCATGGACTTTAATTCAATCTACAGTAAAACTCGGTTATAGCGAAGTCCTAGGGACTGATGGATTTATCGTTATATCCGTAATTCGTTATATCCGTATAACGAATTCCTAATAATAACTTAACGAATTCACTATACACATGTTTTCTTTCACTAGACTACAATTTCTGCTAATTGAGGCTTAGAATGAAAAAACATTCTTTTGATACCTTTAATAATCGGATTGTGAATTGAAGAATTAATGTGAAAATAAAATCATTCAAACTATCCTGTTAAATAATAGTGCAAACTTCTTAAGCTGTTAAGAAATTCGTTATAAAAGTGTTAAATTTCATTATTATTCACCTCTACGTGACTCAAAATCAGTTCGCTATATCCGTAAATTCGTTATATCTGAATTCGTTATAACCGTAAAATTTTGCAAAGATTTGTTAAGAATTTTACCGGGGACTCAAAAAAAAATTATATCTGATGAGATTTCGCTTTATCCGTGTTTATATATCGTACTAAACGAGTTTTACTGTACAACCAAACAAATATCGGGGCAGAATTAAAAAATCATGTTACAAGAACATGTACAAAGCTACAGGATAGATGCTGATATTTATAACTTTGTTTCCCCTCACTTGTACTCAAAATCGTACAAAATAACGTTAAGAAAAGCCAGTGGACTGTAGCAATGCACTTTGAAAAACATTTTGAAGAACAAAAAAAACTTTGAAGCACAATTTTAAAGTCTGTTTAATTTTAAAGTACGCTGATAATATATACGTTAAAGAATTTTGAAAAAAAAAAATAACCCACAATATTTGTTTTGAATTTGAAAGAATATTAGTGTTTTGACACTAGCATGGCTTTTTTAATTCCATGGGAAAAACAATTGTTTTTAAGCAGTAAATTATTGTAAAAGTCCTATAAAATCAGATATTCTATTAACAACTAAACAAACGGATAATTGCGCCATCTTGTACAAGCACACCCATGTTTTACAAATTTAGTATCGAACGGGGCGTATGATGGGAACAAACATTTAATAATTAAAAGTTTAGATACAGCCTTCCGTACAATTATAAATATTTAGAATCCTGGTTTCTACGGTGGCAGTACCTTACAAACACGTTATATCAAAACATTGAAATAGTTTATCTGTAATATATGACTTTCATGTATAAGAGTATTGTAGTGTTAACAATCTGCGACCGTTATAATATTTAATACAGTGGATGATATACTTGTAATTGACAAACTCTTCTAAAACAATCAAAATGATGAACAATATTATATGCTGAAGTTTAAACAGCATATCACAATCATCACCATAAATCTGAGGGTGTATTGACATATTTAAATTTGATTTTTTTTTTATATTTCACGTAAAAGCTAAATAAGTACAGCGTTACAAGACAGGGAAACTCAAACTAATTCTAAAGAACCGCTCCTTATTTTAAATACTTCTATTTCATGATTTGTATTACTTAAATAATAATGGCAGTATATCTCGTTTAAAAAATAAATAAAGTAAAATAAACAGAATATTAATTTGTTTTGCATTAACTATGTAGACAAACATTAACGTTTGCGTTTAATATTGAAGATGTTTATACAATTGATATTTATTTTTTTACAGGAATTGATGATAATTACATTTATTCTTCATACATGTAATCTTAATACATTTTTTTTATTATTTTGCTTCGAATGTTAAAATTTTTATCAATAATAGGAATAACATGTGAATAAATCACTAAGATGATATAATGTCAGTCAAGGGTCTTTTTTTTTTTTTGCAGTATTACGATATTGAAATAGTATTTGACAGTTGACACAAACAGGTGCACTACAAAGTTGTTAGCAACTTTTCATGGGTTCCATAGTCCAATGATGAGTCAATTGCCAAATGTGATATTGCTCTTAGAATAACTTAATCATCTCTTTAGGTGGCAGGGGACAGGTTTTTTTTATACAATTCAATGCAGTTAGGGAATGTGTGTCTTCGGAACTCTGTAACCAGAATATCCTCAGTTCCCATTCAGCACAAATACCTTTGATTCACTCCTTATATGGCCAATCATCAATTTCTGAGAAAAATTACTAGTCAGAACGTCTAAAAGTACAAGCACAACCAGTACAGTAACTCTCAATTTTACAAAATATTACCCATTTCCACAAAAACCTTAAATAAAGGGAAAGTTTGGGATAAAGTACGCCGTCAATATTTTGTAAAATTGAGAGTTGCTGTACTTGAAGGCTTATGAGTGTTGCTAAAATTCATGAAACGATTTTTAATGATTATCACTAGTAAGAGGGATGTCGCTTGTTGTAATACGTATGCAATATGTGGGCTCCTAATGTTAAGTACATGACAATCAGAAGTAAAATGCAAAACTTGCGGCTATGGCTGTTGTGTAGACTTTACCCAGTGAAATTGCAAGTTACAGACGGGAGGTAAAATAACATGAAAATAGGTGGATGGTACATAGTAAACTATACATTGGTAGGTTTCTGACATGTGATGATGCAACATGGTACGGAATGTCAACATCACTTTGCCGGATAATTATGCCAGTGCCAAGGTGACATTTTTGCACCCGCTTAAGCTGCATGTATCGAAAAATCCAAAACTTGTCAGATGATTGACCGTTGCTTAAAGAGTTTATAACCACTTTTGTAATTAATGTATCCCACCTGTCAGGTGAGATATTTACCTTCAAAAAAAAATTCCTAAAGGAAAAAATTTTTTCCCATAGAAAAAATAATTCTCCTATAGAATATTTGTCATTCCCACCGGAATAAAAGAACTTCCTATAGGAATTTAGATTCCGATTGGATCTGAACAAAACTCCCGTAGGATTTTAAAATCCGATAGGAAATGCAAATTTCCTATAGGATAACTACCTGTCTGAATCAAATTTCTACAGGAAATACGTTTCTCCAACATGACATATAATTCCTATAGGATTTTTGGGAAATCCTATAGGATTTTCAATATTTCCTGTAGGAAAACTATTTCTCCTACGGTATTTATTATTTTCCTATGGGATATTTATTTTGAAGGTAAATACTTCACCTGACAGGTGAGCCACACTAAAAACAAAAGTGGTTATATATTCTTTAGACAATGGTCTATCATATTGAATATATGGATTTTTACGATACTGCATCCTAAGCGGTGCAAAAATGCAACCTTGGCACTGGCATAATTGTCCGGCACAGTGCTCAACCCTTTGCAGGGAATGACCTGGGGGATGTCTAAAAAACTGAAAAATCAAGAAAAAATGGGCGAAAAATGAAAGGGTCAAAATCTTAGAAAAACCAGTATGTAGAGAATTTTACACGTTCTGACTAGTAATTTTTCTTTGAAAATGGTGATTGGCCTTATAAGGAGTGAATTAAAGGTATTTGTGCTGAATGGGATCTGAGGAAATTCTAGTACCAAAGTTCCGAAGACATACAGCCCCTAACTACAGTGAATTGTATAAAAAAAAAACAATGTCCCGTGTCACCTCAACGAAATTCAATGATTATTTAAAATTTAAAAAAAATTATCAACATTTTATAAATTGTATCAAGTAACACCAGGAGCGATGGACAGTGTAAATCAGTAGAGTATACAGAGTGTATTCCACATTTTTGAGAAAATGCCATAAAGAAAATTGTACATGTAATTTTTTTCATTTACTTATGCAAGTAACTTTTAATGATTTAATAAATTTAAATACCATACAGTAAAGGACAATTTCTTTTCACATTTTCATTTCTTACTGTAAGCAATTGATCGCGAAAATATCAGATCATCGCAAAAATAACCAGATATACGATATATTGTCAACAAAGCATGTTTTATTGGACACAACCAAATTTTGTAACATTCTTGTGTAAAAAAAAAATTAATTAAAATCCACTATTGATTTACCGTTATGTTATAAAGACAACAACGCGAAGGTTCCCAAATCATTATCATTCATAAATCCGTTTATTTAGTAAAAAGCACTTATTTATATAAAACAAAATAATTCACTAATATAAAATTATCATTTAGAAGAGCATTACAAAGGGAAGTTATAATATCCTTTGGTTCCAAGTACACCTTGTGTCGATGAATGATACTTAACGTAAACTCGGTGTAATATTGAAACAAAATCACGATGTGTTATAACTATTCAAATAGGCAAGCTAAAAAGAGTTAAAAGCTAATTATGACAATTATATGTATAGGGTTTGGAGTTTTGGTGTATGTTGTGCAAAGTGAGTTGATGTTTAATTAGATTTTGATATTTACAGCGTATATGAACGTATTTGTATTAACTGTAGTTATAATAGCTTTAAATGAATCCTTGATATGATGAATTTGGAATATTTGTATATACGTTTTACCGATAATTAGAAATAATTAGAAAATGTAACATGTTGTGGCATTCCCAATGTTAAAATGAACAGTTCTTATTTTGTTTTGTTTTTCGAAGTGTAGGATGTCAGGTTGGATTTTTCGGTTACAACTGCAGACAACCTTGCAGATATCCCAGCTTTGGCGAGAAGTGTCAGCGTGAATGTAACTGTTCTAAGGATATATGTGACCACATTACCGGATGCAAAGTATCGATGGCAAATATAAGAACTTGGTTTTTACAATTAAAAGGGAGGGGGCATTTAGATACTTTGAATATTCAACTACATACATGTATTGCACGACATAAGACGATTTGCACTTACATTTCACCTTCAATCGCTTCTCTCAAGATAGATGGCATTTAAAAAGGCGACTTGTTTTCCTCGGACTGAAATGTCACACTTTAATTGGTTTAAACATAGCACGTGACTGCCTCATATATCTCTATGTTTGTTCGGTGAGAATTAATATTCGGCAATATGGCCGTCAATGGCCGACGCTTCGCTTACTCATCTCGACATTTCATATCATTTAATACAGAAGCGCATTCCGTAAGTTCTTAAAATATTTGAAGTAGTTGCTCTTTGAAATTCTTTAAAATTAGAGTAGTTGCCCTTTGAATATTGACGTCACATTGTTGTGTCTGGAGCAGAACAAAATAGCAGCTTCGAGATTTGCTCAAACCTCTGCATATGAAAGGGAGGAAACGTTTAAGATTGAATAGCAACAAAACATTGTAAGTAAACATGGGTTAAACGAAGATTTTCAAAGAGTATTTAAAAGGTGAGATTGATAATTTTGAAGAGTTTAAATGAGTTAAATTGGACGTTATGTTAGGCAACTTGTATACATGGTTTTGCGTAAATCATCGCTTTTTGTGAATAAATGTCACTTGATAGTCCACGGGAAAACAAAACACTTATAAGGTTTTCTTTCACTGCGTTTTCTTTTCTTTTTTTTTTGTGTTATCTCTAAAGGTGGGTATGGGGGTCAAACGTTCTAAACCTACTAATCGACAATATACTTTTCCGAAAAAGGGAACAAAAAAGCGTAATTTGCTCTATATTCTGTCTCATTCATTGAATCATGCGTGACTGTAAAGCATGCAGCTAACTTCAAGTTTTATATTAATGCGTATTTGAATAAGTACGCATATGTCTTCTGATTATGTCAGTGTATTGTTATTGGTAAACTAGCCAAAGAAATTCTAGTATGCAAACAATGATTTAAAGGGGAAGGAAACTATAAATGTGTAGTACAATAAGTCAATAAATTAACATTCACTGTGATTGTTCAATCGTATTTCTTTTTAATAAAACCCCCGGAATAATGAATAAATCAAGAAATATCGATTGCTTAATTTAAATTTCGCGCCGTTATGAGAGCTTCCATTGAACCCAATCTATGATGTAACACCATCCATTCCAGTTTGTTTTATCAACATAGCAGCTAATTATGATATTCGCTCTAACCTAAAACGTTGTGGAAAATATGGAACTTGAGCTTTTGCCTTTGAATTTCCGCTAAGTCACAAACCAATAACAAACAGAGCAAGTTCGTTGTCTAGATGAATACATTTGTGCACATAATTGCAATAGTGTTAGCGGAATTGTAAACAGATACCAATCTGCATCGAAGAAAGCGTCTGCTGTCGTTATTTCAAAATGGTAATTCCGAATTTAAGGAATTGTGATTGTATTTTAAAATATCCCGATTACAATCATGACATACCTAATCAGTTGGAATTGGGTTAAAAAAATTGACAGAAAGAAAAACGACTGCCATTCATTCGATAAAAATAAACATTTTATACATGCACATGTTATATTCTTTAGATTGACATGTAAAAGCTTATTTATGTATTTTATATTCAAAACAGTATTACCAACTGTTATCCTTTAAACCACTTTATTTGTTCCAATATAAACGTTTTATGACTTTCCTTCCCCTAGGCATTTAAGATATGACTAAGGTAGTCTCATTAAAGTACTTTATGATTTTCTTTTTTGACCACAGTTTTGGTTTCCATCTTTTAAATTTACTCTTATTTCCATCAAACAGTGGTGTTTATACTTCTTTCAAAACAATTTAGAATGCAATGATGGTTCCTATGGCCAGGATTGTATTTTACCCTGTAAGTATCCAAGCTACGGGGAAAAGTGTCAACAAACATGTAACTGTATGCCTTCCAAATGCAACAACATAAATGGATGCGAAAATATTACAGGTATTGCATATTACAAAGATTTCCTCATTAAAAACATGTGTTGCCGAAAAATTGTACAGTAACCATCAGATCAACATCCATTAACTATAGGGTTTTAAGTATTCTCTATCCACCCGTAAAACCTAATTTGAAAATCTGATTTTATGTCCTGGGTTAAATTATTTATCAATCATGCATCAATGGAAAAGTTTTAAAATTCTATTGTACACTTTAAAATATAATTGTGGATGAAAGTAGATATATTCAAAATATAATAACTGTTATAGAATTTGTAAAAAAAAAAATCTATGGGGATGTTAAAACTCACGACTTGCAGATCAGAAGCTGACAGCCTTATCTATCGCACAACTATGTTTGTCATTAAGATTATGAACAATAAAATGTTTGAAGCTATAGTAAATTTTACTGCTTATTTGGAGAAAAAAGGCGTCAGAATATGAACGTGTCCCATACTGTGTACATTCAGTTACAAAACTGAATAACAAGACAACGATTTTGACAGAACATATTTGTTTTTATCAATAGAAAACAATATTATCTACTTTGTTGAAAAACACAAGTCATGATGTTCAATATTATTCATTGACAATTTATCAATGCTATATTTAGAACTCACAGAAATGCCGACAACAAAAAGTAAAGAGGTTTTCAGTTTTGAGTGGACATTTGTTAAAAAGCATCGAGAAGCCATAGTCACAGGAAGTAGCAGTTTAATACTGATTATAGCACTTTGTGTGTGGCTCAAACTAAAGAAATGCAATAATCGGCCAAGTCCACAGCTCGAGGAAAAGATTGACCAGCCTTTTGAATTATATTCAAGTCCATCAATCGACGACGTTGCGAGAGCTAGTTATGCAAGTCTTGAATTTGATGAAGGTTCTGATCCCGACTACGAAAACACGAGTTATGGTAACTCATCAATAATATAATAATGTCCACGTTTTCAAATTTTGATGGAGTTTTCTTCGTGCAATTGTCTCATTATAATGGTTTATTATATCTACTGAAATCGTTTTGTGGCATAGATTTTGTGTAATCTAATGTTAAAACTTTTTGAAGTTTTAATAATATTAGAATTTGATTTTTTTTTCTTCATATATGACGTGTGAATATACCGTGTTTTAAGTATACAGCTCAAAATTTGTTTTCAATGTTATAATGTAAATGACAATTCTGTTATATCCTAACCAAATGTACATGCATTTAATTATAATTTAAATGCACATACATGTTTGTACATGTAGTCTCAATAATATATTTTAAACAAATTAAAACAATTTTTACTTTTCCTGTGTTACTAACCTCAAAGAGGATTTTCATGGTGATGATTTAAAACAAACCCACTTTAATCTGATTTTCCGCATCAAGCTGTTAATACAACAAAAATCAAATGTGCTAGATTTTTCCATTAAATGACAAGTGAATTTATATATTCCTTACTTTTCCTATACGTATTTTTCTTTTTCTTTACATAAGATCATGTATAAAACCCTTATTTGGACAGTTCTAAACAGAATTTTAGTAATAAAATTTTAAAGTATGTCATTTAAGACAAAATGTCAGAACGGGACACTCCCTAGATTAGATAAGTACATGTTTGAAAGTGTGATTTATTTCCTTTTTAGCCGGGCTCATTGCGTTAGCAATCCCCAAGCTTTAGCTACATGTACTTATGGTGCACAGTTGACCGGATGTCGACTGATCAACAGTTGAAACAAGTTCCGCACCGAAATGTGTGCACCAGGGAAATATAGAATATCACACTGCTGTTTTGATCTCAACCCTGGTATCAGCCCGAGCGGTTGGTATCGGCTTAAGCCCGAAGGGCGCGGGCCGATACCATCCGAGGGCTGATACCATGTACGAGATCAAAACAACAGTGTGATGTTGTATATATCATATATCTAAAATCCAAGACTTTTATTTAAATTCAAATTCCAAAATAAGGAATATAATTAATCATGAAGAAGATACAGTATAGATTTTTTCGGATTTACAAAACTCGTTTTCCCTTTTATATGTGTTAAGAACTGTGAGAGATGTCGGACTTTGTTGCCAAACCATCGTCGTTTGAAATAGGTAGAAGGGAGTCTGTCGTCTGAGATGAAGCACTAGTATCTTCTAGAATTCGAAATTATCGAGAGAGAAACTTTCATCCTATGCAACTTCATAATGAGTCAAATTTTTTCACTGGGATTTTGTAAGTTTACTGTCAGAACTCATTCATAAAAATCAATACTGTTATAGCAAGTTGCTTGAAAACGTTCATAAGCGCGTCCATTACTTTAAACACTTATTTTTTTACAATCTGATCTCTGGTTTTCTACGATTTGGTCTCGTTCTATCCTTCTCTATATCCTCCTTAAGTTTTACGTTGATTGATATTAAATAAAGCGTGCTATTGTTCTAAATACACAACCGTAGTGTTGGTTACCTCCCTTACTTAGATATACACATGTATCGCTCTTTGGCGCTATTTTTGAATTATTATTTTTCATTTTTCAGAAAAAAATATAAATATTCAGACGTGTAAGGTGATGCTTTATATAATTTTTTGTTATTCTATTCTTATTTCACAAACTAGTTTTAATCAAAGCAGAGATATTTGGGAATTAGCGATTTTAAATTTGAGGGCAATACACCCCCTTGACGACGGGCTGAGACAGAGAAATATCAGCCCCGAGGGAGATACAGACCTAGCTTTTGGTTGGTGTCTCACCTAGTCCAAAACACGTGTATCAGGGCTGATACACTACTAGGTATATGATATATATTGGCCCCGTTTTTTTCCCCTTTCGCCCTTGTTGTCAGCAGCCGGATTTATATCTAGGCAAAGTCCAATATCGCAAATTATCTCTCTTTGAGCACAACATTGTCTAGGCGAATGCAAGACGGGGCGAAACCGATTACAAGTGAAAAAAGAAAAAATAACAGGGCGAAAAGAACTCTGCATACAGTATCTTGCAACTTTAGTTGATTTTGATAAATCTTTAATAAATGTTTCTTCTGGCAAGTCTGAATATTTTTTTTAAATTCATAGCAAACGTCGAAAATATAAGTGTCTACATAAAACACCCAATACAGGTGATCACAAAATCTCATTGCATATTACGGCTCGGCTGAACTAACTGCCTAATGTTAATACCTAAAGTACCAAAATTTGAGCAAAAGTAAATGATAAGTACCTACACATAACAAAATAATACATTCATATAGTTAATTTTTTTTGGTCGTAGAACTTCAATTAAATACAGCAATTACAATTCATGTTTACATGCTTGATAATTGATTTATTCATCACTCATATAAACAGTTTACAAAAGTGGCGTTGCAAGACAGAAAAGAGTACTAGCAATTATGCGAATCGCACTTAAGTCATTTTAATCACTTTAAACATGCCCTTGTTATTTTAGTAGCTTTTTAAAAATATCAATTAAATTGTCGATAGGCTTCAAATATGGCTTGATTATGCTATTTGGATCGTGATGGTTTTTTCAAATCATCTGAAATATAAATAAAATTATCTATCTATTAATAAACAAATATAAATGTAATTTAATAGTAAACGGCCAGCGCACTAACCGCTTGGCCATCTAGGCAAGACAAATATCTTACTTTCAATAGCGAACGGAACTTAGCCACTGGTATTAAGCGACTGATCGTTACTGCAATAACCGTCATCAACTATGGCGATGACCCAAAAAGGCATACAAATCTCAGGTTGATAACTTGCTTATTATGAATCCTTATTATGAATATAATTGTCGCTTTCTAGTCATTTTCGTTCTTTTTATATACAATAAGTAAAATATAAAGCGATAGCATGTTCTACAGTGTTGCAGAAATGAAATACCAGCGGTGTTTTAAAACTTGACGATGCTGGAAACTTACATTCAACTAAGATAATGATGCCGCTTTCTTTCCAGACGGATGCCAGTTACTGCTTTGAATTCAATGAATAAATAAATCAAATGAATGTTTCATTAGGAAATAATAAATGCCAAGTAAAAAATTTTTAAAAGTACAATCATTTTTTTTACTAAAAAATCTAAATTGGACCTAAAGTTTCTTTATAGAAATTAAGACTGCATTGTAGCACTCCTATGACAATATGTAGCGCTAATTCAAGAAAAGTGCTTGATAGTATGTTTGTTTGCTAGAACAAAATTAAAACAAAACCTGTTTTTTTTTAATGTGATCGACCCAACGAAATCCCACAAACTTAAATTTTTTTTTCAACCACATGTATATCAATATTCTTTTTAATTACTTTGGGTTACTATTTAAAATTCATATTTATCCGTCTTTTTACTGGATGTAATCTTTTATTTCATCTTTGGTTCAAAATTTTATTTTAAACTCAAAATGTCGGTCACGAAAAATCTTTTTAAGTCGTAGAGCAGAAAAAAAATGTACATGCCTACATATCTAAACCCATTCTAATCTTAGGTTTTAAAACGAGTCGGCATTATTCAGCAATTTCAATATTTCGACATATCAAAACAATTTGAAAACAAGCATAGCTATCAAAAATAAATTGTCAATGTCCCTATATTTTTATAATTATGTGCACAAAAAATTGACATTCGTTAATAATAAAATTAAAATCCATATAACAATTTAACCATGTACTAGTATATTATTCTATTTTCATACATGAACTTACATGTAAAAGTATAACTGATTCAGGTTTAAAAGGATTATTTGATTTATCTGTACTGATTGTCGAATTCTGTTTAATTCTGTTGACTTCTTCTACCATATGGTAATCTCAGAATGATTGATAATAATATAATACGTATATTTACAGAATGTCAATACATATGCATGTTGTTTCTGTTTGGTGATGGTAGTGGTGGTGGTGGGGGGGGGGGGTATCACACATACATTGTGATTTTCTGCTAAAAGAAATAGCAAACTATTAAGAAACATTTTTTAATAAGACTTAAAACCTATTATTGTCCCTTTATATGATAACCTTTTCATATAATGTGAAATCATTTTTATCTTTACTTGATGTATCTTAAATGCTCCCCGCATTTAAATTAAATGCCAACAATGTACATGTATTATTTAAATGCTTAACTTCATTCCTGATAGAAGCTATTCATCTGCAATGATAATAACCTATAATTGTTTAAGCAGTAGCGGCCATCCTTTTTGAGAAACAATCAGTAGTTACCGTCATCAAATTATATAGAAACTGGCATCGTCGCAATTTAAGGCGCTGATTAAACTTTATATCTAAGCGTATTTGTGACCTGGTATCGCTTCAAATCTTAATAATTTTAGATTTTCAATACGTTAATGGTCAGATACCTGTAATAATATTTTTCCTTAGCAAGTTATCAACCTGAGAATTTTGTGTCTTTTTGGGTCATCGCCATGTTGGATAATGGTAACTGCATTAACTATCAGTCGCTAAATACCAGTGTTAGCGTGTCGGCCGCGCATCACGCGTTATTTTATATTGAGGTGAATGCAGGTAAACGGCAATGTGAGAGAATCGTAGCGATACATATTGCAAAGGTATACTTAAAGAAATTATTATACCCTTTTCCGACCTGTGCGTTCGATATACTTAACCAATTTTCGCCACCCCCCCCAACCCCCTCCGTGTGTAATAAACCCTAAGCTTGTGTTTTAAGATTTATTACACACCCCTCGCCTACAATCTTGGTTTGTAATTACTCACCCCTTTCTATTAACTATCGGTTATTATGACGTAGAGTTCGGTAAGCGTCGTTCAACTCCGATCACCGAGTATGACGTCGTATAATTACGTCGACGTCAACTTAGTATACAAACAACTAGCGCAAAACTTTCAGGAAAGTGTATAAGAGACGGAATATAAAGACACATAGCTTTTTGTTAACATTATTCATTCATTACATTATGCTTTTATTGTTTCTTTGATATTTTCTAATATGTAAACGGTGTGATCGTTGAGCTGAGCGCAGATTTTTATGCTTTGAAACGAAGACAGTAGGATCTGCCTACTCAAATTATAAGCCAAAGTTTAACTAAAAATCGCGTGCTCAGTCTACATTATGACGTCATGTTTCATAAGTAAAACGTAATAGTTGTGTCTTCGGAAATAGCCGAAGAAAAGTACGTAATTCCGAGAATTTTTTATTTCTTCTTTCAATGCTTATCTATTTTGTAAATTCATAAAAATTTTCTATTTATACTTTATTCAGTGTCTAAAAGATCGGTTCCTTGATGTTAATGTTTTTATTTTCCATCCAATAATTTGATTAGACATACGTGAATCCAGTCTTATTTCCTGATTAAAGCACTGTTGAAACTTATCTGGTTTGCAAAGTCAATCATTAATCTTAACTACTTTCAATTAAACATTGTAGAGTTTTTGATCGAGATTCGGGGCAAAAAACATCAACAAGCGGGAGTCATTTAATGATCGAGTTAACTTTTTTTAACAAAATGGCGGCCAATATGGCGGCGCCCAGGGCTGGAGGAAATTTTTTTGGCCCTTAGTACCACTGATTCATCTCTCATTTTTCACTTATTTTCTTATATATACGCATTACCATTAAGCCTCGCTTCGCGAGGCGGGTTTCGCCCGCCTCTCGCTGCGCTCGGTATAATTTACTAATTAATAATTGCCAGTCATGTTCTTGTTCAATTTTTTTCTTTAATTTTTTGACAAAACACGATATTTTAATTAGAGAGAAAAAGTATTTTCTTCAAAAATGGATTAAAAAACACGTGAGACATACTGCATGTCATTTGCTTATAAAATCAATCTAACATAGAATTTTGCATATACTGATATTTCTAACCAACTAAACAACTAACAATATTCTAAATCAGAGTATATCAAACCAACGGAGTTAAAACAGTTCACTGTAATGAAGATGTGCTAATTATAAATTATTAATGTCGGTTCGGGATTTTATAGTGAATGACTGACAATTGTTTTTGTGCGCATGATTGACTTCGGAAAGAAGTAAAAAAATCTATAAATTTGTGTTATACATATGTCTATGTATATGATTTATACTATAATGTACATGAATTGTGATTGTTTTCCCTTTCAGATTAGTTCAAATAAGTCACATCGACAAACAATTAGAGAAAAAGATTATGTTACTGATATTTTTACTATTTCTTTATCAAATCCCATCGTAAAAGTACATGTGAATTATTTTCCTTCTAACTAAAGAGTCTGTCGCCTTTTCTTTTTACATTTCAAAGATTGCGCCACTCATCTAGCATTCAGCTGATTCAGCGATCCAACATGCATCCGTAACTTTAAATGGTAATGGTTTGTATCTAGTAGTTTGCACATATATTACAATGTTCACATTAACATTAAAAAGTTACTGGTCTAATGCCTATGAATACTGACTCTGATCCATTTGCGTTATTTACATATTCTATCGATAAGATGGTCCTACCTGGGAAGGTTTAAACGGTGTGTTCCCGTTTTACACACATTTGATAACATGGTATATAATAATAGGTGTGACTTATGTTGTGATAGCAAAAATAGTCTGCTTATTGTCTGCTATCGATTCAAGATTTAACCTGGATTTTTACCTAAAGTATGTTTTATCAGTGCATTATAAATAAGATATTTAGAATACATTTTGTAAACAAGTAAAAATGCGTGCAGTTTTAGTAGGGATGACAATCGTTGATCAAAACATAAAACCTAGTTCGCATTTAATTTTTTAATCTTCACAAAGCATCTTTTCTGCAATAAAATAGAAATTTTCTTTTAATTTCCTATTTTACTTTATTATTTACGGTAAAAGTAAAATATCGACAAGGTATTAACCGTTTTAATGTTACTTTATTTTGATTTGTTTGACCTTCAAACGGTTATGTGTTATCCTTAATCCTCGGTTTTGGGCAACCTATCTGTCTTCAAGCTAACAATTAATCAAAGGTTGCCACCGTCAAAGTCCAATGTAACATTTTGTACATCTTCTTCAAAAATGTTCTGTTGTTTGTTTTTCAAGTTTGATTTTATTTTATAATGAAGTTGTGGCGGTTATGGTAATTTTGTATTTTGGTTTTTAATTCGACTCTTGCTTTTTTTAAACTCTATGTGCCAGTGAGCTAAAAAAATGAATCAAATGCACTTTAAATGTTATAATTTCCATACTTGCAAGTCCAAATGGGTTCACATTGTTAACAAAAACTTGAAAAAAAGGATTGTGGGTATTTTCTGTAAAGAATACTTTTCTTTATGGGGAATTAGTCAAGAATTCATGTGATGTTTAATTGGTAAGCAGTCGTTGCTATTATTGCTCTGATAGTGTACTTGTCTTAGCTCCTACAGCATGACAAACATATTTGCAACATATCAATATTTCAGTTCTATTTGATTTTTAACATATTGATCTTCAACTTTAAACAACAATTACATAAATTAAACCATAAAAACCACCAAGGGTGGAGAAACCTCAATGAGCTTTAATATGCATTGCGTTGATGTTAATTTTTTCCCGTATGGCGTTCCAAAGATATTTCTTTACATAAACAACAACACTTAGAACTAGACTCTCATTATTCAGATAGGTATCTTTATGGAACGCCTCAACTGCCTTATGTGGATAAACTTCATTATATGATGATACTTTAACATTACATGCTGATACTTTAGCATTACATGCTGATACTTCAACATTACATGCTGATACTTTAACATTGTTATATACATTGCTTTTTATTGTTCTCTCAAATATTTATTCAACTTTTTGGTGTAAAATCTAATGTACATAACATTTTTATCACTTTTAATGAACATATAATATAAAAATCGCATTTTCCTGTACTTTTTTAAATTGCGCATATATCAGTTCGAAGTTCCTCCAAATAGCTTTGAATTTCCTCCCAAAGGTTTACCGACCCCGATGGAAAATTGGTTCATGCATGTGCACATCCTGGATATAGTGCCTGGTTATACTATATAAAAAAAAGCTTTTTCTATACCTCACATCGTGGATGTTGGATCTGGGTTTCAGTGTATTACGATCCCGATGTTTATCTATTTTTAGAACCACCACATAATGAAGAATCATCATATAATGAAGAAGTATCATCACGTAATGTTGAAGTATTATCATGTAATGTTAAAGTGCCATCATGTAATGTTGAAGTATCATCATGTAATGTTAAAGTACCATCATGTAATGTTGAAGTATCAGCATGTAATGTTAAAGTATCAGCATGTAATGTTAAAGTACCATCACCTAATGTTGAAGTATCAGCATGTAATGTTAAGTACCATCATATAATGAAGTTTATCCACATAAGGCAGTTGAGGCGTTCCATATATCTTCATTTAAAGTTTACAGGTCATAAACATAACAAAAAACAAACTATGAGTTAGTAAGTTACTTATAATGTACATGTAGCATTAAGCAGACGAAAATTGTTGTGTTATGTTACACTATGGAATATTCTGAATGCAATCACAAATAGGTATAACACCGAAGTTATAATTAGAAAACATGTATTTCTAATATGCAATAAGAAGATATTTATATTTTTAAAAAAATCACATTATATCGTTCTGTATGGCTTCCACAAAGTATTCAATCACATGTATTGATAACTTCAAGGTAATAATTACTTCCCTTTGTTTCTACGGTACCTCATTGGTGCAATGCTAACAATTTGAAGTTGGAAAATTTTCTCTGAAATTTTTAATTAAATCTTTGTGATATTGTTTTAGACTTTTAATATGTGCTACAACTAAGTTACCTTTACAATGTAATGATCAAAACAATTCTGTTGCAATTTTGTTATGGTTATCAATTAATTGACTGGACTATTTCTTATATATACGTGTTACCATTAAGCCTCGTTTCGCGAGGTGGGCTTTGCCCGCCTCTCGCTGCGCTCGATATTAGTATATCGGGCTAATATAAGATGCGATATAAAAAATGTCATGTAATAATCTTTATATATTATAAGCAAAAACATTGCAATAACTTTCAGATTGACATATACAATGTACCTGACCATAGTGATTATATTAGATATGAAAAGAACAGAGAAATTCACCTTATTGGAGCTATACCTCAATTCTCTGTGTATTAGCTCTCGAATCCAACGGCTCTCGAGCTGATATACATTGACATCAGGCTAACATAGAATGCGGTAAAAATGCCATCTAATAGTCCATATATCATACATCAGTCAAGAAATGTCGGTTTGTATGTCTTAAAACAATAAACATGGTGCAGCAAGCACGTAGCATCATTTTAATATTGGAAGAAGGGTTCCAGACTTATCCGAATCTTAACAAAAAATCTTATTCTGTGGAAGGGGTGGTGTGCGTATTACCTTAAACTTCTATTCTAATGTTTATTTCGCTACCTTTTTTATATGCCCCGAACAGGACTCCTTAAAAATTCATTTATCAATGTGTAATTTGAGAAATATGTTTGCTATAGAAAAATATAAGGCTAGGGTGAGCAGTCTCCCCCCCCCCCCCCCAATCCCCTTTGGCCAACGCTGATGCTACTTGCCTGCTGTGTTCATTCAAAAGTTATTTTTTCTTAAAAATATTTAATCAATTACTTTTATAAATGGATCCATATTTTGTCTATAAGAGTTATTTGTCCCAAATTTGAAAAAAATACCTTAAAAGTACTTACTCAGACTCTTTTCCTTCCAGTATTAGTTGCTCGACCAGGTTTGTATTTAGAGGGCTGAGAAGTGTTCCCGACAGGGTTTGTTGGTTTTATATTAAAACTAGGCGGACGCTCAGGTCGTGGCGGTTTTTCTGATTGTTATAAATAACAAAACATGAATAAATGAAATATTTGTGCAGGATTTAAATATCAACAGTCTCTAAAAATTTTAATCAAAATTAAACTTATTATAAATATGAATATGATTAATAGAGGAACAAATATTTAACGATTTAAATTCTTTCATAAGTAGTACATGAGTACACATAAAATGCAGAATATTTTAGAAGTACTCCAGATGTGATATCACGGATATTCCTAAGGCCCCCAGTACATAAGGACAGGGTTTCGTTACAATAAGATAAATTGTATTGTATTACGTTATTAAATAAAAGTAACAGTAAGTCAGTTTTTAGCAAATCAAATACAACTTACTGCTTGTCTTTTCATCGGTATCTGTCTCCTCTGGTTTGACTTTTTCGCTCATGCATGCAACCGATGTGTCTACGTGTATCACAGAAAGGTAAATATATTTAACAACATATTAACACATTGACTCTCAAACAATTTGTTTTCATATTATTTTGATCTAATATCACAAATAAAGCTATAAATTATTTCATATTTATAAATAAATATTTAATTTGTGCATCTTTGTCAACATTTTATATCCACATTTACCCCATATGATAAATAAATTTGTTTCACAACTGTTCCGTACAGTTACACCAACACTGAATATTAATTTCTCTTTGCGATTTTCAAAATAATTTTCACCTTATTCATCTTCAATGTGTGTTACACATTTGGTAAAAAAAAATATTTAAAAAAATGAAATATTTTACTACAACAGAAGTCTCTAACGTGCCTAGCATGTATTACACATTTAATAAACAATCAATACTGTTAATTTTATCAAGAAAAAGCGAACTGTATGAAACGTACTGTTTGCATTTTCTTCATTGTCTTTCATGTCCGCATTGTTTTCATTGCTTTTAGATGGAAGTAAGTCTGTAATAAAAGTACATTTAAACATTTAAATGTCCATGTAAAAACCTGTAAGTCTTAACGAATGTGTGAGTTCAAATAAATAAACTACAACTATTAACCTGTTTCCTCTGGATTGTTTGTCTCTGGATTATTTATTTCCTTGGATTTACATCCTAGAAAAAGCGAACGAATACATAACTTTACCTGTGTTTTTTTTAATTCAATTTGAAAAAGTCAAATTCAATAATGCTACTTTATCAAAACTTTTTGTATTAGATTTGAGCCTAATAATCACATATTATATAATTTCAAAACCTACTTTTTTGGCATAAGCTGATTATAGATTTCCTCTCCCACCATATAAACAGTAAAGAAACAGCAACCAATCCCGCTGATAATAATGTAATAAATACAATGTAAACCACATCTGAGCTGGAAAAAAGATGTAGTTTAATTCTCATCAAAACCAAAGCACATCCTTTATTATTGAAATATCAGTAACGCGTGCACTATTATTTTACCTAGATTCAGGAGCTTTATTTGCTGATGACGCTATAGGTAATGATGTTGTTGGTTCTCGATTTTTGGGGGCATAACAACGTATGTCTATTCAAATTACAATACAATAAATATGATGAAAGTGACGCAAATGTATTATAAACCATATTTAAGAAATAAAAAAAACTTTTTGATAGTACATTAAATACCTGCTAATTTGAAACATTCTATCCATTTATGATTTCGAGCAGAAAAAAAATCTACTTTTACATGTATATGTTTCATCGGAAAACAATACTACAAACAAAATTAATAGAAAACATTGATTGTGTATTCAATTAGAAATCATTAGTCCAAGTCTTAGATGAGCTTGTATATATAAATCACATAAAGTGAATAAACTTTAAAGGACATGTTAGAAAACGTTACATCTTTATGCTTTAAAGATGTATTTAGGAAAATTTACATTTATATGTTTCAAATGATGGGTATCTGGGTGGACATTGCTCGCCTGCAGGAAACTTCAAACACTCGAATCCCTGGTCATAATTCTCCATAATTTCTTTTGTATTTGTGTTATAATGCGCACAATAGCCTATAAAACGTCATTGTGAAAAAGAATTTGTAAATTTGAACAGTCAAATTTTATGTCGTTTCCTCGACAAAAAATAGCATTCAAGTCGTATAGAAACTCTAAAGCTCTATATAAATTATACCATTGTTTTGAAATTAAGATAAAAATATCTTTTTTGTGAGAATTACAATCTACATCAACTCCATTCTTTAATATTGACTTGCTCCTTCT
>WFKH01010931.1:16206323-16216571 GCA_016163765.1 Magallana hongkongensis | reverse complement strand
TGTGTGTGTGTGTGTGTTTTGGTTTTTTTTTTCCAAGTTCTGGTTCATGAAAATATAATTGCATGTTTTTGTTATGAGTTATAGTGTGTGTATATGAGTATAGCTATTTTACAGTGCTGACTTTAAACATCCTATTGTTTTTATAATTCTTAATGATACAATTATTATTTGCATCGTTATAATCAACAAAAGAAGCAGAAAGATCAGATGAGGAAAAGGGATCTACAGCAGATCATGGAGGCGAAGGACATGAAGGTTTATAAAAACTACATATTACACCTAATTTCATTGGTCAATTTTCGTTGATTGTCATTTGCTTAATGTTCCATGGGCACGAAATTCCAGAAGGCTCATTCAAGATTCGAGGTCTGAAATTCATTATATCTAAATTAACCGATCAAACCATACGTATGAACACAAGTATCCTAGCGACACCAAACTGTTATAAATTAAGATCATTATGCTCCTAACTACAAATAAAGTTATATTAACCCTAGTTGAATGATAATTTTGTATAAACTATTTCACAAAGAATAAATGAAATTGAACTAGTAGGAATGCACTGTTTGTTTCGCGAATCTAAGTTATTTTGGTCAGATCAAAATAAGGTAATTTATACGACAAAGGATGATGTGAATTACGGCTCCTAGTAAATTGGCACAAAAAAAAGAAATACATTTAAGAATTACTCTTTTCATTTTGCATGTACTTAATCTTTGATAGTATTATATGTACTCTTATAGAATCCCTCTCTTGCCCAAGAAAAACAATTACATGGGAGTTGTAAATCATTATTTATGGTAGGAGTACACTGTTTACATTCAGCCTCCGTATACTTTTAGCTCCGCTATACATTTGAAAGCCTTTAAAATACAAGAGCACATGTAGGTACATTTTTCTCCTTCAGCTGTTCAATGGATTTTGTCAAAATCTATCTAATATGTGCAAGGAGAAAATGTACCTCACAGTGCTCATATGTAACTTTTAAAATAAACGCAAAAGTCCAGTGGGTCTTCCCCATTATAAACTGATGTTGTTTACCTGAGGTGAACTCGCTTAACCTTTCATAATGTACTCGTCTTTGCCACGCGTGTCACGTGACATTGATAGATTTCGATAAGCGTGTTCGACGTGACTTTATATGGCATCTGCCTTCATTTATGAGAATACATTATTTGTAAGTTGTATTATCAACGGATTTCATTTCTGATTGCTAAGTTTCTCTCTAACTGGTGAGAGTTTGCCGATAAATAAAGCCACCTGTGTTATACAATGTTATATTTATGTTAATTAAGCAATATATATACAGAAATAGATGCTTTTAAAGTAACATATCAGTCCCTGGAGTATTATACGAGATAGAATTATATATTAAGGCAATAAAATATACTGCAAGTGTGGAAAACAAAATGAACGAATTTAATAACACATGGGAAAAATGGCAGCATTTGTTTACATAATTACATATCTCTCTCTCTCTCTCTCTCTCTCTCTCTCTCTCTCTCTCTCTCTCTCTCTCTCTTCTTCAGACAAGTTTCTCAATCTATGTCATTTATTTAAAAAATTCATGTTTTTTGTCATTATAAATGTATGAAACAAATAAATTCATCTGAAAAAAAAATAAAGCCACGTGATATGTTAGCGATTCTTGTTCGATCTGCTTAATTCATTCATGTACATATCGTCTACTGTATCAAGGTCCACACATTCTGATCATTTTTATTCATTTAAAGGACAGGGTCACAAACCAGAACGAAATTCACTGTTACAGGGTGTACAAAATCATCAATAATGCGTCAATCATTACAATAAAAAACCGATCCAAGCTATCAACACTTATCAGGATGTGTCATATTTATTCAGGACAGGGGCAATGAGGTACCGATTTGTTGACCGTGATAAAGAAATCTGTATCAACTTTATTTAAAGTTGTGAATGCATAGACGTCGGCGGCAAAAGCAGCCATTACATACTTTCAGCCTTTTAAATAATCAGTTCATTTCATTTCATATCAGTATGTATCTAAAATATTAACGGTCTCTGTAAATGGAAGATAATTACGATAATTCACACGACGTATATTCTTCAACGATAATTAAACTGCTACATGGATACATATTGATCATGTACATATGTTAACTGTTTTCTTCAACGGGGATAAAATTGCTTCAAGGAAACATCCCGACTATATATTTTCTAGAGTTTACAATATAAGAACAATCCTTGACTTTACCTTTTCTTTGCATAGGGCTTATACATGTAAGTAAGCAGTAAATGAGATGGAGGACGGGGGTGATGCCTGCCTCCTACTTTTTGAGCATAATTATTTTTCAGATATTTGTATAATGAAAAGAAAATCATTGACACAACTCATTTATCCACAAACAGCTTTAAGAAAATTTCAAAAATGTTATTAATAGATAATATATAATAGATAATGAAGATTCCCCGACCCACCCACCCCACCCCCCCCCCCCTCATAGATAAGGATTTTAAGGTGTTTTCAGTTTTCAATAGGTCTGCCATACCCTCCCCCTTCTCCTTTGAACCGCTTTGTTACTGTCTATATTTTCAAATACAATTTGAATATGACCCTCTCTCTCTCTCTCTCTCTCTCTCTCTCTGTAATCTCGACCATAACATTGGTATGATACCATTCACTTTGCGAGTTTGTATTCTTGTCGTTGTGGTTGTAAATTTCCTATGGCGTCAGAACTTGTAATTTGCATGTATCATAGTGTTAACTTTTAAATCAAAAGTTATATTTGAATTGGTTGATTTTATTATTGATTTATAGCTAAAACCACATTTTCATCAATATTATATTTTAAGATAAAAGCAGATTAAAAAAAAACAACCCTGACCATTTTTTTACGCATTCGGGACGATTACACTCTGGATTAAAACGTATCGGGAGAGAATATACATAGGGCGAGCAAAAACACTTAGAGCACACGATATTATCACTAATTTAATTATCTATACTGTGTGGAATAATTTTTTAAAATTAATTTAACCATTATATACAATTGTTTTAGAGATAATATAACATTTTTTGTACGTAAGAGAATGTATGAATAATCCCTATTTAGAAGAGTTTGGTGTCGCTAGAATAGGGGTGTCCATATGCGTGATTTGATTTGATTTGATTTGTCAATTTAGATATATTTCGTATTTTCGAATCCTGATTCTCAAGGCTTTCGTACTTGGGGACCTAGTTTCGTGAATAAAATTGTACAAGGGTTGTCCAAAAAGTTTTTTGGAAACATGTACTTTCATTCTAAATAACGACTTCATTTTAAGGAAAGCAATGTACTTTCTTACATGTGAGTTATCATTACATATACATTACCTAATATATAGGCATAACAGCCCAGTCTCACGTTGAGTTATAACGACGTATTACAACGTCGTAGACCATGGATTACCTGAGAGTAATATGCCGCATTTACCGTCTGGCCAGAGGGTACAATCGCACACGGAAAATCGCTTGTTTAGTGATCTCGAAATATTTCGATGTTTTCCTGTTTCCTTCATCATTTTGGTATGTTTCTATCGATGTTTTACTCGAGTCGACACAATTTTATGATGATGCTCTGCTCCATGCGGTCAGCCGACGTCGCTTTCTCTGGCGTTTTTAAAGAGATGTTCTTGACATGTTTTATAAAAACTGTAAATATTCATATCTAAAACCTCAAGTTTGGACAATTTTTACACTGGACCTGCGTACTTTGCATGACCCTTTAATTCATTTAAATTTTAGTTTAATTTTAGAAAAAGAAAAATTTCAAAACCACTCCAGTTTGATTTGAAATTTTATGACAAACATTTCGGTATACAATATGTATATCTAAACCCATTTAGAATAACAAAAACGCGGTTGTCAATGAACTCTTTGGACAACTCCTGTATACCTGTATGATGAATGGATGAATACTGTGTTTCATAGTTCGTTGAGGAGGAGAGTTCGCGCGGAAGAGAGACCCACGAAATCAACAAAAATTGAGCCACTCAAAAAAAAAATCATTCCTCAGTATATTAAAATATTTTGACATTAGGTAAACATTTTTAAATGCTTAGATTATCAGTTGGGCTTAAGTCACTATTATATTAATTAATTTTATCTAAATTATGTAGAATCGCCTTTGATTGCCAGTGAAACTGTTCAAGACCAACAAGGTAAACAGAATAATGTAGTATTTATATGATTGCATACTCCGGTTGGTACATGTATCAATCTAATAACAACAGTAACGTGTGCTATATTGTAGACTTGTATTTGAAACATAGGTATTTTAAACTTTAACACTAAACATATGTACAATTTTTCAAAGAGGATGTCGTACTTGCATTTAATTTGCTAATTCGGTATACATTTAATGTTCTTGCCAAAACAATAAATACCAGCATTTTCTCTTTTAATATGAATTCAAAGTACATGTGATGTGTCCGATTTTCCTTAAGTTACCATTATTATGAAGATAACAAAAGCAAGAGTTACTTCTGATGAATCTGTTACAAAGTTTATAAAAAGCCAAATTGTTTGTTTAAATCGAGGAAGTATTTTTATGTTTGTGTCTGAATTTAATTTTGTTTAAAAGTTGGCATGGTTTGTTTTTATAAAATTATTTCTGCTTTTAATTAAACGTTTTATGACTGTTCAACTATGTAACGATTTTTCTAATTCAAGGAAGGTACAAAAGGTTGATGACAATTTACTTTCTGAAATTGATCATACATGTATTACATTTTTGTATAAAGTCAGTTAAGGTTTTTCTTATCAGTTTGGAAAGAAACAGTACTGTAACTCATCAATTAAATCGATATACACGTATTTCAAGTTCTGGCTTATAAAACATCATTGCAAGTATTTATCATTAGTATGTGGATATAGATACTATTATACAGTGCCGATGTTGAAGAATCTATTGTTTATTTGTTTTAATGATATAATTATTTTTTGCATCGTAATAATCAACATAAAAATAAATGGAGCAGACATGGAAGAGGTACATGCAGTGGAAAAAGGTAATGAAGTAGAAGCAAGACACAAAGGGCAAGAGCATGAAGGTATATAAAAACTACATTAACATAATTACGTCGATTAACATGTATACTTGCATAACGAATAAAAACTGTGTTTTATAATTTGTTTAGAATGTGTGGGGGCCACAAAATCCACGAAAATTAAGATACTGCATCTTAATGATTCGCAATCTATAAACTTTTATGTCATGAAAGTAACTTTTTTGAAATGTTTAATTTTAAAATAACTTAAAGTTTAAGTTACTTTTATATCAAATTGATTTTATTTAGTTGGTAAAAGTTCACCTCTTCTACCCGGAGACTCTTTCAGATTAACAAGCTTAACAGAATTATGTATTATTAATTTATTTAAATACTTTTTTAATACTTTTATTCTGGAACAAGTATCAATACAATGACGACAAGTATTTTGATTATAATGTACTTTTATCCACTTTCATATTGACAAGTGTCCTATGTCACTTTAAAAAGTTCTTGCCAAAAAAATTAGTTCAAACGTTTTTCTCTATTAATTTAAATTCAAAAATTACGTAATGTGTCCGCTTGCCATAAATGTGTCATTATAATAAGGGTCGAAATGGCATAAGTTACTACTGAAGAGTCTGTTTTGTGTCACTGTCTGAATCTGACTTTTTGTATAATTTATTTTATTTCTGCTTTTAATTAAACGATTTATGGCGGTTCAACTTCATTAAAATTTATAATTCAAAAAAAGGTATAATTAATTTACGGATACTTTACTCTTAGATTCAACTGATATCCCGAATGTTTTTTGGCAATACAATACTAGTAACATATGTTACTTTTGCTCCAGCATCCAAGTCAAGTGGTGATATTTCCGATTCTAATCCCGAGCCAATTAAAATTCGTTCTTTAAACTCGAGAGCTGGTGACGATGTGGAAAAACTGAAACTGCATAAAGGTATTGTTTCAAAAACCAAGGCAGATGATGTTCCTACTTCAGATCAAACACCACATGCTGTCACTGCTTCAAAACAAGAACCAGTTGATGATACGTCTTTAAAACAAACGCCAGACAAGAGAAATGCTTCCATACAAGACTCAGATAATTTTCCTACTTCAAACTCAAGTACTGACCGTCTTATGAAATCAAAGTCAGATGACTTCGATGATGATACTTCGAAACCCAGGTCGGAGAATATGCCTACGGAAACAGAGTCTTCAATTCTTGGTAAAACAACAAATCTCCGGTATAAAGAGTATCTAACCATTGAAATGCAAAAATAAACAAAGATGTGATTTGTGATAATACTGTTTAAGAAAACCAAACATTTTTTCCTACGTTTCAAAAATCTTTGTCGAGAAGTCAAGTTTTACCTGATATTGACATAAATGAAAACAGATTTAAAAGAATGTGCTTATCTGCTTATCAAAATTCATCTTATTGTATTTCCAGAAAATAACACAACAGAAGATAAAAGTGGAGACGAAAATGAAAAGAAATTCAAAGAAAGTAAGTTGCGTTAAAAGATTATTCTTTTTAATTACACTTACACTATTATTCCAATGCTGCCAATTGACGTATTTTGAATTGTAATCAAATAAATTAATCATTAAAAATATCATTTGCATTACATGCAGTTTAAATTTGAAAATCACAGCCAATTCCTTTTTACGTACTGATTTTTTTAGTACTGTTTTAGTACTGTTATTGTTAAAATTATGCGATTTTGCTTAGAGTTTGAGTGATCCCGTTTAATCATAATTGTCTCAAACGTTTATAGTGATTGTGTTTACATAGAAGTGATAGATTTATATATGTGCTACATATATATATATATATAGATATATATATATATATATATATATATATATATATATATATATGTCACTTGCACGTAACAGATTTATAGATATTTAGAGTCAATTATACCATTAAAACATGATATCAGGTAGAAACAAGCAAACAAAAATGATATTTAGGGCAAAGACTTTTTCTAAGGAACACTATTTAGCAAAATATGTTACTAGGATAAAGTTTTATTGTTATTCCTCTTCCTTACCATTTTGCCATTGTAAGCAAAATTGTATGCTTGGATCACAGTTTTTGATAGGCTCGATCGATCATTAGATCATTAGATAGAAAATTTATAACTATATAAATGTATTGAAAACTCAATTTTTAAAAAGGTCTTTTAAAATTATTTTATGTTCATAAAATAAATGGGTCAGACAAACAGAACAGCTTATGAAGATTTGGTGTTTTAAAACAAATACCTTATTGGCAGAGCGAAATGAAGAAGAAAATTTAAAACAATCGAAATATATTACGATATCGATTAAGCAAATCATATTTTCGGTAACTTTTTTTTTTAGAGTTTTAAGTTTTAGAATTTTGCGTTGACTTCTTTGTTTGCGTCTTTTTTATAATTTTCAACTCGAGTGATAGGAAATAACACGAGTAAGACGTGTTTAAGTATCAGTATCATGTAAATTAAATGATGTGATTGGTTTATTTATACTTATATCATTTGTTTAGATCCATCAAAATCAAATGATGATTATAGTTTGAAACCATTGTCGAATGAGGAAAATGCATCTAAATCCACATCACTTGAGGCTCCTGTTTTACGACCAGTGTCGAATTGCAAAGCTGCCGCTGATCCAGTTTTAGCATTGCACACATCGTCAAACAGTGGTTTTTCGTTCAATAGTTCTAAAAAGGAAACAAAAAAAGTTGTTAGAGATGATCCACCTGTTTCCAAAGCAATTCCAACTCCTGCTGAATCACCGGAGTCCATACCAATTGATAAATCTTCATCTTCATCATTTGATAAATCTTCATCTTCACTGCCGACGAAAAATACTTCTGGGTCAAAAGCACCAGATAATAGTGTTACTTCTTTTGACAAAATCTCTCAAAATGGGACAGATGCTTCCAAACCAATTTCACAATACCCAGCTGCTGCAAAATCAACATTAAAAGACCTTTCTGCGTCAGATGATGCTCATGTTTCAACATTATCAACTGACGATCCTACTTCTGGTAATGTTACAACTTCTAAACCAATGTCTGAAAACAATCCACTCGAAGAAGACACCACGCCTTCAGATTTTATATGATTTTGATTTCATGGATAGTTTAAGGATTTAAAGTTCAATAGCGGATATTGAAACTATATATCTTTAAATTGAATTTAGATAAATTTATTCTTATTCACAAAAAATGACAAAAATGATATAATGAAAAATTTATTTCACCTTTATTTGTTTAATGAATTAGATAATTTAATTTGCAACTGCAATATAAAATATATAAATTAAATTTCTGTTTCAGCATTGTCAAATGGCGATCCTGCTCCTAAGTCTGGAAAGAATCCATTTGATGAAGACACCACGCCTTCAGGTTAACAAAATACGATATTGATTTGAGGGATAGTTGATTAATTTGTATTGCTTGATTTTGTTTGAATTTGTAGTTTTTTACCTGGGTCAAAGGTAAATTTATTATTTTTCATAAATTAGAATAACAAAATGACATGAAGAAGAATTGTTAAATTTTTACATTTACTATGCATTAATTATTTTTCAAGTGCTATATGTTTATGAATAAATATTGTATACATAAATGTGTTTCAACATTGTCGGATAAAGATCCTGCTCCTGATGATTCCACTGGTTTAGAACTAAAGTCTGGAAACAATCCATTCGATGAGGACACACCACCAACAGGTTAACAAAATTTGATTTTGATTTGAAGGATATTTAAGGAATTTTAAAAAGACAAAAAGCGGACAATGAAATTGTGTATTATGTCTATAAAACATAAAAACCCGTCATCTGATATTTTTACATGATGTGCCTTAATTTTGTTTTTTTTTTTTTTAAAATAGATTCTATAAATGGTAAAGTCAACAGAGAATGATAAAATTTCTATGTATGATAATTTTTCACACTTTCCATCAGAGCATTAACTTATTATTGATAGTTCTTTAGATAAACAAGGCTTTTAACTTTTTGAAGCAAATAAACATAAAAAAAACTAATAAAGACTGTTGTATTGGGTTGAAAAATATTAGAAAATATCATTTTGTAGGAAGAAACCAATAGAATTTTGAAAAAAAGTAAAAAAATTGAAATGTATGCTTGATTATTTCATTTCATGTAAAATGTTTTTTATACATGTAATGATGCATCAATATTGTCTAAAATCGACAAAATCCGGTTTTGTTTTATTTTTGCGTCACTATATATAGCTGTTCTATTTTTAAAAGTTGATATAAAAATCGATAACATTTATGAAAGTTATCGGACTCGTAAAAATAATTGTTAAAAAACCTCTCGATTATATTAAAAAATGCCTTGCTACAAATGAACGTAAGATGGCGTTTCTGTTTCAAATTTGTATTTAAAAAAAGATGTCTGTGTTTCAGATGCAGGTGGCAATGCTGCTCCAAATGATAATACTGCGTCAGAGCAAAATTCTGGAACCAATCCATCGAATGCAAGAACCATATCAAGTAAACAAAACAAAACATTTTGATAAGAAGAAATAGCTACCAGCTTAAGGACAGATAGTGGATATGATTTTTTTTAAGTCCTCTATACTATTTCACAATCTGTCACAAAATCAAAAATCTTAAAACCTGTACATGCACCCTACTAGAAGAATAAGCAGTCTTATAATTAATAACGTTCTATTTTTAGTTATTTCATTTTGATCTTTTAGCAAAACGCAAAACGACTCTGATTATTTTATCGCAATGACAACAATGTCGACTAATTCAAACGCTTCGTAATCTAGATTAATAAAATCTGGTGCAAGTTGCATACGAGTTGAAACGTTTATTAATAGGGGTTGTGGTAAACAACATTAAATGCAACTTGGATAGAACTATGAAATGACGCACAACTGTATTATTTCTCTTTGTTTGTAGAATTTGGAAAGTTGGAAAAAGCACCAGGACCTCCCCCTCACGTTTCAAAGATAAACGTACGCCAAAATGCTTCGTAAGTTGTTTAAAACAAAACGATATTGACTTCTATAACCTATTACTAGTATTTCTTGTTAAAATATATTGAATACCCCTTTTTTATCACCATAACACTGACGTACATCTACACAAGATATTTAATGGATTTTATCCATTCAATTTTATGCATTCTTCTCCTTAAAAGTTAACCGGATTTACTTTCCTATTTTATCCATATCCAGAAGAACTCATTGGATAGCCGTTGATA
>WFKH01010931.1:16186266-16200315 GCA_016163765.1 Magallana hongkongensis | reverse complement strand
TCCTATTTTATCCATATCCAGAAGAACTCATTGGATAGCCGTTGATAACATCTTTAGATAATTTATTTGTCACAATTTTAGTCGAGAGTATCGGTTGATTTCATTGGGTGCTCTATTGCAATGTATCTTAATTTGCCCTTCCTATCCGACTTTCGACTTCTCATTTATCTGCACTCACAACTATTTATCTTTTAACAGAAAAATGGAAACAAATGAAATGATTTAAAGTTTAAATAAGTTTTCATAAGGTTCATAATTGTCACATATGGTACACAATTTGCATTACTATTTGATTTAAGGGCAAGGGAAAATAAAGTAATATGTATTCACGGGAATCTTTGACTTGTGTATAATTTATGTTTTCAAACGAAATCGCCTTGGAAATTTTACAGAAAACTTAAAGGTATATGCGTAAATCGAATATCAAATTAACTAATATGTAACGTTTGTGGCATATTGACATCGCTGTACCTGTCACTCTCTTACTCTCGATTAAAAATATGTAAATTCTAAATGTAAAACAAAAAATATTATTTAGATCAATTCAAATTCAATGTCAATTTATGCATTTATCGACTTCGATACAATGCTGTGTCTTTCATTGTAATTTTCAATTTAATTAAGTGTATATAACATTCTCGACTCGGTTTGTTTACATTAAGCTCTCTTTATATTTTCAAAGGTTGGAGAAAAAGAAAGCACCACCAATACCCCCACCACCTAGGAAATCGTAAATTTATTTGTGTCAGTATATCTAGTTTGATAGGAAAGGAAAGCAATATGTTCTGCATTATCATTGAATAGTACATCAAAACAAACACATACGTCAATATCAATCAATACAGGATTTGGTAACAGTGCTATAAGAGAGTGCAATAGCGTTCGGTTCGTGTTTACTGTTGATTGCAATAAAGTTACTACAAAGCAGCTTTGATCTAAGGTTAACCAATGCCTGAAACAAACTGAACTTATGACACATGTGAAGTATTGGTTAGTTGTGTTTAAAACCAGTTATCTTTACACTTTAAGAAATTGAATACTAAGAAAATAAGTACAAAAAATGAAACTAAATAAAAAAAATCAAGTGTTATGAATTAATATATATGACATATCAACATTTTGTTTTTAATTAAAATAAAATGTTGAATTTTACAATACCGAGTTTTTAGCAGTTTTTTTTTTAATTTTCGTGAGCATGAGGTCGTTGAATGAACGTCATTAGTTAAGAAATATCATTGCATCTAACAATCATGTATTAAAAACAGCCTTTTATATGTTGATTATGTAAGGATAAATTTGTTCTAACTGCGTTGTTGGTTAACCTTGAGTTCTTTTGTATTGTAAACAAAACATATGGCAAAAGAACAATGTATAATTGCTTCGAAAACGGGATAACTGTGGGCGGTCGACAGACATCAATGAACATTATAATATTCGGAGCTAACCAAAAGGATAATTCCTAATTAAAATATTTGCTGGCATTGCCCCTTCAATGGGAAATCAGGATGGTTATAGTAATTTTTTTAAACTTAATATATATTTGATAAGTAAATTGTATAGAATAGAACAAAATTAAATAAGACCTTTTTTTGTAAAAAAAAATCTTACTGTTGATGTTGCTTATGCGTGTATATTTATCCTTTGATAAAGATGGACTTTTTTCTATTTTCACTTTTAACAATGCAACAGGTATTTGTGTATAATGAGCATATTTAGATCCTTTTTTTAAAGAACAAAATTACTGAAGCGCTTATGTTCCTTTGTGTAATTTTTGCTATAAATTTTAGAAAAAAATGTACAATCGTCATGTTAAACCAGTTTTAAAACAATACTGCATGTTTTATGTGCACTTTTTCTTATCAAAAATATTCCAGAAACTAAGCTAAATTAAAGTGAAATAATCGACTTGAATTTAGATAATGGCAACTTAAACCGACCTGTACATTTCTTAATGGCAAGTTCGATCAGGAATGTAATTCAAACCTTGCATTATTTTAAACATTGTGATATGTGTGTTATGTTTATACAGCGTAATTAATATCTATTTTATTTAAGTGTGTATTTAATTATTTTTGTAATTGTGACATTTATAATGTTATTGTAATAAATGAAAATTCAAATAAATATATAAAACAGAGTATGAAAATTATTATGCGTGGATATTCAAGTGAGCAAAAAGTAACGAAACATCAACACAGCATAGTTTGGTTTTTTTTACTCTTGCAATTGTCAAAAAGAAAACTATGAGAAAAAAATTGTTGTTGCTGCATACATTTTGTGTTGCGAAAAAAAGGAAAATTCACTTATGATTTCCATCTCCTTTTAGAGATATTGGCAGCCATATTTAAAGGTTAATGGTGTCCTAGTAGGGGATAACTAAATTGAGGACGATTTGCTCACCAATTAATGATAAATCTTTTTATTGGCTGTCCTTGGTCACTAATGACAAACAGATTAACTAGACTTTTTTGTCTTTAACAAAAAAGGGCTTTTCGACAGTTCTTTACCCCCTTTTTAAAATTTTCAAAAACAAATCATTATTTATAAAAAAAAAATCATGCCTTTGTTTAAACGGATGGCCTTTCACGAACTTCTAAGAATTTTCAATGCGTAAAAAAGATAAGACTAGAACTTTACATGTGGATCGTATAGAAAATTTTCAAAAACTAATAAAAAATAAGGTATTCACTTATCAGGCACGAAACTTATTATGCCAAGAATTGTTATGCTTATAATTTTTTGCGCAAAGGATCACTCTTTCAAGGTAAGATTTAAGCTTGAACAAAATGGTCATTTTTAATCCCTTAAAGCCCAACAAGGAGTCAAAAAATGGACTATCGGAGTTTTGACCATGATTTTGAATATCTACTTTTTCTTCTGAATAAAAAATAGAAAAGACTTTGAAAACATTCCCCTTTTCAAGGTTTGAGATTTAAAATATCGGAAAGGTAAAGGGTAGAAAAATCGTTCCATCTACATATTGTAAACCAACTAATATTCGCGACGAATTTATTTTGCGATTTATAATTACCCCAGATGAACTGGTTCGTGGCGACTAATTTTCGCGACCAAGTCTTATCCACACATGTTTTTTTTTTTATTACAACTATATGGCAAATACATGTACTAGTTTGCGGCGAGAAATATTCGCGACAGTGAGGCTCTCGCACAAATTTCTCGCACGCGAATAAAAGTTGGTATACAGTATATGTTTTAGTTAAGATCGACAAGAGGAATCTAATTTTAAAGTTTTATTGTTTTTATTTAGAAAATAACATGAACATTATTTTTTTTGAATTTTATACACCCTGTAAACACGGGAAGTATATATAACTACCGGAAGTCCAAAGACGTACATAGGCGTGTTATTTATACAGTAATTGCTATCATCCTGTAGCATTATCATTTTAATATCTCTTTCCTTATTTTACATAATGTAGGTAGAGTGCACATGGCATACTCTGAAACCTGACTTGGCGTGGCCTCTTGGCCTTGCCTGATCTCAAAATTGGCATTAACTCGCTTTTGGCCTCAAATATGGCCTGGCCCCAAATTTTGGCGATAGCCCCTGATTTTGGCCTGGCCTTAAATTTGGCCTCTTCAAAAATTGTTGGTGTCAAATCATATTTTTTTTCTCACAGATTTTCAGAGATTTTTCATTGAATTTTTTATTGATTTTTGAATGTTTCAGGGATAATCATATGGAAAAAATATATACATGTATATCACAAGTGACCAGACTGATTGAGTTTCAATTTGATTTTTGTCCATGTTTACACACACAATGAATACATAAGATATGCATATACTCTTAGTATTGCGAAGGAATGACTTACATATATGCCCAATACTAAAACAATCAGCGTTAAAATTCATACCCCCCCCCCCCCCCCCCCCCCCCCCCACTTCAAAAAGTTGAGTAAAACAACATTTTAACAGACTGATCAGGATCAATAAATATCTGAAACATTTGTAAACTGCTTCATAAATTCAAATCTCAGATAAAGTAAGATAAGATAACCCCTGAT
Organism: Magallana hongkongensis; assembly: GCA_016163765.1. Lineage (NCBI taxonomy): Eukaryota > Metazoa > Mollusca > Bivalvia > Ostreida > Ostreidae > Magallana > Magallana hongkongensis. The sequence continues at coordinate 16,196,287 of WFKH01010931.1, read as the reverse complement.
TAAGTGAGTTCCTAAAGAAAAGATATAAATATTATACAGTTTTAAAACCACGTAAAAAAGGTAAATTTTTGTTAGAAAACTACCTGTCGATTTCCTAAAGATATATCCCAATTCCTAAGGGAATGACACTATAACATATTACAAATTATGTATAATATTATTCATGCATCTCATATTATCATTATGTCGTGTCTCTTGGGATAATCAATATAATCCTTAGAAGTTTTATCTTCCTATAATTTGTCAATGCTCAAGGCAATAACCTTAGTTTCGGATATAGTACCCCGTCAATATACAAGGGGAGTAACTCCCAATATTTTTGAAAAATTGAGAGTTGCTGTACTTGAAGGCTTATGGGTGTTGCTAAAATTTATGAAATAATTTTTAATGATTAGCATAAGTTAGAGGGATGTCTCTTGTTGAAATTGGTATACAATTTGAAGGCCCCTAATGTTAAATACATGAAAAACAGAAGTAAAATGCGAAACTTGCGGCTATGACTGTTGTGTTGACTTTACACAGTGAAATTGCAAGTTACATACGGAAGGTAAAATAACACAAAAAGTAGGTGGATGGGACATAGTAAACTATACACTGGCAAGTTTCTGACATGAGATGGTGCAACATGCACACCGTACGGAAGGTCAACCCTTTGCAGGGGATTAGCTGGGGGAGGTCTAAAAAGCTGGAAAATCATGAAAAAAGGGCGAAAATGAAAGGATCGAATTCTCAGAAAAACCACTATGTAAGAAATTTTACACGTTCTGACTAGTAATTATTCTCAGAAATTGGTGAGTGGCCTTATAAGGAGTGAATTAAAGGTATTTGTGCTGAATGGGAACTGAGAAAATTCTAGTTATAGAGTTCCGAAGACACACATCACCTGGCTACAGTGAATTGTATAAAAAAAACCTGTTCCCTGCCACCTTAACTGCAAGGGGATATATGCAAATGATTTAAGCGATTACATACTTCTTGGCAGTTTGGCATAGGCAGCTTTTTTGGTAATGCGCCTTAGACGGGTACAAACATGCATACGACACCTTAGTGGCATAGTTGTCCTACACAGTGTTTGTTACAGCTTTTAATAGTTATATAGACATAGTGCATTCAATGAAATAGCTAAACAATCGACTTTATGCTATATTTACTGAATGGACCTAATTATGCCCTCTATGTCTTATATTTAAAACAATATATAAGGATATAATAGATATGTAAAATCTTTCTAATATGATTGCCTTGATACTAACAGATAAATAAACAGTAACACATTTATATTCCCTCAAAACCTATTGCCTGACGTCATTTGTTTAAAATAACAATTAGATAAACAGGAAAATATGCATATATATTATAGTTCCGCAATGAACTATCCATTCACTTTTCATTTAATTTGATATAATGGATATTACATTAACTACATGTTTAATTACAGCATTTGAAGTTTTCAGTCAAGGTAATTTACCAAGAAATTATTTTTATCTGTATTAAGTTCGTTTTTGAAAATTCAAAATCATTACATGTGTGCATTTAAAGTTTCAACATAATTATTTCATTCATTTCTAGCCGTAACATTGTGTTGCGTGGTTATGCAGTTATTTCGAAAAACTTTTTGATAATATTTAATTGTAATAAATACACGTAACATACCTGCAAAATACAGTCAAAACAAGGATCTCTACAAACAAGCTACATTCTCAGCTTGCTGAATCCGCATTGCGTGATGATAGAGGTACTGTCATAGTTAGACCTTTTAGTTTGAATACCAATACTTCCTATATCCATACAGTTACTTTTTATTCACCTCTTTTCAAAAATGACAAATACAGATGGGCTTTAAGTAAAAAGTAATAACATTAAACTAAGACTCAAAATTTTGTTTTCACTTTTTGAAACCATTCTGTGCTTTAATTGGGATTTGGTGAAGCAGAACTAGAGATACAATGTTTCGTGATACTTGTAAAACTAGAAATAATTTTACAAAATAACTTTTAACAGACGAAAAGAGTGACATCAGCGATCAGAGATTTTTCTTCTATTTAAAAATATAAATATATCCAAGTGCTTTTACATTTATGCATAGAATTAGAAAGCAACTCTTGAATTCTTCATACTCTATTCAAACGTAATTTATTTGTCAGATTTCATTTACTTATCTTTGAACAATTTGATGTTTCTTTTTATTTGGCCATTGACTTTTCTACGACTTGTATACTGTCCTTTTCCACTAGCCATCTTTCCCCCCGGAAAATGGCTATATAGCAGATTTTCCCACACGGAAAGTGGTGGTATAGTGGTATTTCCCCCTTTTCATAGCCAGGTTACCCCGAGGAAAGCCTACTAGATAGTAAATTTTCCCCACTTTTTTCCACTCCGGTCATGTTTATAGTGGACCTTTCGTGGCAACATCTGATATGACATTTATTACTCATAATAAAGGTTAATAAATGCTTAGCTCATTTCAAAACTACTTAGCAAATCTTGACTAAATTTGGTGTGTATCGTTTCAAAACAGGCGGTTTAAACCGCAAAATTTATGAACCCTCCCATCCTCTAAAGGCCATTCATTTGAGGTATTAACAGTAAAATTTGATGATTTTCAAAACTTTACTCTCTACTTTTGGATATCTTCGACTGGATACAATAATAGGATGAGAAACTGCAGAAATGTTGGATTTCTAAACAAGGGTTACATGTATGATTACTATTGTTTATGTAATAAAAACGAATTTAAAACTAAGTTTTCAAATATTTACATAGTCTTAAATAACAAAAAGCGGAATGATATATTTTTGCAAACAAATTATATATGAAACTGAAACGCACTGTTATACAATGTAAACCATTTGTAAGCAAATGAAATGGCTTTTTACAATCAGAATTAATTTGGTTTATTTGCCGGAAATACGCACGGTTAGTCAAAGTCATGAGTAGAAAGTATTTAAAATGTGAAGCAGGCTACAATCCAATATTATCCTTGTCATCATTTACTGCTATGTTAAGCTTTATTCCGCTTTTCAATTTGCAATGCAATTTTGAAATATACTATTTTGAAAATTAAGCTCAAGCAAACAGAAACAAAAAGTCGCATGGTAAAAAAAATTCTTAACATTCTAGAACAACTTTTTGTGAAAGATAACATTTAAACTTATAATTTTATATTTCTGCGATGTATAGTTATAATGTCGTATGGTTTTGAAAACAGTAAAAACAATAGAAATTAAAACACTATCCCTTACTTAACGTGCTTTTCTGTGATTATTTACATTCAATTACGCTATAAGCTTGTTCCTGTATAAAATTGGCAAGTGAAAAAGAGTTTGTCCCTTATTTATTCAATATTTGGTGAAGTCTATTAATATTGCAGATTTCATTGTCATTAAATAAAAATACAATTTTATGAGGAAAAAAAGAAAGGGATGATAGATCATAACGTATAATAAAAAGAGAAATAAATTTCCGCATATTCCTATTTCAAGCGTGGTTGCCTGATCATTTGTCTTTTATTTTTTAATTAAATAAGAATTTTGTCTCTTAAGGTGGATCTCTACACCAAATAAGTGTAGGAGATTTTTGTTCCAGGCATTTGTTACTAATAGTAGGTCCAGTATTCATCAATATAAGACCTCAAAGTAATATACTATATTTTCTAGAAAATTTATAAAATATCAGTATTGTTCCAGATAACCCCTTATTTGTCAAGTTTTCAAACTTTTCTGTTTTAAAATTCTTATGAAAGTGAAATGCTATGAAGTTTTGAAATGAAAAACAAAAGTAATCATGAATGAAGATAGTATGATTTTTATTGAAATCCACATAAATATGAAACTAAAATATAAAAAAAGTATTTAAAGGCAAACTGCTGGAGGAAATCTCACAAAACTCTTAAAATATAAACAATATTCTTTGGTTAATGATATGAAGAAAACCATTTGAAAGAAATTGAAAAATTAAAAGAACTAGATCTCGTTACGAGTAACGAGTTGGTCTTCCGTCCGATTTGTTTTATATGATACAATGAAATATCGATACTCTCTGCCAAATCTGAGATCACGTTGAAACTAGGTTTTTGTCTCGGGACCGGAAACGGACGAACGGAAGTGATGAAAATAAAAGCTGGTATTTCTTGTATATTTGCCTAGTGAACATCACTGTTTATCAGGCTAGATGAAACACCTAAGAAAGTCTGTTAAACTTGTTAAAAACATGAATTGTTTGAACCCTTCCGGTAAGAACCGGAAGTGACGGTTGACAAAATAAAAACCGTTAAACACATTTTCAATCAAATGTCTATCATTCATAAAAGTTTCGTGTCTCAATCACTTACAGTGACTAAATCTCGCGAGTATCAAATCTGTAAAACGGAAAGCTACCTAAGATATTTGATATATCTTGCAGGAAGTAAAATATGTTTGCTTATTTAACATTGTATAGACAACATATATAAGAATTTATTCTGATTTAATCATTCCATGTAATATAAATAAAATAAGATAAAAAATTTGAGGTGCTTCCGGTGACGACCGGAAGTAACGACGAACCACACAAAATAATGTCAACACAGATACATACATAGGACTATCATCCCACAAAGTTTGGTTGTTCAAGTCGTCACCGTTTTTGAGATCTCGTGGAGTCAATGTTTTTTGTCTCTGGACAGGAAACGGACGAACGGAAGTGCTCAGTGAAAATAAAAGTTTGTGTTTTTTTAATACTGGATAACTGTGATTAATTGTTTATCAATTTTACTAAAATTGTCACACAAAAACAGTTAAACTTTCAAACAACCTAATCTATTTGAACCCTTCCGGAGAGGACCGGAAGTGACGGTTGACAAAATAAAAGTGGTTAAAGGCATTTTCTATTAAATTTCTATCATCCATGTAAGTTTCGTGTATTGATCACTTGCACTTTCTGAGATCTCGCGGGTAAAACATTGGTTTAAAAAAGGCTATCTTAGATGTTTGAGAAATCTCACCGGAAGTAGAATTTTTTTGTTTCTATTACATCGAATAGATGACATATGTAAGGCTTTATACTTATATTTCAAATATATGTGAAAATAAATTAAATGCGTAAAAAAATAGTTTTTGAAGTGCTTCCGGTGACGACCGGAAGTTATGACGAACAAAACAAAATAGTTTGAAGACATCTACAACTATAGGTTTTTCATCCTACAAAGTCTGAATGCTCAAGTCCTTATCATTTTTGAGATCTCAATTTCACAAGCTTTTTGTCGCGGGACAGGAAACGGACGAAAGGAAATGAATTTTTAAAAAAATGAAATAACGGCAGATATTATTATTTTCTATTATTCCTGAAAATTTCAAAAAAAATTGTTCAGCCGTCTCTGAGAAATCTTGTGAACAAAAAAAAGGGGGGTGAATGTCAAAATTGGTACCCAATTTTCGAGCCATGGCGAGCTCTAAAAAATGGCACCACTGGCGAAAAACAAAAACATTCGGAACAACTTTGAACTATGGTCTACCTATCCTGAAAATTTCATATCCATATCTCTGATAGTTTTTGAGTTTTTGTGTGCACAAAGTGGGTCGAAAAACTTACAAAATCAGCGATAAATCGGTACCGGAAGTGACGACGGCAAAAATATTAAAAACAAAATAAATTCAGATCACTTCCAATCATCTGTGAAAAAATGGTTGAAATCGGTTGGATAGTTTTCGAGAAATCGCGTGCACAAAATTTGTGGAAAAAAAAAATAATAATAATAATAAGAAACAGTACGAAAACTATAAGATCTTCCGTTGGAAACGGAAGACCTTAAATATTGAATTATTGCAAAAATCTTGGTATGAAAGATCCTATTTAAGAGTTGTCTTTCTTTCTTTTAACTGGTCTCAAATATCTTGGTACCAATTTTTCAATTAATAAAAATCACGAAGAAAAATTAAAAAAGGAATAAGTCTGTGCTAAATATGTAGATAAAAGGTTAGTAGTGCTTATAATAATGTTTGAACCTGACAAATTATATTTTTGATGAAATATGCATTATATATATTCAACTCTTTAAAACAAAATTTTAGTAGTGAAATTGCCTTTTACTTTTTAATATACAATAGCAATTATAAAAAACAACCATACGCATATTAATACATATTTTAGTTGTCTATAGTGATACACATGTACGTGTGGTAATTAAAAACATGCTCCTTTTCAGAATTCTGTCGTTCCCTCATTTGACTTGCAAATCTTCCACTGCTATTGCTACCTATAACTTTTGAAATCAAAATACATTAGTTTAATGTTCAACATATCCATTACCTTTCTTTTTACTTCCAATGCAAGTTTTTTACAGCAAATGTTGTACATTTGGGCAGTTAGGATCAATTCAAGAGATCGAACTATAGTTTTATATTCATCTTACATATATAGTTTAAGTGAAAATGTTATATCATCTGCTTACCTTTATCATCCGTCACGTATGAATGATCGGGTGCTGCAGATGACATGACAAAAATGTATTGCCAATACCAGGGAAACAGTATATTATTTAGATTTCACGTTATCCTTACAAAACAGCAAATAATCAATGTTAGTTGCAAGCTTGATACACGAACAAAATTGACATATTTTCGAAGAGTTTTGGTGGTTTCATTCCTATCTCATCTCCCTCGTTAGAAGAGTTCAATTGAACGGTGTACAGCTATTTTGTACCACGACAGAATGTTATCAATCCGGAACAAAATGGCGTTTCAAACGGATGTCAGACATGTTGTGACGATGTAGCATTCCACTTTAACTTGTTATGATTTTTTTTTCGCAAGAAACTTGTGCACGAGTAATGCATTTATGCAGGTTTCTCTTCTTCTTTTTAAGCGAAAGACTAAATTTATTATAATTTCTACTAATCAAAAATAAGGATATGTTTTCTCTTGAAAATGACTTAGACCTGTACAGCATTCAAGTGTACAACATTTTTATCCAATTTTAAAGGAATTAAAACGTGTGTCACAGATGTCCATTAGTAACGGAGGCAACGTACACTATACATGTCTGAACGTGTACTGTGTAATTGTGTGACAATTGTACAAACTCAGGAAACTTAATTTCATCCTCAAGTCAGATTGGTTCAATCATTTTGAAACAAAATGTTAGACTGACAACTTGCAATAAAAATAGCCCGGGTAAGTTAAGTAATAATGCATTGATACATTAATGTTATATAACACCTCATTTCACATATTCTACCCTTTTGAATATGTTTGACTCTTTGTAACGTGATATGTATAAAATCTGCCATTTGTCGACTGTACCAGGAAGTAAATAGACATTCACGTGGACTGTTGAACTCGTCTTGTGGTCGAAGTTTATTTACCAATATACCATTTCCTGTAATAGCTTTTAGGTATCTTATCGATCGTCACAGTTATTTAAATATGCCTATCACAGCTGTTCTGTATCATTCTATATTTTATTTTAAAAGTTTTGAGGTGCCAAATTTTTGCTGTTACTTAATGTGTTGTATATATTTTTAAAAATATTGTTATTCTATAAATTTAGGAAATCAGCATAAAATAAGTCACTTGTGTATTGTGAAAGAAGCTTGGAATCTGATCTCCTGTCATTTTATTTAGGGTTTTTTCAATTATTTTCGTCATTTTCAATACATGACATATTCCATCTCTACATGGGCGTTGATTCATTATATACCCAGCAAAAACCCAGCTGCGGTGAGTTTTTGCAGCATGATAAAAAATAAAAAGTATTATGGACCAAATGATAGACTGTATGCCAATTTTCTGCACCTGCGTTTGCTTCTATATATTACATTTTAAGTTTATATGACTCTTTTTTGACAATGTACGTGTGGCGTGAAAATTTTTTGTTTAAGTTATTATTCAAAATTAGTTTCAGGCTGTCCTGATGGTTTTTGTGGTAGCAATTGTTCAACACAGTGTCCATACCCAAATTACGGTGAGCAATGCAAACACAAGTGTAACTGTACTGAGGAGTTATGCAACCATGTCATAGGATGTTTTCAACATCAAGGTATGATGTATTTTTGTTATGTTTAGTATTAAGATGCAAATACATATAAATTTACAAATTTTACATGTTAAAAGTTGTCACATAGTACCAAACAGTTACAATAATTACAATTTGTATTTAGTCTAATGATATCACTATAAATATACATGCAACTATACATGGAACTGTAAAAATAACACAATGAATTCATTATTTTTTTGGTGTTTTTGTTAAATTAATGTAAATACATTTAAAACAAAATGTGTTTATTTTAAGTACCAGTATCTTAACCACCTTAAATATAAATAGTACTTATAAATCCTAATTTCTTTTGAATTAATTTATTTGACTTTAACTACAATACACATTTATAAATGCAAGAAATCCCGGATATTAGGAAAGCTAGTAGCATTATTATGAAAATAAGAAAACAAAAGTATCTTATAATAGATTTGTCAAATGTTTTACCGTATTTTTAAACAAAGTCGTTTTTGAAAATTCGAACATTATATCCATATCCCTATAAAAAGAGTATTTAACCAATTGCTCTAATTTTAAAGTATCTTGACAATCGTTTTTCATTTTACATCCTATTTTGAATTTATATATCTTAAAAGCTAAATAAGAAATAATTTTAATATTGAAAAAGTACTTTTAGATTTGTCTCAACATAAAAACCAATTACAAAATGTTTCCATTTGCCAATAAAATTTAAAGCAGTGTTCAAATTATGCCACACACTTTAGACATCACAATCAAAAATAAGATGTTTGATATCTTCATTTCAGATGTCACAATAGTTACATTTTGAATTTTGTCTTTATATTTTTGCACAAAAGAATTGCTACATAAAATATTGTTAAGCAGATTGTACTTGAATTCATTTAAACTCTTGTCATACATATTCTTTATCTTGTTGGTGTAGATACTGGGCCAATATTCTTTATTTACACAATAATTTCTGATTACATAAGATTGATAGCAAGGAGGTTTAAATTTTCTAGACAACAGCTTTTCTAGTTAAAATTACATTTTTCTCGTAGAAAAAATAGACAGTGTTATGAAAATTGAATGCATTAACAAAAACCTAGAATTCAATAGCGTTTTGTCAAAAAGTGACCCTGCACTGATGATTTTTTCGACCACATCAAAAAATATCTTAGGTATCAACAATTTTGCAAATTTTCGAAAACTTTGCTTGCAAATCGGTAAGGTTAATAAGACTATAAAAGTAGAATTAGGTGAAGTGCTTTATAAACTTTTAAATTCAGTTCTGGCATCAGTATAATTTAGATACGACTTGAAAAATAGAATGAATATACACTGTACATGTTAAGTTATTTTGTGTAAGATTTTCTGTTTAAAAGACTCTTTCCTTTAAAGAATGTGGCATAAATCTTTGTGACAATCATTTGTTTACGTTATTATCAAGGAAATCAATTCAATTATAATTACAGACTTTATACGAGTAAAAACCTGGGTTTGGCAGTTTACACATTATAAACCGTAAAGCGCTTAACAAAAAGAAATGTAGCTGATTAAACCCACCTTATAGAAAGTTTAAGTATGAATTATGTAGCTATTGAATCTATTCTTTAAGATTCAATCACTAAGTACAAAAATTAAAACGTAACAAAATATTGCACATATTTTGAATAAAACACTATAAAGATTTAATGTTATTTGGTGCAAGGCATTGTAAAGTCACCAAAGAAGTTGCAAACAAATAATGAATTATTAAAAATTGGTTTTAGGTTGTCCTGTTGGTCTTCATGGTAGCAATAGTTCGGCACGTTGTAAGTATCCTAATTATGGGGAGCAATGCAATCACAAGTGTAATTGTTCTGAGAAGTATTGCGACCATATCATAGGATGTTTCCAACATCAAGGTATAATGTATAGACCCCTTCACAATAATTGCGGTATTGCTCTCTTGCAGGACAAATTAATATACTTTGTCGGAGTTTTATAAGGTAGATAACTTAAAAATGACGTAAATGAAAGAATTGACGTTACTTTATATATATAT
>WFKH01010931.1:16160179-16181976 GCA_016163765.1 Magallana hongkongensis | reverse complement strand
TATCAACGGCTATCCAATGAGTTCTTCTGGATATGGATAAAATAGGACAGTAAATCCGGTTAACTTTTAAGGAGAAGAATGCATAAAATTGAATGGATAAAATCCATTAAATATCTTGTGTAGATGTACGTCAGTGTTATGGTGATAAAAAAGGGGTATTCAATATATTCTAACAAGAAATACTAGCAATTAGTTATAGAAGTCAATATCACTTTGTCTTGAATAACTTACGGAGCATTTTGGGGTACGTTTATCTTTGTGACGTGAGGAGGAGGTCTTGGTCTTTTCGACTTTCCAAATTCTAAAAAAAGAGAAATTATACAGTTCTGCGTCATATCATAGTTCTATCCAAGTTGCATTTAACGTAACATGTATATCACAAAACCTATTAGTAAACTATTGAACTCGTATGCAATTAGCACCAGATTTTATCAATCTACAGCGCTAAGCATTTGCATAAGAAGACATTATTGTAATTGCGATAGAATAATCAGAGCCGTTTTGCATTTTGCTAATAGATGTTCATCAAAATAAATGATCAAACTGAATAAGTAAAAATAGAACGTTATAACTATAAGACTGCTTATTACTCTAATAAGGTATGTACAAGTTGTAAAATTCTAGATTATGTGAAAGATTGTGAAATGGTAAAGAGGACTGAAAAACGATTTCATATCCACTATCTGTCCTTGAGCTGGTAGCTATTTCTTCTTTTCAAAATATTTGTTTTGTTACCTGAACGCGTGATATCTTCATCGAATGGATTGCTTCCAGAACTTTGTTTTGAGTCAGTATTATTAGTTGGATTGCTACCTGCATCTGAAACACAGGCATCTTTTTTAAAACAAAGTTTTAAAACAAAAACGCCATTTTACGTTCATTTGTAGCAAGATAGTTTTGAATCTATTCGAAATTTTTGATATATTATTACAAGTCCGATACGATAACTTTCATAAATGTTGTCGATGTTTACTTTCACTTTTAAAAATAGAATAGCTATATTATATTGAAGAAATATAAAAAAAAAAACCCTGATTTTTGTCGATTTTTACCAATGTTGATACATGTATAAGAAAAACATTTCCACATGAAATAAAATCATTAATCATAAGTTTCTTTTTTTTTTAACTTTTCAAAAAATTCCATTTGTCTGTTATTACAAAATGAGTACTTCTAATATTTTTTCAACCCAATACAACATTGTTAATAAGTATTTATATGTTTAATTGTTTCTTAAATTTAAAAGCCCTGTTTATTTGAATATATATTAATAATAAGTTTATGCTTTGATGAAAAGTATGAAAAATTATCATACATAGAAATTTGATCATATTCTGTTGACTTTGCCGTTTATAGAATCAATTTTTTATAAATAGCGAAATTAAGGCACATCATGTACAAAAATCAGATGACGGGTTTTTATGTTTTATAGACATAATACACAATTTCATTGTGCGCTTTTTGTCTTAAATTCCTAAAATTTCCTTCATTTCAAAATCAAATTTTGTTAACCTGTAGGTGGGATGTCTTCATCAAATTGATTGTTTCCAGACATTGGTTCTAAAGCATTAGTTTCATTGGAAGCAGAATCGCCATCTAACAATGCTGAAACACAAATATAATTTATATTTTTATATTGCAGTTGCAAATTAAAATGGTTGATAAAATATATAAAGATGAAAGAAATGTCTTCATTATATCATTTTTGTCATTCTAATTGTGAAAAAGAATTAATTTACCCGAACTCAAGTAAACAATACATAATTTCAATAATTAATATTGATCTTTTAATCCGTAAACTCTCCATCAAACCAAAATCAAATGTTTACCTGAAGGCTTCGTGTTTTCATCGAATGGATTGTTTTCAGACGTTGCTTTAGACGTTTGGCTTTTACCTTGAGCAGGATCATCAGTTGATAATGTTGAAACAAGAGCATCTGTTGCAGAAAGGTCTTTTAATGTTGAATTTGTAGCAGCTGGGTAGTGTAAACTTGGATTGGATGCATCTGTCCCATTTTGAGAGATTTTGTCAGAAGAAGTAACACTATTTTCTTGTGCTTTTGAACCAGAAGTATTTTTCTTCGACAGTGAAGATGAAGATTTATCAAATGATGAAGATGAAGACTTATCAATTGGTATGGACTCTGGTGATTCAGCAGGAGTTGGTATTGCTTTGGAAACAGGTGGATCATCTCTAACAACTTTTTTTGTTTCCTTTTTATAACTATTGAACGAAAAACCACTGTTTGACGATGTGTGCGATGCTGAAACTGGATCAGCAGTAGGTTTGCCATTCGACACTGGTCGTGAATCAGGAGCCTCAAGTGATGGGGATTTAGATGCATTTTCCTCATTCGACAATAGTTTCAAACTATGATCATCAAAATACAGGTACATTTACTATAGGAAAATATAGGAAATAGTCATTTTCCGCACTTCGAATCAGATCTTAAAAATACTTAAAAATACTACAACAGCGATTTTCCTCAAATTACAATATGTGATTGGTAATATCAGTTTCTACCTTTTTAGTAGTAGGCTTTTAGTGGGGGTCATCTCAAAATATTAAAATGCATTAAATTTAGCTATAAATTTGAAGCATTACAGATGTAGATTGGTACAATGGATTCATTCAAAAATTAGGTTAAATAACCCTGAGGTTAGCATTATTCTGCGGATAAAATTTCAAAGGCGTACGATTTTTACTTTTTCTTCTATTATATTTCTTATAACGTACTCCTACAAAGTTGCATTTTATCACAACGTCATAGAAACACAATGGAATTGCTTACCTACCGAACAACGGAAAAATCGTTTAAAAAATAAAATTTTCCTTAAAAGATCCACATATTTTTATTTGTATTTTGTTTATTGTGTTTAATTTAATAATTGATATCGAAAAAAAATCATAAAAAGTATAAATACACTGTATTTTACTAGAATGCGGAAAAACAAGCGCAATGAAAAATAAAGTCGGGCTTCACAGGATTTGATCACATACCAACCAAGTTCATATCCTGGTGAACTTTTTAACATGCTGTTTAATTACTTATATTTACGTTTGAGAAAGGCAAATCGTTCATAATTATTAACATATCCGTGTTTTTATGTTTACAATAATTCAACCGTCAAACGATAAGCGCGTGCAATTATCATTGTGACGTCAGGAAAAAGTTCACACAGAATTGAACATTTTCGCTATTCCGTAGGTTCATATTGGGAAACATATTTGCAAATGTAAATATAATCAAATAATAATGCAAATTGTGTACCATATGTGACAATTATGAAACTGGGAAAACTAATTTAAATTTTAAATCATTTCTCTTTGTTTCGGTTTTTTTTCTGTTAAAACACAAATAGCTGTGAGTGCAGATTAATGGAAAGTCAGAAGTCGGATAGAAAAGGCAAATTAATATACATTACAATAGAGCGCCCAATGATATAAACCTATACTCTCAGCTGAAATTGTAACTAATAAATAATCTAAAGATGTTATCAACGGCTATCAAATGAGTTCTTCTGTATATGGATGAAATAAATAATAAATCCGGTTAACTACTAAGGAGAAGAATGCATAAAATTTATGGATATGCTTTTTTTTAAATTAAATATCCTGTGTAGATGTACGTCAGTGTACTGGGGATAAGAAGGGGTATTCAATATATTCTAACAAGAAATACTAGCAATTAGTTATAAAAGTCAATATCACTTTGTCTTGAATAACTTACGAAACATTTTGGGGTAGGTTTATCTTTGGAACCTGAGGGGGAGGTCTTCGTGCTTTTTTGCACTTTCCAAATTCTAAAAAAAAGGAGAAATTATACAGTTCTGCGTCATATCATAGTTCTATCCAAGTTGCATTTAAAGTTACACGTATATCACAAAACCTATTAGTAAATCATTGAACTCGTATGCAACTTGCAAATTTCATCAATCTAGAGCACTAAGCGTTTGAATTAGTCGACATTATTGTCATTGCGATAGAATAATCAGAGTCGTTTTCCGTTTTGCTAATAGATGTTAATCAAAATAAAAGATCAAACTGAAAATAACTAAACATAGAACGTTATAATTATGAGTCTGCTTATTCCTCTAGTGAGGTACATGTACAGGTTGTAAAATTCTCAATGTTGTGACATTGTAAAAGGGTGGATAGTAAAAATGAGGACTGAAAAAAATATTTCATATCCACTATCTGTCATTGAGCTGGTAGATCTCTCTTCATGTCAAAATTGTTGTTTTGTTTACCTAAACGTGGGATGTCTTCATCAAATGGGTTGTTCCGTGAAAATGGGTTTAAAGCAGTACTATCATTCGGAGTAGTATTGCCACCTGCATCTGAAACATGGGCATATTTTTTAAAATAAAGTTTAAAACAAAAACATCGTTCATTTATAGCAGGGTATTTTTGTATTTATTTGAGAGGTATTTTTGAAATATTATTACAAGTCCGATAACTTTCATAAGTGTTGTCGATGTTTACAACAATTTTTAACAAATTTAATATCTAAATTATATAAAAATAAAAATATAAAAAACCCGGATTTTTGAAAATATTTACAAAACCAAATCATTCTCATATTGAATGAAATACTAGTAATCGAGCATATATTCCTTTTTTTCTTTTCAAACATTCCGGTTTTTTTCTTCCTGAATAATAATTTCTAATATTTTTTAACCCGATACAACATTGATAATAAACATATATATGTTTAATTGTTTCATAAATTTGAAAGCCTTGTTATTTTAAGATATATGAACAATAAGTATCTGCTTTGATAAAAAGGATATAAAATTAGGATACTTAGAAATTTGATCATATTTGTTAACCTTATCGGTGCCATTAGATGAAATTTCAAATTAACAAAAAATGAAGGCAAATCATGTACAAATTTCAGATGACGATTGGTTTTCATGTTTAATCGGTATTATAAAACATTTCATTTTCCGCTTTATTGTCTTTAAATTCGTAAACTATCATTCAAAACAAAATCATATTTTGTGTGAACCTGAAGGTGTGGTGACTTCATCAAAAGGATTGTTCCGAGACATAGGTTCTAAAGCAGTAGTATCATTAGGAGCAGGATCTCCTCCTGACAATGATAAAACACAAACATGAATTATATTTTTATAAATATTACAGTTGAAAAACGTCTTCATAATATCATTTTTGTAATTCTTTTTCATGGAAAACAATTAATTTACCCGTGACTCAAGTAAAAAAATACATAATTTTAATATCCGCTATTGATCTTTAAATCCGTAAACTATCAATAAAATCAAAATCAATTGTTAACCTGAAGGCGTGGTGTCTTCATCGAATGGGTTGTTTCCAGACATTGGTTTAGAAGTAGTACCATTATCAAGAACAGGATCGTCAGTTGATGATGTTGAAACATGAGCATCATCTGATGCGGGAACGTCTTTTGACGTTGATTTTGCAGCAGATGGGTATTGTAAAATTGGTTTGGGAGCATCTGTCCCATTTTGAAATATTTTGTCAAAAGAGGTAACACTGTTATCCGGTACTTTTGAACCAAAAGTATTTTTATTCGACATTGAAGATGAAGGTTTATCAAATGATAAAGACTCTGGTGATTCCGCAGAAGTACCTCTTGGTAATGCTTTGGACAGAGGTGGATCATCTTTAACAACTTTTTTCGTTTCCTTTTGAGTACTTTTGAACGGAAAACCACTTGTATACGGTGTATGCGATGCTGAAACTGTATCAGCAGCAGCTTTGCCATTCGACACTGGTCGTGAATTAGGAGCCTCAATTGATATTGATTTGGATGTAATGTTCTCATTCGACACTGGTTTCAAACTATGACCATCATTTGATTTGGATGAATCTAAACAAATTATATAAGTATAACTAAACCATTCATATCATTTAATTTATAAGATACCGATGTTTAATTGAAATGATTTATAAGACATTTTTCAATAATTTAGTTAAGAATTAATACATTAATACATATTTTTATAGATTTCCTATCTATTGATCGATCGATCCCATCGAAAATTGTGATCCATACAATTTTGCTTACAATGGCAAAAATGGTAAGGAAGAGGAATGACAATAAAACATTATCCTAGTAACATAATTTGCTAAATTTTGTTCCTTAGAAAGGGTATTTGTTGTAATATCTTTTTTGTTTGCTTTTTTCTATTTTGATGATATCGTGTCATTACGGTATAATTTCCAAAATTTCAAATATATCTATTTAAACTATTAACTAAATCTATTTAGTGAACAAGACAAAGTAATGACGCCAAATAAAAATCATGTTTACATGGAGATGTCTCCATAATGTTTAAAGTCTGCTTAATATTGTTCAAATGTTTAGCAACAATTATACGTTGTTTTTTGTGGTATTCGAAGTGCAAAAAATTATAAGTAATTTTAAACTAAACTGCTGATCAAGAAACGTTATAAACAGTAGTATGTATGCAATTTCATCACTTCTATTTTGACAAATTCACCATAAATGTTAGAATATAACAAAATATGTATTAGTTGTCCAGGATATCCATTTGACTATTTGGAGACAATTATGATTAAACGGGACCACTAAAACTCTATGGAAACTTGCATAATTTTAACGTGGTGTAAAAGAGAAATTCAAGTTCATCCCAAAACGATTACCAATGAAATTCAATCATTACATATATATCTAATTTGGTTTTTCAGGCGACGCTGAATACAGTACAGTCGGTGAAAATGTCATTTTCAGATTTAAATTAATTCAAATGATATTTATAATTACTTTATTTGATTACAATTTTAAAATACGTAAATTTGCATGGAATAATAGTGTTAGTTTAATTAAAAAGTACAATATTTTATTTACATTATAATTTTTTTGAATTTCTTTTTGTTTTCGTCTCGACTTTTATCTTCTGTTTTATAATTTTCTTGAAATACAATTAAATAATTACTAGTAACCAGATAAGCACATTCTTGTAAATCTGGTTTCATTTCATGTCAATATCAAATAAAACTTGACTTCTTGACAAATATTTTTGAAACGTAGAAAAATATGTTTTATTTGTTATCTAAAGAGTTTTATATCAAAAATCATATCTTTGTATATTTCTGCATTTCAATGGTTAGATAGATTTATTTTTGGAAAGACTGAATAAAATGTACACCAAATTAGCAAATTTATTGCAAGTACTATTGAGGTACTATTATTAGTTATGGAAAGTTTAAAATACCTAAATTTCAAGTAAATGAGTACAATACAGTACATGTTATACACATTCTAATACTCTCATTATCGGATTGACACATGTACCAACCGGAATATATATTCATAAAAATACTACATTATTCTATTTACCTGGTTGGTCTGGAACAGTTTCTTCAGGAAGCAAAGGCAACCCTACATTTTTCAAATAATATTAATTAGTAATATATTGACTTAACGAGGCCGAGTACAGTTCGAGTGCGCATGACTTTGCGCATCTTTTTATTTTCATGCAGCCGTAAGTGCAAAGTTACAACTTTATTTTGTACTGCGTTTTTATTCAAAATTTATATTAATATATGTAACGTTTATTAGTTGAGAATAGTGATTTTATTACTTTGATAGGGTGAAATGCTAAAATGGTGCCAACGCCTAATCGTTTCCAGGAATTGTAATCTATGAAGAAAAAAGTATGATTCGCTCATTTATTCGAGACGGCGATTGATTTTTAGAAAATGAATTTATTGACCGAGCTTTAAGAGAAACATTTTAGCATTTTACAAGTGTTTTTTGTTAAAAACTAATTTTAATAAGCCCATTTATACCGTAATATGCCAATTTTTGGGAGGGGAAATCGTTTTTATAGTTTCCCTTGACCAAACCACGAGGTGAATATTTTTTAAAATTTCAATTTTGGTGACTTTTTACAATCGTTTTCAAAGAAAAAAGAAATTCCTAGAGAAGAAATACAAAAATATGGGGAAAATGTGAAATTTAGCGCTTTTTCAACAAATTCCCATAGGGTCCCATAGTAAAAAGTGATAACTTTCGAGACAACCCCCTAGGAAATGAGGGAAATAAACATATATTTTTTGATTAGAAAAAATGATATAGAAGTAAAACTACATGTAAGAAATTTCATCAAAATATCTAGGGTAGAAATAGTTAGACTCGACCTCGTTAAACTAAGCATACAGTTTAAACATTTGAAAAGGTTACTTTCGTGACATAAACCTTTATTTATTGTGGAATCATTTAATAACATTGGCTCAATTTTAGTGGATTCCGTGGGCCCCACTCTTTTACCAATTGACATCCTCGTGTTATGAAACATAATATAAATCTAGTTGTCATACAGGTATACAAGTTAACCCACGAAATTGAGTCCTCATGGACTATAAAAAAATGAAAACGAAAATTAAATTGACTCACACGAAAATTTATAACTTGACATATTGTACAGAGTACAATAATAATTATATTGCGTTTGAACATTATAGCTTTGAATTTGTGTGTTAAAGGTATTTTATAAAACCTTCTTGTCTTTCAAATTCATGTTCTGCTTTACCTGCAGGTCTGTAGCCTCCGGTCTGAAAAAATTTGATAGACGACCTGGGAGCTACAGTTCGTACGTGTTAGAAAGTTGCAACTTTTACGGCGCACAAAGAATTGCGCTAATTTAGGACTGATTAATCTTATTTCCGAACACATTCTGTACAAATATTTAATTCCAAAAAAAAAAATTCCTCGGAATTTACTTGTCTCTGATATTCTTGTAAACATCATCGCCAGCCCCTAAAGTGAAGTGGTGCAGTCTGTGTACTTGTAAGAATGGCTACTCTCGATCTGCACGTGAATTTAACTACATGTAACTTGATTTTCCGAGGTCGATTAGAATGTTAAAGAGAAAGTCTGAGGCAAGTAAAGTGACGATCAGTAGTAAATTACCTGAATAATTTACTGGTACTAAAAACTACATGTGCTTTTTCCACAGGACTTGTGTGGAAATAAGGTTAATCGTCCAAAACTAGCGCAACTTTTTGTGCGCCATTTATTGCAACTTTTTAACACGTATGGAACTGTAGCTCCCAGGTCGTCTATCAATTTTTTATTAGACCGGAAGCAACAGACCTAGTTCTGCTTCATTTTCATTTCCTCTTTTAGCGTTAGATCCTTCTTCCACATCTTGTCCTTCAAAAGTTTTTTTAGAAATAACATTGCATATAATAATAACATCATTAAAAATAATAACAGAAATAAAAAAAATGTAATGTAAGAGGTGTAAAATAAAAATTATTTTATTTTCACTTTTTCTTTAACTTTAAGATAAAGTCATCTTCATGAGCAGAACATGAAATACACATATATACATGTGAATCGATTGAATTGCTGAGTTATAATACTGTTTCAATTATAGAACAAAATGCTTTACAACTAAAGAAATAATATAAGAATAAAATGCATGTAAATATAATGAATACCTGTTTTGCAAAATCTTTTGAGATAGTTCCATTTACTCCACAAAATGTACACAACTGCACAAGCCAAAGCCAATGCAAGAAATATAAGGAAACCCGTTTTAATATGATCATCGTTATTATATCTGAAATCAAAATTCGTGTTACTTTCCATATATAATGAGATACTTTAAGAAATTATATTGACAGTATACAAAATCCGCATGCAGTTTTTTGTTCTATTATGACGACAATTTGTGTGAGTTTCTATTAATTGTCATTAGAAATAGATCAGATAATATAACCAGTGATATATCCGATGAGTTTAACATAAGATAATGCAGAACATGAGCGCTAACCATGGGTACTATTCGTTTTTTTTAACTTATGATGAAATGATATAAACGAATTGGACCATGGATGGCAAAGATTGTAGTAGCGGTCAAATTTCAAACATCTATTGATTTAGGAAGAGCACAGGTCAAATGAACTGCTTAAACAAGATAAGTACGGTACGTTGGCAATATTTGCTAGACACAGTCTTGCGCTCTTTCTACTTTATTTGATAACATGATATGAACAAGTTTTAATAATTTGACACAAAATGATGCGCCAGTAAAAGACGTTTTGTAGAATTTTGGTAGTAATATTTAAAGGTTATGAATAATTCATTTGAAGAATAGTGAGTTTTTTTTTATACTAGAAAGTTAACAAAGATGACTGCTAATGAAAATTAAAAATTTCCGTTCATTTTTTTAATTTACTTGTTACATGCTTATACGAAAGTGAATTGAAAATGGCCTCTAGAAAACTTCTTCAGAATGCTGCAGGCTAAACGATTGTCTTTCCTGGCATCATCTTATGTTGCTGTTAACTGGAAATATATTGTACCTGTGTGAATCTGTGGTTTGTGTCGGACTTTGTCTGTTACGTTTATAGCATCGTTGATCTAACAAACAATAATGATAAGTAATGAATGGATGAAATGTAATAATTTTATTATTTTTAAAATGTAAAGAATAATGCATTATTTACCATGCCAAAACTAATGGTTACTTAATTCACGTAAAATATTTTTTTTCTTAATCTTGCAGGTGGTTTGACTGAAAAAAGTCAAAAGCGAGAGAAGAAAAATAAACCCTGTATTATATTTTTATTTGATCCATGAAAACCATCTCATTACCGAAGTTTGTGGATCTATCGTACTCAATAGTCATACATTTGAGAAAACTATATGCAGCTAATCATAATGATGAAAATTGTCGGCGAAATGTAAAGAAGACAATGATTTACGCATGAATGGATTATATTCCCTACAAAAATTCCTCATATTTCTGCCATCATTATCCAGAAGCTTTTACACAGTTATGAAAGTTGTGTTACTCATTTTAGATATAAACTAGTTTGTCGTGTAGAGGACCAAGCTTTAATTGGTTTTTATCACGTTTTCATAATCACGTGTGAAATATTCCTCGATATTTGTTTATTCAGGATATATATTGTTGAAATAATTGATCTTGAAGCCATTTATTTTAACCATCAAAGTTTGAATATCACGATACTTAATTTTGAAATATCGCCAAAAATTGCTAGATATTTCTTATAAATGCCCTGAGACGATGACACAGGTGTCCGGTGAAGTCACATGTAAGAGGGGGAAACACAGGTTTCTGCTAAACAATGGGCAATAACACACCTTCTCACAATTCAAATTTATTTGCCATTAACTGCTGACTGTTCACTGGCATAATAAAGCTTCAAACGGCACATCAATACTGTTTCATAGCGATTTTTTTCGTGTTTGAATTTGTGCAGCAGTTGAGACAACTATTTAATATTCAAACTTCATTTATCTAGCATCGGAAGTAAATTTGATGGTTATTTTTAACCATGTTTGATAAAAAAAAGTTTGATTTTTAAAAACTATTTTGAAAATTATGTTGGTTTTTTAATAACTTTCCAAGTTGGCACATACCATGTTTTCTTTACGTTTTATCTAGCAAGGATGCGCTTTGATGTCTAGAAAGATCATTATCAGTGTATTGAATTAAAGTACAAAACAGATGAAAAAGGCTAAGGAGGTTGCATGGTCAACAATTTATCCATGCTATATACTTTACAATTTAAGATATGATATTATATTTAACCATGAACTGTCATTGAGAAATAAAAATTCTAAGTATTTTAGCTTTTAAATGTGAATAATTCCTTTATCTCTTTATAGAAGTTTTCTTCTTAAGAAGAATAATATACTAGTAGTCTAAAAATGGTCATGACTATCGATCTCTCTAAATAAACCAAACATGTAGTTATACCTATTCACATTTTTGCTTTTCTTTAGAGTGGTTTTAATGAATAATATCCGTCTTATCAAAAGGCAATCTCCGTTTCCTGGTCATTTGCAGTAATTACTTGTGTTTCGATATTTTAGCGTTTTTTAAAATAATAGCTGTGATATAAGTGGTAACTTTTATGCTGAAAAAAAAATTCGAAAGACAGTGTTAATTTTGACCAATAACCATCTATAATATAAATAATGATCTTTTAATGCAACAAATTTTGTAGGACTGAGACCTATGACGTTAAGGGACCACGTGACACCCAAACTAATTATCTGAAAAAACCCCCAGATCAGGACATAGCTGAAAACGAGCCTTTTTAAAGGTTTGTCTAGATGATGTAGAGCGTACAAGCGCGTTTAAATCGTTTTATATGTTATGATATATAATACAAAAAATCCTTTTTTTGAAAACAAAATAAGAACTCCAATAACTTTGGAACAATGTCAATGATTTGCTGCAAATCTTTAAAAAACTTAAAACGCAAGGAAATCTGAATAGACAAAATCAAATTTATGACATAAGCATTTTCAAAATTTACTGACTTTTGAATGTAGCAATAAATTGTAAATTTGGCAAATGGCAACTGAGTTATGAGTCATATAGTTTTAACATGTATGTTTTCTTCTCATGAACCCACATTTGTACGTCAACTAGTTTTGATATTTGATGCAACAATATTTAAAATCAGTTTATTCTTTTAAAAAACCCAAACCATTATGGCAACATATTGCTCCATAAGAAATTATAAATCTTTTAAGAGAGCATTAAGTATTTTGTATGATAAATTGAAAGAATAAGCATGTGTGATAAACGAAATAGGCAAGCAAAAAAATTATTTTGATTAATATAAATACATTTATAGGCATCACTGGATTGGTATCTTAGCGGACATTTCTCGCCATTAGTAAAGGTCAGGCATTCATATCCTTTTGCATAATTTTCCTCAACTTGCTTTTTATAAGTGTTGTATTTAGGACAAAACCCTGAAAAAAAATAATTAACCATATGTCAATTGTAACATTTCAATCTTAAATACATCCTTCACAACTACGGTGATAAATGTATCCGAGTTATTTAATAATGAACAAACCACGAAGATTAGACCGATGTTCTACTCCTGTGCTTAAATACCTCAACATTATTAGCCTCTATATTGAAATAAGGCCACACCAATTTGATTTCTTGGTCGCCGGATCCGCGCGCACGTTCCTTATGGCTTTTTAAAAAAATAATATTAAAAAATAAATCCCGCATCCGGAAATTTTCGTTCCGTTTTCCGCTCCATTTTTCGGTTTTTACTTTTATATATTTTTATTTAGTCATGATTGCGCTTGAAATCAAAGCTTTTTTATACTGCGTGTGAAAGTCTCGATTTACATTGAACATTTCTTCGAAGTTTCGCGGTGGTTTACAAACGCTCAAGAGTTAAAAAATGCCTGTACTTGTGGTCAGAATAAGTGATCAGGAAGGTACTGACTTATTGGCAAATACAGTCACCAACTTTTCGGGGGGTAAATTCTACGAGTTGTTTGAAAAGTGTGTGGAATCGAAAGACATTATCTTGTCTGTTGATTCGATTGTGGAAGTTCGTCTGCGTGAAGGACAAAATGCCCAATTCATCATCGCAGATAATGCTGATATGGACGTTTCAGAAATAACCTCTATACTTAATTGTAAGTTTGTACAATTTATTATTGCACAGCAACTAGCATTAACCAGCTCCTCAGCATGTAAAGAACCTAACCCTGCTTCATGTAGTACTAGCACCAAAAACGCTTTTGCTTTACTAATGCATGGTAGCAAAAATATCATACTACCACCTAAACCAAAACCTGAAGATGGCAAAAGGTTAAATGGTCCCCAAAGACTTCAGTGTGATATAATAGACTGGATGGCCTCAAAGGGTTATGGGTGGACACAAAGTTCTAGGGATACAGCTGACTTTGTTGTCAAGATCTTGAGAAATTCTTTATGGTATATAGATCATGCCCATGAAAAATTCAAGGAAAGTGGTTGTCCGATTCATAACTGTTTCTGTACATTTCATGGATACAATAAATTTAAGAAATTGCACCACAGAATACCACAGATAAAATCAGAAAGACTTAATGAACTCTCGATGGATCTGACAAATGCATTATCTTTTCCATCAATGTCCTTTTCTAGAAACAAACAACTCTCCTCTGACATGGAATCACTTCTTGCCACCTTAAGTCAATACAAAACAAGATTAGACAAAGACAATGCTCGTCATAAAAAATCACGAAAATCTTGTTCCCCTCCACGCTCACTTGAGTCGGACACATCCCTAAAGTATATACCAGGGAAACCTCAAAATGAAAATTGTTTAGATGATTCCAGCGTATACAAGACTCTAGAGGAAGATGTGAAATGTGTAGAGAGTTTTCAGTTCATAGATCTAGATAATTACACACCTGAAAACAGACTAAAACGAAGGAAATACATTAATAATTTGGAATTAGATGTGCCAGTGATGCTGTATAGAATGGCATTCGGTGGTTCTATTGGTACCTTGAACTTTATTTGGAAAGTACCTGGAGATGACAGCAATGATCCAGAGGTTTCAACAAAAAATATCAAAATTGTTAACAAAATCAACAAATCACTTCCAAAGTTTTCAACAAGGTCCATGAGAAAGCAGTTCATAAACCGCTATTATAAGAATGTCAAGACTACGAGTCTGTACTGAGAAACATATTCTTTGATCTTACTGGCTGTGAACCTTCATGGGAATCTAGTGAACAAGCTGAAATTGATGAGCGTGTAGCATCTATATTACTTAATGGTGATGATCCCTCTCTTCTTCTTGATTACAGATCTTTAAATGGAAAGGATATTGATTCCAAATACGGAGATTTCTTTGAGGAAATGGGTAAATACTTTGATGAACAGTTATGCCAGTTAATGAAAGGCGACATGGGGAAGAACTTTACTTACCTATGGCAATATCAATTGAAGATTTGAGGAATCAAGTTTCAAAGAGATTACCAAATGGCACACCAATTCCATGAAGTGAAACTGTTCGCTTACAGTTTCAACCAAACAGTACGTTTCAAAAGACTGCTGTAACGTATTCTGGTAGATTTAATGTGAAATTTCGTGTGCAAACTCGACTTGCAAGAGTAAACCATGTTGACGCAAGGTATGTAGCTACCTCATTTAGATATCTGAAGGAGTTCTGCGTTAGTAATCGGGATGATGTTACACTAGTATGTTTAGATGACAAAGCAATTGTTCCCGTTGGGGAGCCAGGAATACCTATCAGTACTGGTGTTAGGGGGCATAATAAAGTGCTGACTCCTTCAGATGGTCCAAAACTAGTATGTACCGACCATGATTTTCACATAGCAGGTCTAGTGTCATCTGTAGCCTTTGTATCTAGGATACCTCGAAACAGTAATGACAGTTTCTTTAAAGGAAATGTTTACATTACAACGAAGGATAAGGTCTTTCAGCCATCAACACCCCACCGTCATGCATCTGAACTTACCAAGGTATTACGTGAACAGTATTCTGAAAACAGTGTTGATTTGAAGACTCCGATTCTTTGTTTGGTGACAGATGGTGGGCCAGACCACAAAGTGACATTTGAAACTGTCAAGTTATCCCTTGTTCAACTGTTTATTCAACTTGACCTTGACATGCTAGTTGCTCTAAGAACTGCACCAAACCACAGCTGGATGAATCCAGCAGAAAGGTGCATGTCAATTTTAAATTTAGCACTGCAACATGTTGCTCTTGCAAGAAAAGAAATGGAACCCACATATGAAAATGCTGTCAAACACAAATCTACACTTGGTGCTGTGCGTAATTTGGCTAACATTAAGACTGGTTTCAAAGATGCTTTTGCTGAATCTGTTGGGAGTGTCATTGAACTTGTTAACTCTCGATTCAAGAGAATGAAACTGAAAGATGAACATTTAAAAGTATACACAGGCATTCCAGATGAAGAAATTCAAGCCTCTCTTGATGTTGTTGGTCAGGTTCTTAATTCCAATCTCACTGTTGACATGTCTACGGGAGATTTACGTAAGGTTAAGAACTTGCAGGTAAATAAGACCATGGTAAATTTACTGAACCCTTCAGGATTTATTTTGTACAGTATCATGTATTCACCATTGATAAAAAAATATAAAAATACATCATAAATAGTGTAATTATAGTAATATATTAAGAAAAATTTCAAAACCATTACCATGGAATTCTTTATAGTACTTTGATATTTGAAAAATAGCTATCAATGAGTAGAGAAAAAATCCATGGAGAAGTTTAACACTAATATCATCATATTTTTTGCAACACAGTTATTATAGAGATAAATTATTATATACCAGTGACACCTGCATTATAATTTCAGACCTTCTTGGCAGACCATGGAAAGAGTAGTCACTACATGTTCCAGTTGAAAAAGTGCAATAACTGTGCCTATTGCACAGTTATTAACCCCCCAAGGCTTCCTGTTGCTGAATTCCAGAGTTTGCATTTTCTGCCTGACCATGTTCCTGGAGGAGATGGCCATTATCAAACCTTTGAGGAGGTAGGTATAATTTTTCATTCAAAGGATTCCAAAACATATTAAGATCAGATAAAATGAAAAAGAACATTAAAATCGTTCATGTTAATAAGGCATTGAATTAATTTCATGTACTTTGTTTATGGGTTATAATATATGATTCTAAAACTATCAAATTTATTAGGTGTATGGACAAGTAACAGGCGATACATACAGGCCGAGTGCTCAAGTACAGGATGATCCTGCCACTGCCAACGACAGGCGTAACCGAGATACATTTAAGACCCAAAAAGTTCGTGATGTTATTGTATGTGGAGAGTGCTCAAAACCAAGATGTGTCTACAGTGATAAAAAGCTTACACGTGAACAAGTAAGTTATTAGTATTGTATGTTATTGGTCGCTTCACTGTCTCGTTTAGCAAGCTTAAGAGGCCTTCAGTACCTGCAGTTTTTAACTACGCTAAATTTCAGTTGATAATAAAGTAGATTTGTGAAACTTTTTTTTCATGATGTCATGTTATTGTAGGAGGAACTGTTGCTGCGTTTAAAGGAGGATCATGTTTACACATGTGGAGACCCCATGGTAGCAGAGGATGTGGAAGATCCAGGCATGGTTGTTCGTGAGGCCATAAACTGCACAACAGAAGTGGAAACAAGTTATTTCTCAACCTTCTTAAAGCACTACTTACCTCCAGTTTGTGTTCACTGCGGAGGTGTTGACAGTCTTTTAGATGATACAGACCCTGACATTTCTGGCTTATTTGAGCAATATTCTATTGTTAGACCCATATGCCAGATTTGTAAAAATAAATGGCAAAGATGCAAGAACATGGGGAAAAAATTTCTGCCCAAGAGGTGCAGAAGATAAACTGTTGAATGTTGTTCATGATGAAGTGAAATTGTAACAAATAGAACAGTGTGCATTCTTTGCTAACAATTTATTTCATTATTTTGTCCGAAGGTAAAAGCTGTTCATATTGTATACATGTGCCCAAAATACATAATTTGCACCATTATTGTTATATAATTCCAGTTTTGACTGATAGGGTGTGAAAGTATAATCTGAGACATTGCACAGTGGTTTTAGTACAGTGTAATAATGATTTTTACTTGTATTTCAAAGAAAATAATGATATTTTAAAATAAAATGTAATCGCTCGCCTCTATTTTTTTTATGTCGCTCCTAAATTTTCAAATTTCAGTATTTTAATTTTAAAATTATTAAATCATTTTTTTGACTAAAATCCGAAGACCAAGAAATCAAATTGGTGTGGCCTAAATGAAATTATATTTTTTTTTATATAAAAAGATTAAAAAACTTTCCGAAGGGGGATTGGAAGGATCTAGGGGTCAATAATTAACATGTACATAATTATTAAGGTCAAAATCTAGTAAATGAAAGATGCCTACAGAATAATGAAATTCAGGATATAAATTCTTTTAATGATGGTTCATAACAATAACTTTGTTATTAGGGCGTACCGGGGCTTAAATGTTTGGTAAACACAATAGAAAATCATGTTTTTAACTGTCAATTGCTATGTTATATGAAAAAAATAAGTAAACAATCTCAGATTTTGTCCGTTTTTGACTAATGAAATATATCTCGAATGTATACAGTCTCTCTAAAAACAGCATTAAACAAGCTTTTGACCTCCCCTTTAAAATGATGTCAAATTGAATATTGGTATCGGGATTACTTTTCCCATGATTTAATATAGAATGTCAAGAAACTGTTTTATTTTCTACATAATTCTTTCAAAGCCGCAATGTACGGGAAAAAGATTTAACAAATAAATTATCACGTCATAAAGGTCTAACACCAAAAAGACACTCTGGAATCATTTACTAGATCTTGATTTTAAGGTAATGATCCATACCTCACTACATAGTACATAAATAAAATACGTACAGAATTTTATCAAATTTTACGCTCTTTTTTCAAGCCAGGAGAATACTAACATCAAATAAATTGGTAAATACATTATTTACAAACAGAATATGCACATATCATAAAAAATAAATGCATAAAATCAAAAGACCACGAAAGGAATACTACACGTCGGCCACGAGTTTCAGGTGTGCAATCGGGTGTAACGAAATCGAAGGGTTTATATACCAGGTACCTGCTGTGTGACGGTGCCTGTTTACGAGCGGTGTTCAGCTTTAAGAATATTAGCCTAAGCCTGAAATTTGACTTTCAGAAAATCATTTTTTGACTGATATCCTATGTAAAATGATCAAATTTATTTTTCAAAACAAATACTTTGACGTTACACTTGCTTATTTTTTAAAAAAAATAGATAATTTTTTTTTACAAATGAGATAAAATGAAACAACTTTTCAAAGAAAATTTATTCTCCTATAATTTTATTTACCTACAGAATTCTATGAAATTTTGATAATGTTTACCTCTTAAGGTCCTTAATCAATAGAAAATAAAATTACCCAAAGGACCGGCCTTTTTAGGATCACAATGGGCCTATTTTTGGTAAAATTCATTTAAATATATATTTTTAAAAAGTTCCGTAAAAAATAAATTTTGCATAGGTTTATCACTTCATCTCTCTAAAAAGTATGTTTAGCTTTTTGTTAAATAGAAAACATGATTTGAACAAACCAGTGATCAATCTGTATTATATAAATCGCATAAGATGGTTTTTTTTTTTGAATATCGGTAAGTATTATGAATCGAGATCGGTATTTAGAAATTGCAGTCACATACGCGGAAAACGCTAATTATCTGATATGATTTCAAGACAAAATCTCTATTCAACTATTTTTACTGGTTTTAAAGACTGTTCTAAAAAATGAAATAACTTCTTCAACGTATAATTTTAATTCTAAAACAATTTTTGGGGAAAATATATTTATGCTCGTTGCTAAGCGTATAGAATAAATATGATATGGCTTTAACAAGTAGGTCAAATTATTCCCCTTTGTGTATTTATCTCCCTTATTGCACTGGTATCGATCTCGGTCAGGATTTCAGGATTTTGGATCTTTATGGACGTTCAGGGATTAATGTTCAAAGATTCTGATTAAATTCAACCTTAAAACTTAATGCTGTTTATAAAGGAAAAACGTAAGCGGTCTATATTTTAAAAAAGAGTACGCAATCGACACAACCCAGTCATGTTTTCATTCCGTTGATTAATAATTGATTGCAGTTGTCAGGATTGTTTTAAATCAATTTTTAGGTCAGCTTGGTTTCTTTGTTAAATACATCTATTAGGTCTCAATTAGATCGGGCAAGGACAAGACGTAATAACGCGTGAATTACGTCACACGTTGTTTTGTGACATGGATAATTACCTTAACGAGGCCGGGTCTAATTTGTTCTGCCCTAGATTTTTTAATGAATTTTTTTACATGAATTTCTACTGATATAATTATTATAATTTTAAGATGAAAAAATCAGACATTTACCACACCGTTTGTTTAGGGGGTCATCTCAAAGTTTATTAATATTTAACATAGGACCCTATGGGATTTTTCTTGAAATGTTTCAATTTTGCACATTTTTTTTTTACATTTTTTTTTTTAAACTTCTGCCCTAGGGATTTCTTTTTCTGTTCTACATATAAAAGATATTGCTAACAGGCATCAAATGGTCTAATAAAAAACCCTTTTACCTCCTGGTTTGTTCCAGGGGTCTTATCAAAGCTGTTTTTTGTATGCCCAATTTCAGATAATGGCTATTTTTTATTTGACAAAGGCGGGAATTGTGATCTTTATAGTATTATTAAAACATTCAGACATACAAGTTATAAATGAATATATAACATCACATATTAAGGGTCATTAATATGAAATACATGGGTACTGTCTTGAAATATATGTATTGAGCTATATTTAGGCGGGTTAAGAAAACGTGACAGATGGCTAGGCTTGCTGAACCAGCTTCACGTTTTCGACATGAGCCCAAATATAGCTTATAACACTGTGCCGGATAATTATGCCAGTGCCAAGGTGGCATTTTTGCACCCGCTTAAGATGCAGTTTCGGAAAAATCCATATATACCAAATGATAGACCATTGTCTAGGGAGTTTATAACTACTTTTGTTTTTAGTGTGTTTCACCTGACAGGTGAGATATGTACCTTTAAAAATTAATATCCCATAGGAAAATTATAATTCCCATAGGAGAAACGATTCTCCTACAGGAAATATTGACAATCCTATAGGATTTTCTAAAAATTCTATAGGAATCATATTTCCTATAGGAGAAAGCAATTTCCTGAAGGAATTTGACTCAGACAGGTAGTTTTCCTATAGGAAATTAAAATTTTCTATCGGATTTTATCAAATCCTATCGGAATTGAAATTCCTATAGGAAGTTCTTGTATTCCGATAGGAAATTTCAAATTTCCTATAGGAATAGTGTTTTTCCTGTGGGAAAAATTATTTTCCTGTAGGAATTTAGTTTTGAAAGGTAAATATCTCACCTGACAGGTGAGATACAATGAAAACAAAGGTGGTTGTTAACTCTTTAAACAATGGTCTATCATATGGCATATTTGCATTTTTCGATACATGCAGATTAGACGGGTGCAAAAATGCCACCTTGGCACTGGCATAATTATCCGGCACAGTGTTTTATACTTTGAGACATTTATGTTTATTCTACAATATAATATCAATTTTATGTCTCAAACGAGCTATTTTCAATAAACTTCTCTGAATATCTGCAGTTGAAACCATCACGCCATGGCGTCAACCAAGCAAAAAGATGACGTCACAATGCAAATGAAACGCTGCGCAAAAGGGTGCGTACTCGATCTGTACACGGCCTCGTTAAATTGGCACAGAATGAGAAATCATCCATGCAGTTTAAGTGAAATACTCTTATGCATGTTATCTCAGAAGTACACTGAATGAAACAAGATGCCCATGGGCCACATCGCTCACCTGAGCAACAATAGGCATGATAAAATCGGCTTAATTTGAGTCATTATACAAAATATCTGGACAATGTGGTATAATACATGTCGATCCTGTATAAATAAAAATCAATTTTTCCCCCTGGATATTGTTATGTTTATAATCAAGTCCCTTTTCTAACAGGATGATTTTATAGTCATATCATATGTTGAGCATTGCAGTTCTCAAAAAGATCCTAAACAATTGTTTATATACGGGATATAAACCTACATCAAACTCTGAACCCCTTGTGAGGCCCAAGAATCGTCCAGGGGCCAAAGCCTAAACAATTTTAAAGAATCAGCAATATGTCAAAATGCTTGCACATAAGTAAAACCATATATGATAACATTTCAGTTTTTGTGAATAATTAAAATGTTTTCCTTTGTACAACTGAATCCCCAATATGTGGCGCCACCCTACTCCTCAAAATTTTGATTTTAACAAATTTGAATCTACACTTTCTGAAGTTTCTTTCACCAAGTTACAGCTTTCCTAGGTAAACAATTCTTTAGATGAAGATTTTTCTCTATATATTCCTATGTAAAAATTTGTCCCCCCCCCC
>WFKH01010931.1:16120838-16143098 GCA_016163765.1 Magallana hongkongensis | reverse complement strand
GATTTATGAAAATATGTTAAAAGTTATACTGTATGTAATTTCACGGCGTGTTAATTTTGAATGATTTTTTCGGTTTTAATTTGTGCAAATATGCATGTCTATTCACAATACAAGCAAACTTGTTAATAATATGACGACCCGAGAATATATACATGTACAATATTAGGGAACCCTGCCTTTTGGGGGAGGGGTTGAAAAACTGCCGTTATATCATTGAATTTTAAAGAATTGGCGTGCGTTGTCATCTAAATTAGCATTGTCTGGTTCTAATGAAACTAATGCGGGTGCTGCATCATAGCTAAATTCATAACTCACTTTAATATTGCCGTTTTAGCGGCATAATTTTATAATTTCTGTATACCATACAAGCGTCTAAATAACTCATTTTACACAAAATTCGTATTACATAGAAGGTTTTTTGGTTTACGACGATAAAGCCAACTTTCTGGATAAGCTGCTGTATTTTTTCGGGGCAGTTTGGACGGTCCGATACACTCTAATCGGGTCGCTGTTTGATGTTCTACCAAATTTCAGAGGAAATCTGGGCTAATTTTGTATGCGCCATTGACAACAAAATAAGAGAGGTGCCGGCCACAAAGGCCCATTGTTGGTAATTTCTAATCTACAAACATCGATAGAACGCCAAAGCACCCCACTTTATGCCTTAAAACACATCATAGCAATTTTCCTTCAGGTTGCACACCACTATTAATTTTTACTATATATTCTTACCAAAATTACGCAACTTTAGACACGGGTAGCGAGTTTAAAACAAACTTCTGGGAAAATCCGTCTTTACAACTTTTAAAACAATCGTTCCTAACCAATTTAGTAGCAAAAAACACACAGCCATCCACAAAGACACGAGAGTTTGTTTACATCAAAGTTACACATGTGCTTGAAAATCATGTCCGAGCCTTTTCACACCCCTGCCGAAACAACTGGCATCAAAAATTCAAGTGACCTCGTATTTTTACAAAAGTGGGAAAATCAGGCAGTTTACACGTTGTTTTTCATCTCATAAAAAACTACAGTCCCTGTCGCTGGCGGAAAACCCCTAAAAACGAAGGGGAATTCGGGAATTATTTTGCCTCAGCCATGTTTTGACGTGAACCTTCGGAAAAATAGTGTTGTGAGACCTGCAAGTCTACAGCAATTTCCAGTTCAGTTCAAAGACAGTTCGATCATTCAAAACAGTTGGAGTCAATTTTCAACAGGGTCAATTTTCAACGTGTCGAGGTCATCATTGTTTAGAAAAATCTTTTTCAAACTGTTGAAAAATGACCCCGGGTATAAATTTCACGTCATTTGGTCTCAATTTTCAACGTTGAAAAATGACCCCCGGGTCAATATTCAACGTTGAAAAATGACACCCGGGTCACTATTCTTCGTTACACCGGCTCTATTATGCAACCAGTGATATCCATGAATATTTAATTGTTTGTTCAAATCTGTTATCAAAGCTTGAACAATTCAACTTATGTTTTTAAGTCCGAATAAATAGAATACCATTCCCTTTCCGTGTTTTGGTAAAGCAAATGTGATATGTGTATTCATTTTCCCAGCATAAACCAATTGTAACACATAACGTTTTATATACCTACATGTATATTTCCTGTGTCAAAGTACAGTGTATATAGAGACGAGTTTCAGTTTGTCTGTGTTAAGTACTGTATTAGGTAGAGTTCTCTTTTTCTTGTATTATAAATCTTAAGCTTAAATTCAATATTACGGAATAATGATAACTATATCAAAACAATAATTAAAACGACAATCATTAAAAATAGGGCATTAACATTCTTACCTTACTTGGATTTATCACCTGGAATTTCCTCAGGAAAGTTCTACTTTCGTTTCAACAAATATACCCCCAAAACAAATATTTTCAAAAATATCATTGATTGTGTGGTCAGTGAATTTTTTAAAGATTTCTACCAGACCTCGGGATGCATCTAGATTTTCAAATATAAGAAAATAATTCATAAAATAAATACGTGTTATGATATGAACCCATTGATATTTTTTTTTATTCTTTGAGTATGCATATCATGTCTGGGACAGTTGCACCGACATGAAATAGTAACATATACTGGTAGTCAAAATTTGTAAAACATCAGATAGAGAAGAAATATAAAAAAAATCATTTTTTAAAAAGAAATTGAATCAAATTGTCGAAATTTTAGAAATACTGCTAATTTTTAAAATCTAATCTATCCCGATAAAAAACAAACTGATCCCGATCTAATTTGCAAAATCAAAGGCCGGAACGGCCACAAAGGCGTCGAGCTGACATTTTCTTTAATATAGATATCATTAATTTGAATTTCTGTATCAATAGTCGTATATCAAAATAATATCAGAATAAAAAAAGTAAATGAATTTATGTTTTGTGTAACTCAAATTCATGCAACTGCCGCTTTAAAAAAAAACATAACATATTTTTATCTGCAATTTTAACATCACCACGTGATCGTACACTCAGTATATTTCCTTATAAAATAGGTAGTGATGCATTTGTAATACAATAACTCATCATGGTTAGAAAAATCGAAGAATTTAAATTTCAGAGTTCATAAATAAATTATTTTCTTTCTGCTTTAAACAGTATTTGAACAATTTTCACAGGTTCATAATTTGAACGAGGATACAACACATAAAAAGTGTTTCCCTAATTATAATAAAACATACTTTTAGTTATTTCAATTCCCGTTTGAAACAAGATTACCTATGGTATGGTTGTTTACAAACAAATCCACACCACGTGCGTTGACCTGCCGTATCTATAATGCTCAACCAAACCAGCTGCAATATTGCAACAAAATCACAAGATACGTTTATCGCTTACATTCATTCTGGAGACCGTGTCCGATAACAAATAAATTTAAATATTAAATTTTATTTTTTTTCGGGCACGGTCTCCAAATAAAATGTAATCGATAAACTAAAAAAATATTTAGTTAATTTTTACGCAGAAGGATAAAACGTTCGCTCAATAAGGACCTGGGGTCACCCGAAAATAGTTCTCCAAAATGAGTGTATTAATGAGCACTTATTTAACTCTTTTACAAATGAAGATAAGAATGTAAATCTACTTTCTTTTTTTCTATATCCTAAGGAGACCAGAGGTCACCTTACGTCCTAAATCAATGTCGTAATCATTTTGTTAATCAATACGGAAATAAAATTCACCTAACAGCTGTTTAGTGACATTTAACAATATGGAGATTTATCAGAAGTGATCAACTGAAGGGAGACCAGGGGTCACATTAGGTGGAATGTCAATGAGGAGGCCATCATCCATTCGAAGACCAGAGGTCATCTTCTGTCATTTTACAAGATTAAGATTTACTATAAGTCTGTCATTGTAGAGAGACTAGGGGTTAAATTAAGTGGAATGTCCGTATGAGACCAGAGGTCACCTTAGGTCCTAAAAATTAAAAAAATAATTTTGTTGATAAACAGAGCAGGGGCCACTTTAAGTAAAATATTCATTATAATGAGCCAAGAGGTCACCTTAGGTACTAGGTATTTTATTAATCTATGGGGAAACCAGAGGTCACCTTTATACATTTTTAAGGATGGAGATTCACCAGAATCATCTACGGTAGAGAGACCAGGGATAGTTATTAATACGCTTACAATAGAGGTCACTTTAGGTCCTTAATCAGTGTAGTTATAATTTTGATAATCTATAGGAAGACCAGAGATCACCTTATGTCATTTTTTAATATGGATATTCACCAAAAGTCAGCCACTGTAAGAGACTACCTTATCCTTAAGTGGAACTTTCAAAAGGAGACCCAAGGTCACCTTAGGTCCTAAATCTATGAAATGATTTTGTTATTCTTTATAGGGAGACCCTAGGTCACCTTAAGTGGAATATCCAAAAGGAGACCAGAGATCTGACCTTAATGCATTTTTGAAGATGGAGATTAGTTCACCAAAAGTTAGCCACTGTAGGGAGACTAGGGGTCACCTTACCTCGAACACCAATAAGGAGACCAGAGGTTACCTTAGGTCCTAAACCAATAAAATAATGGAATTTTTCTTTACTAAATAAAAGTTTTTAGCTTAAAACATAATTTCTAAAAATTCAAAGTAGATCTGATGGTTATTACGTAGACCACCCAGCCTCCTTAATATATTAATTCTTTTTAAAGATAGAGATTCACCAGAAGGCATCCACTGTAGAGAACTCAGGGGTCACTTTAAGTAGATTATCCAAAAGAAGACCTGAGGTCACCCTAGGTCCTAAATCAATGTAGAACTTTATAATTTTATTAATCTATAGGAAGACCAGGGATCACCTTTTGCCATTTTAGAAGATGGATATTCACCAGAAGTCAGTCACTGTATGGAGACTAGTGGTCACGTTAGGTATTAAATCAATGAAATAATAATTCTGTTCACCT
Organism: Magallana hongkongensis; assembly: GCA_016163765.1. Lineage (NCBI taxonomy): Eukaryota > Metazoa > Mollusca > Bivalvia > Ostreida > Ostreidae > Magallana > Magallana hongkongensis. The sequence continues at coordinate 16,138,686 of WFKH01010931.1, read as the reverse complement.
ATAGGGAGATCAAAGATCATATTATGTCATTTTACAAGATTTTACAAGGTTGAGAGCTTCAACATAAGTCAGCCACTGTAGGGAGACCAGGGGTCCCCTTAAGTGGAATATCCATTAGAAGACCAGAGGTAACCTTAGGCCCTAAACCAATAAATAATTTTGTTAATCTAAAGAGCATGGGTCACTTAAAGTGAACTATTCACAATAACACCAGATCAGAGGTCATCTTAGGTCCTAGATCAATGAAGTAATAATTTTGTTAATCTATAGGGAGACCAAATGTCACCTTAATGCAGTTTTGAAGATGGATATTCACCCGAAGTCAATCACTCTAAGGAGACTAAATATCACCTTACTTTCATAAGGAGACTACAGGTCACCTTAGGCCCGAAATCAATAAAGTAATAATTTTGTTTTCTCTAGGGAGACCAGAGGTCACCTTATGTCATTTTACAAGATGGTGCAACTCACTAGAATTCAGCCGCTGTAGGGAGACCAGGTCCTAAATCAATAAGATAATACTTTTGTTTATCTATAGGGAGACCAGAGTTTACCTTATGTCATTTTTGAAGATGGAGATTTACTAGAAGTTAGCCACTGTAGGGAGACCAGGGAGGTCCATTAGAAGACCAGAGGTCACCTCACGTCCTAAATAAATGTCGTTACAATTTTGGTAATTAATACGGAAATAAGGGGTCACCTTATTTCATTTTACAATATGGAAATAAAACAAAAGCCATTCACTGAAGGGAGACCAGGGGTCACCTTAAGTGGAATATCAATAAGGAGACCTGAGGTCACATCAGATCCTAAATCAATGGAGTAATAATTTTGTTAATTTATATAAACCAGGGGTCACCCTGAGTAATATTCATAATTAGACCAGAGGTCACTTTAGGTCCTGAATCAATGAAATAATAATTCTGTTCATCTATAGGGAGACCAGAGGTCACCTGAACGCAATTTTGAAGATGGAAATTCACCAGAAGCATCAACTGTAGGAAGAGTAGGGGTCACCTTAAGTAGAATATCCATAAAAAAACCAAAGATCACATTAGGTCTTAAATCAATGTAGTTGTAATTTTGGTAATATTTTCTATAGGAAGACCATGGATCACCTTCTGACATTTTTGAAGATGGAGATTTACCAGCCATTGTAGGGATACCAGGGGCCATCTTAAGTAGAACATTCTTAAGGAGACCAGAGGGCACCTTAGGTCCTAAATCAATGAAAAAATGTTTTGTTCATCTATAAGATTACTAGAGGTCACCATATGTCATTTTTTGAGATGGAGATTGACCAGAAGTCAGCCAATGTAGGGAGACCACACACCAGGGGTCACTTTAAGTCAAATGTCCATAAGGAGACCAGAGGTTACCTTAGGTCCTAATTCAATGTAGTAATTATTTGCTAAAATATAGGGTTATTCATTTTCGAAGATGGAGATTCACTAGATTCAGCAACTGTAGAGAGACCAGGGGTCACCTTTAGTGAAACATCAGTAGGGAGAGCAGAGGTGAAATCAGCTCCTAAATAAATAATTAATTAATAAGTAATAATTTTGTTACAATTTATAGGGAGACCAGATCTAGAGGTCCTATGTCATTTTACAAGATGGACATTCATTTTACAAGAATGGACATTCACCAGAAGTCAGCCACAGTAGAGAAACCAGGGGTCACCTTGGATGGTGTATCCGTGAGGTTCCCTCTGGTCCCCAATCAATAAAGTATTATTTTCGTTAATCAAACAGGAGATCAAGGGTCATCTAATGCCATTTTGAAAATGGAGATTCACCAGAAGTCAGCTACTGTAGAGAGACCAGGGTTTACCTTAAGGAAGGAGTCTTCTCTGGTTTTCGACTTATCAAAAGTAAATTTGATTTAATGTTTATTAAATCAAGATTAAAGGAAATCAAAATATCATATTTTTCTTTCTCTTATACTATAATACAACTTGGCATGGAAAAAGTAACCAAAGTTAAGAATCTAAGAAGGACTATATTTTTGGCGGAATATTGGCGTAGGAAAATATCACATGTTTTTGCAATTCAAAATTGCTGTAAATTCATGAGATTACTTAGCATTTTAAAAATAGTAACATTTATAAGGGATTTTTTAAACTAATGTGAACTAATAATAAGATACTTGAGTTTCAGAATATGTTTTTAAAATATGATTTGCCTATCAAATTGCATTTTTATTAGCTTTTTGAGCGCTCATTTTAAAATAAATTTGTGTGAAAAAATCACTTAAATCAGATTTTCTCTCTTATTAAATGGTCAATATAATAGCTTTTTTGTCAATTTATATCTTTATGTTAAGTCTTCATAATATGAAAAAATCAAAATTATTTTAATATTGGAAGCATAGAATAATAATCAAAATATATTCAAAATTTAAGAAAATTAGAGGAAATGCGGGCTAAGCAATATCAATTTTAGTATGCATATTTATTTCAATTTAGTAGTATAAGCCGATAGACATTCTGATTATCTATCATTTCATTGAAAAATAGAAACTTCATATCTTCAGTCTACCTAACTGCAGATAACTAGATATATTTTTATCATTCTTCAAGTTGAGAAAAAAAGGTTGTGACCTTGACCTGATTTTGATGCGAAAACAAGAAGGTCAAATTTAATTAAACTGATAAAATTATTTGGTTATATGATCTTTTTGACTGTGTAAAAATATCGTGAATTTCTTAATATAAGAAGTATGTCTGATAACGAGAAGACTCCTTCCTTAAGTGAAATATTTAAAAGGCGACCAGACGTCAACCTGGGTCCAAAGTCGATGTAGTATTAATTTTCTTAAATGATACGAAGTCCAGATGTCACCTTATGCCATTTACAAGAACATCAATAAGGAGACCAGAAGTCACTTCACGTCCTAAATCAATGAAATAATTATTTTGTTTATCTATATGGAGACCAGAGGTCACTTTATGTCATTTTACAAGATGGATATTCCCTAGAAGCCATTCACTGTAGGAAATCCAAAGGTCACCTTTGGTAATCGATCTATGTCGTATAATTTTGTTAATTAACAACGGAGACCAGAGGTCACCTAATTTCATTTTACAAGATGGATATTCAAAAAAGTTATCTACTGTAGGGGGACCAAGGGTCACCTTAAGTGGAATATCCCAAAGGAGACCACAGGTCTCATTAGGATCTGAATTGATGTAGTAATTAATAATTCTGTAAATGAATACGGTGATTAGAAATCCATTTATGTTATTTTACAAGATTAAGAATCATAAAGTGTCATCTATTGTAGGTAGAGGTCGCCTTAGGTCTTGGATCTATGTCGTAATAATTTTGTTATTCAATACGGAGACCAGAGGTAATCTAATGTCATTTTACAAGATGGAAATTAACCAAAGTAATCCACTGTAGAGAGAACAAATTAAGTGAAATATCCATAAGGAGATGAGAGGTCACCTTTGGTCCTAAATAAATGTAGCAATTTGTCAATCAATACGAAGACCAGATGTCATCTTCTTTTACAACGCAGTACAGTTAAGGCGGCCAATAAAAATATCGGCGAATTTTTGTAATGAAAACACGTATATTTTAGTTCATCGGACATGTCCTTTTTAAAATCAATAGCAGTCGCTCAAATGCAATATATTTCTGAAATATATATATAATAGTACAATATTTTATGTTCATAGTGGTCACGTGATATGGCAGTCTCATGGTACAAGCAGATGTGTTTGTGGTTTTGAGGTCATTTAAAAATGTGAATATTGCAAGGGCATAATCATGTCAAAATTCACAACTGAATTATAAAATAACTTGATGTTATATAGTAGAATTTAAAAAATGTTGTGAACTTTGTAAGATAATATTATTTGTTAGAAAAAACCATAATTTATAATGCATATGTTGAATAATTTTGAAGGTCACAGTGTTAATTTCATTAAAAAATAATTAATTTGTGAGATTTCACAAGGATCTTAGAAGTTTTTAAATTACATAGCATATTTCAAATTTACATGTAAAAGTTTGTCATGATCAGATAAGTGTATGCCCTTGCAATAAAGTCATTTATTTGGGCACCCAGGCCCCGCCGCCACCAAACATAGTTGAGCACAAAACTCAGCCTCAACTCTGAGAAAAAACTCAAATCCGTAATTTCAACCTCAAGTCACCGCCACCAAATACTTGAGAACATACTCAAATAAGATATTTGAGTACGTACTCAAATTCTATGAGATAGCTCTTAACCTTTCTCAAGTATATACTCAAGCATTAAAAATGGCTGCGCACAGACGACAATTGCGACGTCGCCGTCGTCAATTGTTAAATTATCCAGTTATTTCAAGAAGGGTCATTCGAGACAGGATGAACCCCTTGGAAAGTTACTCGGGGGAAGAAATTTTTGATCGCTTTCGGTTTCGACCCCAGACAATCCATTTTATTATGGAGAGAATTGCGCCGACCCTCACTCACAACACAACCAAGAACTGCGCCTTGCCCCCGGTCCTCCAACTTCTTACCTGCTTGCGCTTTTTAGCGACGGGGGCATTCCACCGCCTTGTTGGAGACAGTATTGGAGTTTCTGAAACGACCACTGGAAGATGCTGTCATGCAGTCTGTGATGCTATCGTACATAATATGCTTGCAGAGTCCATCGTATTCCCAAAGGATAATCATGCGAGAGAAACTAAACAACAATTTCTAAAAGTAGCAGGTATAAAAAACACCCTCTCACTGAAATAATGTCATAATCCACCAACACTGTTCGTCTGAATTGTACTTTCTGTTTTGATTTCCACAAAGAAAGATAACCCGCAATGAACAGATAACTCTTCCAATAAAATCAAAGTATTGCAAAGGGGTAAAAAATCTACAAACGAAAATGCTGCATATAATAAATGCAGTAGAATTCGTTGATCGTTCTACACAGGCCAACTGCGATTTTAATTATGGTGAAGTTTAATGCCTTTAATTGGAAATTTTGAAGTGTTTTTATTTAACAAATATATTTTATTAAAAAGGAAATTATTATAATTTCAAGAAATAATCTGGAATTTTCAGAATCACATGTTACAGTACCTTATAATTTATATCAATTGTCATATGCATCAATTTTATTTTCTGTCAACCTTCAAATTAATATCTTATTTTAGGATTTCCAAACGTTTTAGGGTGCATTGACGGCACTTTTATCAGAATCATTGCCCCTAACGAGAATGAGCCCGACTATGTCAATCGTAAAGGGTTCCACTCACTGAACGTACAGGTAAAATTTCGATGAAGCAAAATTAAAAAAATATTCTCAGCCTAACGAGGAGCAGATTTTTTTAAAATCGTGATTATTTAACATAATTGTTTGTTTCCACAGGCTGTCTGTGATGCCAACTACAAAATTACTAGTATCTGTTCGAAATGGCCCGGCAGCGTCCACGACAGCCGAATATGGCGCGAATCTGCATTATGTCAGAAGTTTGAGAATGGTAGTTGGCTAGTACTATATGCATGCATAATTCAAAATACACATGCATAATTAGTAAGAACAATGAATATAAATTCACAAATCCAAAATAATTACTACACACCGAGGTATGATTTCATTCTGATACAGGTATTTCATTTGATATAATAGGTGAACATAACGGATTTCTGCTAGGAGATTCCGGTTACCCATGTAAAAGATATCTTATGACTCCATTTCTCAATCCCTCTACTGTCCCTCAGCAAAGGTTCAACGCATCACTGTGTAAAACAAGGGTGATGGTAGAGCAAACGTTCGGAATCTTGAAACGCAGATTTGCCTGCCTTCACGGAGTGCTAAGGTATACCAAAATATCAAGCAAGAAAGTGTGAATTTTCTGCATCTAATTATTAATATTTACATAATTCATTATCTTTGCCTGTAATAACACTACGTGTTGATTTTGTACTATACGGTCCAATAAATTCAAATGACGTATAATTGGGACGCAAAATTATCACCTCACAATGTTTAAAGAATGATTTCTAATGCCTTAAATAATTTGTTGCAATTCAAAAAACTAAAACGTACAGATATCTTACCATCTCGTCAATCCTAGGACATCTCCGAGCCAAGCTACGAAGTATATCACTACCTGTGCAGTATTGCATAACATAGGGATAGAAAGGGGTGATATCATAGAATCAGCACAAGAGGAAGTTCATTTGAACGGTGGAAACGACAACAACGCATTTGCTGGAGATGGTGTCAACATGCGTAACTACATCGTGGATACCTATTTCAGATAAACAGTATCCATTTGTTTGGCAAGTATACTGAAAAAAGTAATTAAAGACATATAATGCAAATTCAAATACTAGTATCTGTGCTTTAATTTGTCTTAATTAAACCAGCAAAAGTATGGTACTGTAATTCGATAAAATAAAGTATCTCAGATAAAAAGTCAATATGGAAATCCACAACTAATCTAATTATTGGAAAAATTGTTTCCTTTGCCGTAATCAGTTGTTACATACTATATCTTAATAACACCTTTGCTAGCCAAGGGTACACGTGATCTGTTTTTTTTCTTTTGGTATGTCATATACATTTATAGTTCATTACTTACGCATGTATTACTTGTATTAGTATATACAATGGAATGAGGATATCGCTCCTCAAACTGACGAACCATACATGCTTTCTTTATTTCAATAAGCTCTTTCTCTGCTTCTAGTTTTTGTTTTTCAATTATCAATTTTTCAATTTCGACCTTAATTCTCTTGTTATCCAATCTTAAATTTTCTAACTCTTCTTCTTCCAACACATCCTTCATTTGTTTTCTTTTTGACTTTTTTGAAGCAGTTGGTCGCTCCGATAAAGAGGACGACGTGGAGGCCGATGGTTTAGACGTTGACGAAGTGGACGATGTTGTTCCGGAAGCCAATGTGATAGATTCCACATCCTTTGATGTTTCTGTTGTTTCTAGATTTACATTTTTATAATTAGTTTTTCAGTTACCTGTGTGAGTTGTACATGTATATTCATCATAAAAAGAAATTCTATCGATGCCTATATATATTCGTTTGAATATAAGTACCTGTGATTTATAAAAAAAAATTGAATGTGAGTAAATGTGAAGTAATGAGATGATTTTAAAATTGGAAGTTTGTTGTTCATATTACCGTCAATGGCGTCAGTGTCGATACCGTCCGCCAGACCGCATATCTGTGGCCTTCCGTCAAATGCTTGCATCAGTGCGTCCTCCGATGCTGTTAAAGAAGGAGGGGCCGGACCTCCTCCTGTCTTGGGCCTTCGAAGCATATCGATTTTTTCTTTACCTGCGTCAATTAGTTTATGTTTCTTAAAACCCTTATCAATTAACAACAGTGTGATCCTTTTATTTTTTTAAAGGAAAAAAAATAAGCTATTATGTATATTTAATTTGAGTCAGTTTTTACAGATTGATTCCTTTTTTATCTTCGCTATAAACATTATCCTTAAGTAAACAAAAACTTCAAAATCTATAGCCATTGATTCACTCTTATAAATACATAAACAGTCTTTTGCATTATATTTTGTAAAACAATAAAAGTTTTGATATGGAGGTGGCGACATTGCAGCGAGTTATGTAATTTTTTTCTGCAATGATTGCTACCTTCATAACCCGCATGAATCACCAAAGAAAGCATTTTATTGTTTATATTTACATCATTAAGTAAAATCAACTAAATTACTGTTAATGTACATCAGTATGTTAGCTAAAAGAAACGGTCAAATCGTCTCCTATGATCAAGATTATTTTGTGCAGTCCGTGATTTTTCTTAGATCGCTGTAAGTTTCGACCAATCGATAAACGGGGCGTGTATATTTCAGTCTGGCTGTTTCTATAGAGCTATAAATTCACTATAAGTTTCCAAAATAGAGGGAATTATACCCGGTAGATGTAAATATAATATGAATGAAAGTCAATTATACGAGGGTTGTTCGGAAATTATTGAGACAACACAAATATTTCTTTTTCTAAGTGACGAATTTTAGTGAAAATTGGCATGAACATTGAAGAAACGTAAACAAATAATTGAGCAAAGTAATATTACAAAATAGTTAATAATTTGTTTACGGAAGGTGCATAAACAAGTCGGTGGTCGAGGTACCCGGCGAACGCACAAACCCAGAGTTTAAAATATTCTTAATAAATATTAATTAAAAATAGTTTGTAAACTGTATATTTTTTAGAAATTTCACAAAATATGCAATTTTGTGAATTTTTGGAAGGTCGTGTGAAGAATGAATGTAATTTTTTTTTTTATTTCCTGTAGAAAATCAGTAAGATTTTTTTTTTTAAATTTATTGATTATGAATACATTTTCCTAAATTATAACCTAACATGATGTATTTTGGTGCATAATTTAATGAGTATGAAATCATGCTTTGTTGTGTTAAAATCTGGCTGTTGAACTTTTGGACCATGTGGGCTGCATGAAGCTCACTGTATGGAAATAAACGTGCAAAGGTATGAATGTTTTGGCATTTTTAGTAAGTTCATAAGTTGTTTTGACTGTTCAAATAAAAAAAGTTTGGCTTGTGGTTACTACGGGTCATTGAATATAGGCAAGGTTTTTTTTAGCTTAACAGGAATAAACAAATTATGTCATTAACTTCAATTTTTTTTTACGTTTATAAAAGATATCCTGAATGACTTTCTGGTAAAATTTCAATGATTATTATTTCAATGAGTAGGAGTACGTTTGTAATGTCTCAATAATTTCCGAACAACCCTCGTATATTTAAGACTGGAAACGTTTCTACAGCAAATAGAAAAAAAAATATCGCAATTAGAAAGAACAATATAAATGCAAAAATAAAACAACAACTTGAAACTTAACTTTTTTTTATCAACAATTTTCAAAAATACCTCGCTGTTTAATGTTGTTGAATTTTTTTTTGACAGTTTCGATGTCCCGGTCATTTCTGTAGTTCCTGCAATAACATCGCTTTTATTATTTTTTTTTTTTTGCAGGAAAGTATTCTGAACTATAGCCATATAATGTATCATGCAGGTGATTTGGGACGGTGACTTATGACATGTATAAAGCGCGGCTCTACATCAAATTTACTATTGGTACAGCAATACTTTAAACCATTAATCATTCCGGCAGATGCTCACGTATGGCTATTTGCTTTTAAAAGTACCCTCATTATCGTTTACAACATGCACAAAGAAAAGGTACGTTGCAAAACAGTCTTGAGTCGAAATGACCCGTTACCGATACAACATTCAGGGGAGATGACTTAAAATAAAAACAGCAGCAATTCGAGGTAAAAGTAAGGTTTGTTAAAAACCCCTAAAAATTGTTAATTAAGTGTAAATTCTACAGCGATAGTTCTTACGAATTGAGGGTTTCTGCAATGGACGTCCAAGTGGACTCTTTCATTTGTCCATGTTTGCCTTTTACCCCCGAGCCTCTCATTTTTCCGAAAAGGGTGTCCTCAAACTTTAACACCTCTTCTATCAGAAGAATTTCCTCCTCTGAGGTCCAGTTGATGCCCCTTTTCTTCATTAAATTTTTTTCTGCCGGAGCCTCTACAGTCTCCATGTTTTTTCCGAGAGGTAAACAAAGCAGACGATATGATTTAATACGTAACAAACAGTTTTCGTAATATTGTTGTTTATTTTCTACATTCATTGAAAAAAAATGACTGAGTAAGTACTCAGTAGAGTTGAGAACTAAAAATATCCTACTCTACTGAGCACATACTCAATGTAGTTGGTGGCGGCGATTTGAGAAATTTCTCAGTTGAGGACGTCCTCAATACTTGAGTTGAGAATTGAGGCTGAGTACAATAATCTTTTGGTGGCGGCGGGGCCAGCTTTAAAATATACGATATTTTATACAAAACCGAGGTTGCCTCTTAATACGATGCATAATTATAACAAATTGAAAATAAGACTATATAGGTAGCATTCTACTAATAATAATGTTAATCAAAATATTCATTTTTCCGTTAATTTATGAATTTATTTTTCATCGCTAAAAAACCGCATGATAGCCTTCAATGACTTAACTTAATGCGTCATTTTGAAGCATATGACGTCATATTTTGTAGTACAGCGAGAACGACCTCTCGCTTATTTTTTAGTGTGTACGATATAACAGATATCGAAATTGTAAGTAATAGCATTCGTTGTTCTTAAATAAAAGAATATCATAAATTAATTTTGCCAATAAATGAATTAATTAGTACTTTCGAGGTTTGTAATATTCTGTGATGTCATAATGCACATTTCCCGTACTTTTTGTCTGAACGGAATTTATTGACAGCCTTAAGGAAGGAGTCTTTTCTGGTTTTTGACTTGTCAAAAGTAAATTTGATTAAATAGTCATTAAATCAAGATGAAAGGAAATTAAAATATCATATTTTTCTTTCTTTTTTACAATCATACCGCTTGGCATGAAAATAATAATCAAAGTTTAGAAACTAACAAGGACTATATTTTTGGCGGAACATTGGCGTAGGAAAATATCACATTGTTTGCAATTCAGAATTGCTGTAGATTCAGGAGTCTTTTTAGCATTTTTAAAACAATAGCATTAATGTCGGATTTTTTCAACTAATGTGAACTAATAATAAGGTACTTGGGTTTCAGAATATGTTTTTAAAATATGATTTGCTTATCAATTTACATTTTTATTAGCTTTTTTAAGCGCTCAATCTATATATAGATTTGTGTGAAAAAATCACTAAAGTCGGATTTTCTCTCTTATTAAATGGTCATTCTATTAGCTTTTCTGTCAATTTATATCTTTATGTAAGGTCTTTATAATATGTAAAAATCAGAAATATTTCAATATTGGAAGCATAAAAAAATAATCAAAATATCTTCAAAATTTAAGAAAATTAGAGGAAATGCGGGCTAAGCAAGATCTTTTTTAGTTTAAATATTAATTCCAATTTAGTAGTATTAGCTGATAGACATTCTGATATTCTATCATTAATTGAAGAATAGAAACTTCATATCTTAAACAGATGTCTACATAACTGCAGATAACTACATTTATTTTTATCATCTTTTAAGTTGAGGGAAAAGGTAGTGACCTTGACCTGACCTTGATGCGAAAACAAGAAGGTCAAATTTGATTAAACTGATAGAATCATTTGGTTATATGATTTGTTTGACTGTGTCAAAATTTCATGAATTTCTTAATATAAGAAGGATGTCTGATAACGAGAAGACTCCTTCCTTAACTGTGCTGCGAAGATGGAGAATCACCAGAAGTCATCCACTGTAGAGAGACCAAGGTCACTTTAAGTGGGATGTCTATTAGGAGACCAGAGGTCATCTTGGCTTCTAAAGCAATATAATATTTTGTAAATCAATACGGATACCAGAGGTTATCTTATGTCATTTTACAAGACGAGAAGCAAACACCACATTTATATTGTTTATTAGGAAGAACATAATTATTAGGGGGAACAGGTGTCACATAAAGATGTTAATGAATACGAAGACCAGAGTTCAACTTATATTGTACATCATTGGGGAGACCAGAGGTTGCATAAGTTATAAGGAGACAATAGGTTTAAAATGTGGTTTGTGAAGAATTATAACCCAAATCTACTGAAAACAAAAGCTCAGATGACAAGCGAAAACGGTACACATGTTTTCTTAATTTTTTGTCGTCAAAGTGGGTGGGAGAAGGGGTAAAAGTTTGCTCGTCTTCATGTATTTCTCAGATGCAAATTCACAATGGGTCCGTGTTTTCTATGTTTATTTTTTGCAATTTGACTAATTTTTGAATTTGATAAGTGAAAATCCAGGGAAGTGGTGGGTGGAGCCGGGGGGGGGGGGGGGGGGGGGGGGGGGAAGTGGTGAACTCCAACCCTTACCACCTGTAGACATGGGAACACCTACTCCGTAATAACAATAAAGAGACCAGATGTTAGCTAGAGTGTTAAGTTGATAAGGTTGCCTATGTGGTATGATGTAGCTTTAGGGAGACCAGAGGTCACCTAATAACCTTTATTACAAAATCATTATACCATTATCTTAAAGTATCGGTAAAAAGTCTAAGGGGGGGGGGGGGGGGGGGGGGCAAGACTACAACTTCCTACAGGCTAGACCTACGTACACAGAGTATGGAGGTCACCTACTTTGATATTTTAATAAGGAGGATTTTGTGTTACATTAATGACGTCACCTATACCTTAGCATAGCATTAGGGAGACCACAGGTCACCTAATGTCTATATAACTTATATCATATATCTTAAAAATAACAGTCAATGTTGGATTCTTTATCCTCTATAGTATCTTTCCTATCCTTAAATGGTTATTTTTTCGAAAAATACATTTTCTGTTTGTTGTTTTACATTTCTAAAGGCTAAGTAGTGGTACAAGTTATTCTACTTTCACTTTGCAGTTGCAGTGCACTACATTTTGTAGCGGAGTGCACAGATTTGGTAGTTGTGAATAAGCAGATGACCTGGGGTCCTAGTTGAGCGTACGTTTTATCCTTGTGCAATTTTTACACCTTATCGTATTCATCCGCCATTTCTTGATTAAGCAAACTTATACTTATGCAATGAGTTTTCAATAATCAGGGAGGCACAGTTGGTTTTTTTTGTGCACAATTTAGTTAAATAAATGGAACAAAAATCTTGTAATACTTTTAATACTTCACGGAACTCATTTCTTATGCGCATTTAGATGGCGGTGCAGAAGAAAAATCTGGACGATCGCAATCTGGACGATTGCTAGAAGACTGCCGAGCATTAGCTCGACGCATTAAAAAATAAAAATCAACATCACTTCATTTGCAGCCAATAGATAAATTTAATGTAATAGTTCACTTAAGGTGGTTCTATACACCACTTTTTGATGACGCAGTACGCAAAAAAGTAAATCTGAAAGCATGTATTTCCGGTACTGGCTGATTTAAACTGTGGCGAATTGTATAGGAACCGCTCTTTTGAAAATTTTGTTAAAGAGGTATAGCGCACTTAATATACGACTTCGCCCAAAATATAGCACTTTTGCAAATATCAGACATTTTCAATAGTGTTCGTACTGAAAATTAGAGAATTATTTCAATTAGTGACTTTTCTAATACAATCATGTATAAAGCGATATATATTTAAAAGACATGCACTGAAAGTGTTAGATGCGTGGCCTAGTGGTAACGCGGAAGTCTTCTTGTGTCGCTGGATCGATTCCACCAGAGAGTAACTATTTTTTCACTTTTTTAACTATTGAAGCATGATAAGAATAGTTTAAATTACAGGTATCTAATCGGCTGGAATTTTTTTTTAAATCAAATTATCTTGTTTAATTCAGCTTGAGTATGACTGAGCACACCCAATATAAACAGATCTCTTCAATAACACTATACATGTATTCTATATACAACAGTTTCTGTAAACTTAGATTCTTTGCATTTTGCTGGACGTTATCACGGTTCAGAATACCAACTGACATTAAACACAGAGTTCTACCCAGATAGCAAGCCTACGTTGGGCCAACGCAAACCCAACGGTGAAAATTGCGTTGGCCCATTGTCAGTTTTTATCATTGGCCCAACGTCATCTTGCTCATCGGCCCAACGTTCAACCAACAGGTTGGCCTGATGTTGGCCCAACGTTAAACAGTTGGTTATCTGACATTGGCCCAACATTGGCCCTACGTATGAAGTTCTGACCAATGTTGACCCAACGTTGGTCCAGTGTTGGTAACGCATTAACAACATTGGACCAACATTGGTCCAACAGTAAATAAACTTGTTGGTTCTATGTTGGTCCAATGATTAACTGATGATTTTCTATCCTGTTGTTCTTTTTGCAGGCCTTTTGTTGGCTCTTTATCGGAAAGGCACTCTGATACTCGCGACCATTTAAAATCCAAAGCACTGTCTACCATACTGCTTAGGATGAATTATTATCAAAACATTCAGTGATGCATTAAAGCTGACAAAAAGTAAAGGCAAATAAAATCCTATTGATAACATTAATACAAATTCAATAAAAATAGTTTTAATTTCTTTGACATCCTCATACGCAGAATATAAGTTTTTAAATTAATAAAGTTCACATAAAAACTAATTATCTGAAGAAAAAAAAGTTCCGTTGAGAGTTAGTAATCATCACTGTCCTCCTCATCCAGTTCTTCGAGTGTTTCAAATCGTTTTCTTGTAGTTTTTCAGTTTCTTTGAGCCTTTCCCTCCCCTCTCTCTGTTGTATTCCTCCATCCCTGTCCCCTGCATACTGGAACCAGTTTCTTGCTATGGCTGTAATTTCCACAGCTGTGGCATTGGGGGCATTTGGGTTTTTTCTAACAATGGCTGTTAAAAATAACAGATGTTATTATTTTAAAATTGAGATTTCACAAAGTAGTGCATGTACAGATGAACTTCAATATCTCAAATACTGATTACAGCAGTAAAGTTGAAATGACAAAGTAATTAAGGAAGTCCCAACCCCTTATTCTTTATGTATTAACCCTAGATATCTCAAGTCATTGGATATATCAATATGTACGCGCTTTTTCTTAATATAAGTCAAACAAACGAAACAACAATACGTGTAACTTTTTCTCATCAATTACACACCGGGACTGGTAGTTAAAGTGTCAATTTTAATATGCATTCTGCACAAACGGAAAATAATGAAGATTTTGAATCACGTATTATATATAACTTCAATGTTATGTGATCCACTTTAAAACAATTAACTTTCATAAAACAACTGTATCAAAGAAAACAACTACTATTGTACTAATACAATGGTACTTACGTTTCTAAGAACAATGTCTAAAATAATCCTTTCTCTTTCTTCTGTTCACTGTACAGCGACCATTCACACGTGCGTTTTGTTCATGAGATGCGAGAGTTTGCAAAGCACCTTGCATAATGGAGCTAATCTGGATGTCCGTTTCCCAGGAAACTGGCCAGTCACCTGCTGAGCCAGTGAATTTCACCACTGACCTAATTATTTGGAGCTCTAAAATGCAGCACTTTAAAACCACGATGCTAAATATAGAATACACACACTGTATATATTTTTAATAAATCTTATATTTTTTTTAATGTATTTACCCCGGGACGTACGTTACGTAATGTGATATACCGTTGCTTATGATTTACATAGTAATTAAGTGCTGTGATATTTAAAACAAATTGAGACAGACTCTTAATTATTCCAATATTACACAGCATATGTTTTATCATCAAATTATGTTAATACTAACGCTTAATTAATATGGTACTCCTGAGCTCATAGTACTGGACCAACGCTGAGCCAACTTTATAAAACCAACACAGCTTAGGTTGACTTACAAATAAACTTACAAAATTTACATGCCCTAAACTAATTAATTAGCAATGTTTTATGTTAACATAACTTGGTTAGATTGACCATCGGCCAACCACAAATACCCAACACATATATGTATATATTTGCTTTGTTTCATGCCGACATATACTACAATATACTAACGTCGGGCCAACATCATATACCCTACACTGATGGACCACCTTTCATACCAACATATCAATTATTGGACCAACGTCGGGCCAACATTACATACCAAACTCAAAGTGGCAAATTTTCATGTCAACATGTTTGTTGGACCAACGTTGCGCCAACATTATATGTCAAACAGAGTATTGGCCACATTTTTTGTAAATATGTACTACAATGGACCAACATTGGGCCAACATTGTAAACCCAACATCGATAGACAAGCGTTCATGCCAATGTATCATCCGTTGGACCAATGTTGGGCCAACATTATATGTCCAACAAAGTATTGGCCACGTTTCATGCCAACATTTACTACAATGGACCAACATTGGGCCAACATCGCATACCCAACACCAACGAACAAGCTTCCTTGCCAACATATCATTTGTTGGACCAATGTTGGGCCAACGTTTAAACTCCGACGCCAACAGTCGACCAACCATCCAACCAACAACCAACGTTGGCCCGATGCAGTCTTGCTATCTGGGTAGATATTTATTTCTCGATGCAGGTGTCCCGAATTTGTGACAAATCAGATGTTACAGACACCATTACAAAAGCAGTATCTATGTTTCGAAAATCATAATGCGACAGGTACCTGAAGCTATATTTAGTAACAGGTACTTTCCGTCCAGACACAGGTGTAGGCGAAATAATGGGAAAAGGCGCTATACCTCTTTGAAAAGATTTAATTTGATAATTGGAAAATTCATTATTTAAAGTACGACGTTTTTAAATACAATTACACTTGTAAATACCTTATTATTTTTAAAGATATAATGTTTATATCATTTATGAAAAAATGACAATAACAAACCGTCAACCATCTCAAAAATCCATAAAACGAAATACAAATTCAAAGCAGAGCAACACGGACCTCCAAGATAGAGGTAGGATCAGGTGCCTAGGAGGAGTGAGCATCCTCTGCTGACCGGTCACACCTGCCGTGTGCTCTTTGTCGTAATCGGGAAAATAAAAACCGCAAAAGTCCGTAGACAATTAGGTAATTAATTATGGTCTAACAATTAGTATGAAAAACGTCAGTCAGCATGCGACTCAGTGGAAGATTGTATTTGCTGACAAGGTCGCCGTATCGACCATAGAACTTACGAAAAGATGACTTTTAACGAGACTATGTTGATATATTTCTCTCAGGTTGGGATACATAAATCCTATAAATTAATTTTCCCCTTTATTTATTTGACTTAGTTTTGCTTTAAAGTGAATATATTTACTTATATAGGCCTTTAATGAAATATGTATGGATTTATCATTCCAAAACAATATTTAGGACATTTTCTTCAACTAAGAAATTGAAAAGTCCCCAAGGTGTTTGAGCCTTGGGACTTAGGAAAGATAACTCCTACCTGAGGAACTTTCATACCAAATAAAATTTTTAAAAAAAATTGTTTTTTTGGTAATGATTTTCATTCAATTTTTTATGTCACATTTATTAAAATACATTTTTTTATAACATCAAGCACCTTTTTCAGATGATTTGTCAACAGAGTAAGAAGATATGAAAATTATATGTTTTGGGGAAATACTCAAAAATTTGCATTAATAATATTTTTGAATGTTATGTAGTGTAATATTTTTTTTTACGTGTCTGAAGGAAATATCCATCATTTGACAAACAATTTTCTTTCAATTTGTTAATATTTAACTTTTTAAAATTATTTTACAAAAACACGAAAAAAAACATTAAAAAATTCTTTAATAATACCTATAGTATCACTATTATCATTATCACCAAAAATACGTGGCCACGCACTATCATGGAATTGAATTTTATCTCTCTGACTTGAAAGAGTGTTCCATATGAAGACTCTCTGTGGGTACATTTTTGACAGTACATACTCAGTTTCCATAGCAACGACATTGAAACATTTCGCTTATGGCCAAAATGACATATAGAGTACCACATAAAAATAACTGGTATGCTCCCTAAATGCATGAAGGTTTGATCATGACATTGGTTTAATTTTATAAACAAGTAATCAATGTACATGTACACATAAATTGATATAAGTGAAATGTACAGATAACAATCCCATCGGTTTGTGTTTCCTAGATTTAGCTTATAAAATAGTGAAAAACAGGCACACTAAATGATATCAATTTAATTTTAAGCAGGCAATTGAAAGCTGGAATAAATATTTTTTTAACAAGATGAGACCTTGGTCTAATAAATACAACCAAAATTGGCTTGGGTATATTCATTGGCTTGCACATACAATTATTTGAAGTTATCGCTTTTCACAAAATTCAATTTAAAGTTACTTCCCTTTGTTGACTCTTCTGTATTGAAGTACAAAAAAGACGTCACAACAACCATTCTCTCACCAGAGGTCGTGCTACACAAGTTTCGCTTACACCTC
>WFKH01010931.1:16090758-16120738 GCA_016163765.1 Magallana hongkongensis | reverse complement strand
TTTGCGTTATAGTTTGATTACTCCAAAATTTTGTAACATCTGTTGTTGTGTTCATTGTGTACTGGCCTTTGAAGCCACCAGTAAAGCAAGAATTTTTAAACTTTGACTTAGATTTTACTTTTATAGTCACTACCTGTGTTCAACTTCATACTGTATTAAAATCATAATTATATAATTGTTCAAACTATAAATATTTGTTTGATTTCTTCCAATTATCAATTTCTATGTAAAATTTTAGCAAAAATTTCAGGAAAATTATCATTTCTGTTTGAGGCCCTATATTTCCAAAAAATGGTGTGTGACATGGGTCACAAATAAAATAAATGAACATTTTAGGTCCCCATCTTTATATCTAAGTGGTTTTCGGATAATTGACATTACTATTATTTCAGGAGCCAACCTCCTTAAGTTACTTTTGTTACTAGATTAAGAACTCTGCTTCTTAGAGGTACTTCTGGCGTTACTTTCGACATTAACGGAAAACCCACTCGTTGCTTTGCAACGAGCTTTGCTCTAGTTCTTTTTTTTCTTTTTCTTTTTTTTTCTTTCTAGACGCGAACTTTGAGGCTTCATATCTTGCTCATTTCTGAACGGTTTTTGCTCAAATTTACAGGGCTCGTAGACATTACAAAACACTATCTAAAACATTTCATAAACTTAAAAATTCCTCTTCCGTTAACGAGTTATTCCCCTTTTAAATTTTTTTAGGGCCTTTGGTTTCCAGACAAAGGCTCCGAAACTATGATAGCAGGGAATGGGAATCCAACGAATTTGAATAACATTGAAGTTGTGCACATCGGTTTTTGTTTTTGGATTACGTTTTTTATTTAGAAAAAGGTAGGGGGTCAAAAAATAGGATTCCAAAAAGTGCAAAAATTTAGACATATTTTCCTTTGTATCTTTTAAACGAAAAATATTTTGTTAAGACATGTAGAATAAAGTTGTGCAGAATCTTAAGGGCTTTCATTTGACACCAATGAAAAAGGGCTGGCCCTTTAAATTAAGGGCCAATAGTGCTTTAAAGGTTTTGCTTAATAACTCAAAAACGGTAAGGATTTCGATATGGCTGTCACTGGAAAAGTTGTTTGTTGGGATCTCATAAAGGTCGTTACAATGTTATTTTGTTGGTGATTTGTGTTGTATGAGTGTAAAAAGCTTTACATGTTAACATGTACCTCGCTTCATTTGGCAAATTGACGAAAGTCTTTGTGCGTACAACTGGCATAAAGTTACCACTAAAAGTATGCATGTTTATACGGTGGCTTTAACTCATTAGAATTTTTTTTTTCAATGCATGCTTTTTTTATGAGTTTAAGTTCTTATAGTGCATAGTCCTTAAAAACGAGAATCGGAAAACAAAACAGTTTTTTTTCTTTTCTAGTAAAACACAAAACGGATTATAAAAATCTATGTATTACATTTTAGTTTTCATACTGCGTGCGTCTAAAATCTACCTTGAATCAGAGTTGTGTGTGTGTATAAGCTATCCCTCGCCGTGCCCGGGGAAATCGGTCACCATGGTCGCGGCTGGGCTACCTAGCGGTCAGCGGTTATCTAATACACAAGAGTCGCGACTCTCATATGCAATTTTACGTAAGCTATCCCTCGTCCGCGGCCGGGAAAATCGGTCACCATGGTCCCGGCTGGGCTACCTAGCGGTCAGCGGATATCTAATACACAAGAGTCGCGGCTCTCATATGCAATTTTATTTAGCCGCTAACAGTTATTCTTCTTCAATTGGATTAAACGATAGGGTGTCAATTAAGAAATCGTTCAGTTAATTAATAAAATAATGTCGTTCTCAATCTAAAGCAATATCAGACATAGAACAATTGTGGGTTTAAAGTAAAAAAAGAACTTCTTTTTGATAGATTTTAGTCATTATACTGCAAACTTTTCAAATCTTCCTGTGTTCTGAGCTGTGCGTTGTACCTTTTCGTAATTTATCATTCGCCCACGACCGAGGAGATCAGCCACTGCTGCACTACCTAGCGGTAAGCGGTTATCTAATACACAAACACTTACACGTACATGAACGTGTTTGAGTTTATATATGTTATATAAGTTTGTCCATCTTGTATTTATTTAATTAAACATTGGAGTGTAAATTAAGAAGTCGTTCTGAAAATTAATAAAAGCGATATTACTTAAAATCGGAAACATCGTCAGCCATGAATTAATGGTTGGTTTGTAAGTCTAAAATGTTTTAAAAACTGTACATATAATGTTTTAAATCAACAAAAAAAATGATGATCATCCCGCGCACATGGCCGAGGAGATCCCGCGCGAGTGGATATTCTACATGTACCTTATCACGCGTGCATGTTTCATATTTTGTACGAACACAACTTTTTTTTTTAAATTATGTTTTCAAATATTTATATTGGTTTTAGATGAAAAGATAAATTTATTACATGTACAGTTGATTTAGTATTGATAAATACGATTGCGTACAAGGTAGTTTAAAAATCAAATGAAATTATAATCAAAGTTCCATGTTACATCTTTGCGGTAGGTGCTGGCACTTAAAAGAATGTCACAAATTGATGCATTCGGTGATTATTTTAAAGAATATTCACATGAGTTTTTAAACAAGTTTTGTTAAGATTCTATCGGTCACATATTAATCACTTCTGTAGTGTTTCTACATGGTCGTTCGTTTCATTGTAAAACTGTTAAAACGAACAGTCGGTCAGAAATTGGTCAGTCTGTGTTAATTCAATCGCCACGTGCGGCCGAAAATCTTGTGTCTTCTTGTGTAGCTTCAGCGCACACATCTGAGAACATATATATCCCCAGGTTATTTATGGCTGCAGATCATCAATTGTTATGTAATTGAGTAACAATATATCGAAGGTTATCGAAGGTCAATGGGTATCGAAGGGTGCTTTCACTACAGTGGTCAATTGGAAAACAATAAGGCTTTTATTCGAAGTCAATCATCTTCACAGTAGAGGTGAAAATGTGGTTAATAAATTAACCTGTTGAACACGCTTAACTTCTGTAGTTATGAGCAGAGTAATATATATTATAATAATAAGTTTTAAGTCAAAGGAAATTTGTTTCTGGGATATAGTAGTTATGAAATACGACTACATTATGCAATGCAGTCGGTCGCCATAGAAATCATCAAAGTACTGCAAGTGTCGACAGATT
The DNA here is from genome assembly GCA_016163765.1 of Magallana hongkongensis. Classification (NCBI taxonomy): domain Eukaryota; kingdom Metazoa; phylum Mollusca; class Bivalvia; order Ostreida; family Ostreidae; genus Magallana; species Magallana hongkongensis. The sequence goes on along the minus strand of WFKH01010931.1, from coordinate 16,117,582 downwards.
TCTTCTTTCTTTGGAATACCATGATAGTTCACTTAACTTACAGACTATAATATAGCGACAGATATGCCTCCCAAAAATATATGCGCTTCTCAAAGTTACACTTAAGTGAGATAGATATGTGTTCTTGGAAATTTTTAATTATTTATTGCTAATTATATGAAAATTGATAACAAAAAAAAAACACCTTTTTTTTGAAGTTGTGTAGCATGAGGTTGTAATGCAACTTAATATGCTTACAAGATTAACTACAGCCAGTGGAATACTAATTGTTTGTCAACAATATATGTATACCCAATCTATTAAAATACAAGATAAATAGTTTCCAGAACTATAATAATATGCATGTGTACATGAAGGTTGCACTCTCATTTGTATGGCTGTAGGTGAGGAGGTAAACGAGTAGCGATGTACTACATACAATGTATGTCTGCATATACGGATTCCGGACCGTGGCTACAGACGATACCCATTGACAGTCTTTCAATACATCTATGCGCAGTTTTATAACTTCTTCGAATTTCTCTAACACGGACTTTCTAATTCTTCCTCAGAATTCCAATTTACGAAAGCGCAATTGAAGTTTTATCGAGTTTTGAAAACTCAGCAGAATATTTTATTTTTTATACCCCCGCTCCGAAGGAAGAGGGGGTATACTGTTTTACCCTTGGGTGTCTGTCTGTCCTTCTGTCTGTCTGTCCGTCCGTAACAAAAATTTCTGTCGCAATTATCTCAGCAACTATTTTTTGCGGATGCTTGAAATTTTAGCATACTATTTGTTTAGGCATGCCATATCGTGGGATATATTTTTGTACCAATCGGACGTCAACTTCTTGTTAAATAACGACTTTGTTTGTTTTTAAGCCAAAATTTTGAAACAAATTTTCGTCAATGATTCCTCAGCTCCTTTTTATCGCAGATGCTTGAAATGTTTACACAGTATTTGTTAAGGCATGCCATATCGTGTGATATATTTTTTGTACCAAGTGAGCGTCAACTTCCTGATATATGACGACTTTGCTTATTTTGCGTATTCACATCAGAGCGGGGGTATCACTAGTGAGCATTGGCTCACAGATATCTTGTTTACTCTGAAATAGTATAAAACAGAAGCAATAATGCCTTTATGGCTTTCGCTTCATCTTCCTTTTTATTCGTATTTTTAACCTCAAATTTAGAACTGTAGGAATTCAGTTAAAAAACTTTTCAAAAGCTTTGAAAACCATACCAATTAGAAATCATTTAGATTCAAATTGACACATGTCATTGATGAGACATTGTCGGAACCCACGGGTCTCTTATCTGCTACATTGCTTTCAATGCAGTGTAATGGATAGAAAACACGTGGGTTCCGACGATGAGAGGAGAGTGCAAATGTGCATACAAAACATTGGTCAATACATGCATATTCAAAAAGTACAAAATATTAACTAAAACAAAAATTGCTTTGGACCTGACGGTGTATCATGACCTTGACAAAAAATTATTTGGGCAAGATCAAGGTCACTGGCAGGAAAAGTGCACAAATCGTGTTCGTTCCATATCATTTCTATGAAAAAAAACATTGAAAGTTCTTTCTCACACAAAGATTGCTTATGACCTAAGTGTGTGTAATGATTTTGTTCCAAGGTTATTTTGTCAAGTTCATAATTTGTGTCTGCTTTATACTGTTTTTAAGGAGAAACATTGGAAGTTGCTTTTTCATTTAAAGATTGCCGATGACCTGAGGATGTGTCATGAACTTGACCCAGGGTCAGTTGTGCAAGTTCAAGGTCATTTGACAAAAATGCTACTTTCCTGTCTGTTATATCTTGTATACATGGAAATGATTAGAAACTAAAATTTGACACAAAGATTGCTTGTGACATGTACTTAAATATGTCCTGACTTGAACTTTGATCATTTGTGCAAGTTCAGTGTCACTATAAGAAAAAGAAGCATCCATTATCTTCTAATAGAGAAATACTTTAGTTATGATTGTTTTCTTAGTGGGGAGGGGAGGAATTATTTGTGAGGTTGCTCATAGAACCGCCAGTTGGTCCACAGAGAGCAATCTCCCCCTTTCTCGCAACCAAAATTTCCCTTAAATTAACATAAAGGAAATTAAATTTTGAGGCATTGTTTCCCCCCTTCCCCAACACACATTTTAGTAGAAGGAAATATAATTTTTTATGGCAAATTGAAAACAAATTATATCAAACAAAATAAGTTATAGCTGCCTCACAACTCCCTCCTCCCCTGCCACTACCACGGATTAGATTTTGAAGATTTTAGTAATTTTCATTTATTTGCTTGTTAATTCATTTCGGTTAATTTTGTTCCCCGAATTAAAACGATGCTGAGTGCTTGCATGACCAAACATTATACGGAGAGTTGTCCCTCCCGCTGAGCACCTCTCGTACAGCGCACCCTCAGGTTGGAGAAGGCGTCATCGTTTATTTTTGATTTTCTGAACTTACTTTTATCATATTGACAATCCAGTCTGATTAAAATCACCACCCTTCTGCATAGTGCGTACACTCATTAGGGTCTGATAGGTATCGACAACAGATCATCTTCACATGACCTCCATTTTTGCATACAACCTAAATGTACTCTCAGTTACCAAATACGTGCCTTTATCTGTTAATGAGAGGTGCAACTCTTCAATACTCAGTCTGGGGGTTACATAGAAAGCAGGCATGAATTAATTTGCCTGTCTTCATTTAAAAAGTTCCAATAAATTTTCTAAAGCCCTGATTGGTCAGAACTTTAGGTCGTGTGAAGATGACCCCCTATTAATACCTGTCAGACCCTGTAAGGAGAAGAAGGGTGCTTTTAATCAGACTGATTGACAATCCTTTCCGACAGGAAGCTGCGACGGAAGACCTATTCGTTGCTTTGCAACGAGCTCGGCTCTAGTTGGTATTTTATTATACTGAAGAAAACTTTATTTGTCAGCGATGCAGAATTTCTTGATGATAAACAAATTAGAGTTATCAAACTTTGTATTTAATGCGGCGATCTCACTCAGGTCAGAGGTGTTCCGAGTTTAAAAAGGAGGAAAATCGAATTCTGCTGATGAATGGTTTTAATGACTATTCACCATGGGCAGATAGCATGGATACTATTTCAAATTAGATAAAAAAAACATGTTTATGCGGGCGCCTTCTAGTGATCAGTTTGTCCGTCTGTCCATCCGAGATCGCTTGACCGGAGCATAGCTTCTCTCCCCTGGGCCCAATCTGGCTCATATCTCATCCACAGGATTCCTTTGGGTAAAGGATGTGCAGTGACCTTGAGCATGTTTTTAGGAATAAGGTTAAGGTCATGGCAGAATAATATATATAAAATCCTTGTCTGGGGCTTATCTTCTCTCCCTTTGGTCTAATCTGGCTAATATTCACAGAGTGTCTCTATGGTTAAACAATGTGCAGTGACCTTGAATGAAATTTGTAGGTAAAGGGTGAAGATCATATCGGATCATGCAAAAATCCTTTTTTCAGAGCATATATACTTTCCAATAACCCCTATTTGGCTCAGACTTCACATAAGCAGAGCTTTTGAGTAAAGAGTGTGTAGTGACCTTGAACCTATTTTCAAGGTAAACTGTGAAGGTCAGAGCAGAATTATATAAAAAAATCCTTGTCCGGAGTATATCTTCTCTCCCTTTGCTCCAATCAGGCTCATACATTACCCATATGATGCCTTTGATGAAAGGATATGCAATGACCTCGAATGATATTTGTAGATCAAGTGTCAAGGTCATATCAGATCACACAAAAATCCATATTTTAAGAGCATATATATACTCTCCTTTTAGCCCCTATTTGGCTAATATTTTACCTAAACAGAGCTTATTGGTTAATGGCGTGCAGTGACCTTGAACCAAGTCAATGTGAAGGTCATAGCAGATCTTTTTAAAATTAGTTTTAGACAGTAGATTATTTCCCAGATATGCTTAATCTTGGTCAGATTGAACAAAAATGCCTGTATGTTAGGGGGAATGAAATTGAATTAGAAGTTCTATGCCAGCTGGAAAAATTTCAAGTTATAGGTCAAGGTCAAAGCAAAATTCTCTGAAATAACATTAGCGGGGCCCTTTGAAATGTTCACCATTTCAATGTTGTCTGGTTCATAGTTATTTTACATAGAAAATGTTCACAGAGGTATATTAAAGTAAACTATACATCGATAAGTTTCTGACAATTGATGATGCAACAGGCACACAGTACGAAAGGTCAACCCTTTGAAAAGCAGTGTAGAGGAAAAGTTGCTCAGAATTATGTTTTAAACAAAATTTTTGTTGGTGGCCCTGTTAAGGAGTTTAAGGGTTCGGCCCCTAAAACACAGTGTTTCAGATATAACTTGAACGGTCAACAATTCTTGAACACCTGTTGAACAAAATATGTTTATATTTACAAGACCTTTTATTTGATATCAAAAATACAGCTGGTCCCTCAAGTTAGGGGCCAGGAAGGCTCAAAAGCTTAACTATTTCCGGAGCAATAGTTTGTCATTAATCATAAACGCCAAAAGAGCTTATCAAGCTCAAATTAAAACTTCGGACGATTGAAAGCGGGATATAAGCGTTAAAAAATTGATTTTTACGGAAATTTTAATTTTGCATTCTGGGTTGAGAAAATAGATGTTAGTTCAAGGTTAAGTTAAGTTGTACCTAAAATGAAGTCAAATTTGTTAAGTCGTATTTAAACACATTCGGATTATTTTGTTAAGTCGTTCTTGAAATGGTTAAGGTTTTTAATTCGTACTTAAAACCATTCGGATTTTGTTAAGTCGTACCAAGAATCATTCGATTTTTTTTAATTTTTTTGTACTTACGTTATATTTGTTACTAGATTAAGAACTCTGCTTCTTAGAGGTACTTCTAGCGTTACTTTCGACATTATTATTTTTTTCCAAAATTTTGTGCACGCGATTTCTCAAAAACTATTTGACCAATTTTGACCATTTTTACACAAACGATGAGACGTGATCTGAATTTTATATGTTTTTGAAATTTTTGTTGTCGTCACTTCCGGTCCCGATTTACGGCCGATTTTGTAATTTTTACGAAATATTTTGTGCAGAGCTGATCTCAGAAACTATTAGAGATATGACTACGAAATTTTCAGGATATGAAGACCATAGATTGAAGTTGTGCACTATTATGTTGTTTTACGCCAGTGGCGCCATTTCTTGGAGCTCGCCTATGGACGAAAATTGGGTACGAATTTTTAAACAAAATTTTTGTACGTTTTGGTCTGCATCTTTTTATCAGTTGATATTTTGTTAAGACATATATACCAAAAGTGGTAAAAAATTAAAAGTTCTTTTCCAACAAAATCAAGAAGAAGGGCTGGCCCCTTTAATTAGGGGCCAAGACACTCGTAAACTCTATTGCAAATAAATTTAAAACGATGTAGATTTTGTAATGCATTATAGAAGCAAAGTTGTTGATCATAACAATATCTATCAGAAAAAAATCATTGTTATGCCCTTTTATAACGTAATTAGGGATTTTAAGGGGCCAAAGTCCTTAAACTTTGACGCAATATAACTAGAGCAGGAGACATATTTTGTTAAGCATTTAGGAAGAGAAAATGTCTGCACTGATGATTTTAATTGATTCAACATATCAAAACACCAATGTCTGTCCCCATTAAGGATATATAGGGCTGGCCCCTAAAAGATTCAATCATTTAAATCTCAAAAATAAACAACAATTTTAGATATGTATAAGAACAAGAAATGTACGTATTCGTGAGATCTTTCGTATAAAATCAAGAAAAAGGGCTGGCCCCTTTAATTAGGGGCCAAGCGACTCGTAAGGTCTATTACAAATAACTTAAAAACGGTTAAGATTTTGTAATGCATTTTAGAAGCAAAGTTTTTGATCGTAACAATATTTATCAGAAAAAAATATTGCCACGCCCATTTATTACGTAATTAAGGATTTTTAGGGGTCAACGTCCTTAATCTTTGACGCAATATATCTAGTGAAGGAGACATATTTTGTTAAGCATTGTAGAAAAGAAAATGTTTGGATTGATGATTCTAATCGATTTCACTAATCAAAACACCAATGTCTGTCCCCATTAAGGATATATAGGGTTGGCCCCTAAAAGATTCAATCATTTATGTTTCGAAAATGAACAACAATTTTAGATAGGTGTAAGAACAAAAAATTTAAGTATTCGTATAATAAGATCTTTCGTATAAAATCAATAAAAAGGGGCTGGCCCTTTTAATTAGGGACCAAGACACTCGTTAACTCTATTACAAATAACTTAAAGACGATACAGATTTTGTAATGCATTATAGTAGCAAAGTTGTTAATCCTAACAATACCTGTTTGAAAACATTATTACCACGCCCATTCATTACGTAATTAGGGATTTATAGGGGTCAAAGTCCTTAAACTTTGATGCAGTATATCTAGAGAGGGAGACATATTTTGTTAAGAATTGTAGAATACAAAATGTCTGCCTTGATGATTTTAATCGATTCCACTAATTAAAAAACCAATGTCTGTCCCCATTTAGGATCTACAGGGTTGGCCTCTAAAATATTCCATCATTTGTATATAAAGTTTAATCGATTATTCATTGTATCGTTTTAAAAAATCGAACGGAAAATTTACTCGTTACTCGTAACGAGATCGTATCTAGTTATTATAATTTTTTCCAAATTTTGTGCACGCGATTTCTTGAAAACTATTCTGCCGATTTCAACCATTTTTTCACAAATGATGAGGCATGATCTGAATATTTTATGTTTTTGAAAATTTCGTTATCGTCACTTCCGGTATCGATTTATCGGCCATTTTGTAGTTTTTTACGACCTATTTTGTGCAGAGCTGATCTCAGAAACTATCAGAGATATGAATATGAAATTTTCAGGATAGGTAGTCTATAGTCTGAAGTTGTGCACTATTATGTTGTTTTACGCCAGTGGCGCCATTTCTTGGAGCCCGCTTAGGCACGAAAATTGGGTAAGAATTTTCATTCAAAATTTTCATACGTTTTGATCTGTATGTTTTTATCAGTTGATATTTTGTTAAGACATATATTACAAAAGTAGTAGAGAATTACAAGTTCTTTTCAACGAAATCAAGAAAAAAGGGCTGGCCCCTTAAATTAGGGGCCACGACACTCGTAAACTCTATTACAAATAACTTAAAAATGATAAAGATTTTGTAATGCATTATAGAAGCAAAGTTCTTGATCGTAGCAATATGTATCAGGAAAAATCATTGCCACGCCCATTTATTACGTAATTAGGGATTTTTAGGGGCCAAAGTACTTAAACTTTGACGCAATATCTCTAGAGAAGGATACATATTTTGTTATGCATTGTAGAAGAGAAAATGTCTGTATTAATGATTCTAATCGATTCCACTAATCAAAACACCAATGTCTGTCCCCATTAAGGATCTAGAGGGCTGGCCCCTAAAATATTCAATCATTTGTATCTCAAAAATCAACAGCAATTTTGAATAGGTGTAAGAACAAAAAATGTTAGAATTCGTGTGACCTTTTCAACAAAATCAAGAAAAAGGAGCTGCCCCTTTAATTAGGGGCCAAGACACTCGTAAACTCTATTACAAATAATTTAAAAACAATCAAGATTTTGTAATGCATTATATAAGCAAAGTTGTTGATTGTAACAATATCTATCAGCAAAAATTATTGCCACGCCCATTGATGACGTAATTAGGGTTTTTTAGGGGCCAAAGTACCTAATCTTTGACGCAATATATCTAGAGAAAGAGACATATTTTGTTAAGCATTGTAGAAGAGAAAATGTCTGTATTAATAATTATAATCGATTCCACTGATCAAAGCACCAATATCTGTCCTTATAAAGGATATAGAGGGCTGGCCCCTAAAATATTCAATCATTTGTATCCCAAAATTGAACAACAATTTTAAATATGTGTAAGAAGAAAAAATGTTAGTGTTCGTGAGACCTTTCGTATGAACTCAAGAAAAAGGGGCTGGACCCTTAAATTAGGGGCCAAGACACTTGTAAAGTCTCTTACACATAACTTAAAAACGATCAAGATTTTGTAATGCATTATAGAAACAAAGTTGTTGATCGTAACAATACCTGTTTGTAAAACTCATTACCACACCCATTGATGACGTAATTTGGAATGTTAAGGAACTAAAATCTTAAATCTTTAATGTGCTGTAGGTGAAAAAGCACAACACTTTGTTAAGCATTGAAAATGATATTGACAATCATATACATTATCTTAAAGGGAGGGTTGAGGGGGAATTTTGAAATTGCATTAATATTTTAATCGTATCGTTTTAAAAATTGAACGGAAGATCTACTGGTTACTCGTAACGAGATCGTATCTAGTTATTATTTTTTTCAACAATTTTTGTGCAAACTGTAACAATATATGTTAATGAAATAAGAAGTAATTCATGTACGACTTGATGATAAGAGTTGAGCCTCGTTTTGGAATAAATTGAAAAGTACTCCACACGTGTGTTCTATGACTTACTGAACTTATCCACATATCTGAAAATGACACATGGTGTCAGAAGTGAGTACAACTACAAGTGACTGTCAGTCTTCGGAAAATTACGGTAGGACTATCTGAGACAAACTCTATTGTGCATATACATATTGTCTGTGAACCGTATCGAGGAAATTCGAACTTAACAATGGGCGACGAAGAGGGACAAAACAATTTTATTTTCAATTCCAACCCAATTATTTTGAACATTCCGTTCCCTAGAGCTTTAGACATGAAAGGTGATTTAGCGAATAATTGGAAACACTTCAAATCAGTGTGGAAAAACTATGAAGTAGCAACGGGATTACATGAGAAAGATGACAAATTGCGGTGCGCGACATTCCTAACGTGTATGGGGTCGGATGCACTCCGTGTGTTTGATGGGTTGAAATTTCAAAATGCCGAGGATAAGGAGAAAATTAACGCAGTAATTAAGGCAATGGAGGAGTTTTGTGTAGGACAGACCAACGAAATATACGAACGCTACACTTTTAATAAGCGAGACCAAGAACCAAATGAAACCATTGATGCTTACGTCGCCATGTTGCGAACACTAGCAAGAACATGCAAGTATGAAGCACTTGAGGATGAAATGATCCGTGATCGGATTGTCTTAGGTATTCGGGACAACAGCACACGCAAGAAACTCTTACAAGAAAAGAAGTTAGATTTACAAAGATGTATAGACATCTGCAGGGCAAATGAAAAAACAGCATCACAGCTGAAAGACATTGAAGATGTGCAATTTGTGAAGAGCATGCCATTTAAAGGCAAATATCTGAAAGGAAAAGGACAGAGAAATCAAAGTACATCAGGGAGTAAAGTGAAATATGATAATAATCAACCGGGACTATGCTCTTATTGTGGAAACAATCATGTACCAAAGAAGAAAAAATGTCTAGCCTATGGAATTATTTGCAATACCTGTGGAAATGCTAACCATTTTGCCAAAATGTGTCGATCCGCAAGAGTCAGGAGTCGTAAAAAGCATGTTTATGAAGTGCACACGAGCCAGGACTGTGACTTGGATGAATCATCATCAGAAGAATTGGTTTTGACAGTAGAGCATGTCAACGAAGTAGGGTCTCGGAAAATAACAGCGGTGATGAACATAAACAAAACGCTTGTTGAATTTCAACTCGACAACGGGTCCACTGTCAATATCCTACCAAAACATATGTACACAAAGCTTTGTGATGATCCAACTAGAACCAACTTGAGAAAATCACGTTACACTTGTTATGTTCAACAAAAGTGAAACAAAGACTTTAGGAAAGGTGCGTCTCAGTGTAAGAAATCCAAGAAATCAGAAAAAGTACAACCTAGAATTTGAAATTGTTGAGGGTAAACAGCTTCATGCAATTCTAGGAATCAAAGCCATTTAAGCGATGGACCTTATCACAGTAAACCATAAGGAGTTTCTCTCCAAACATGAAGTGCAGGAAGAAGTAGTCGCAGAAATTGAAGACATTGAAAGGGAGATGGAGACTAAATTCAAATCGGTGTTTGAAGGACAAAGAAAATTAGATGGCAAGTTGACACTAGAAGTTAATGAAGGCGTCAAACCTGTGAAGATGCCCGCAAGCAAAGTGCCACTTGCTATCAAGATAAACTGAAACAAGAACTGGATAGACTGGAACAGTTAGAAATCATCAAACCTGTGAATACACCTACTGATTGGATCTCAAGCCTTGTTGTCGCACCCAAGTTAAATGGACGGATTCGATTATGCATTGATCCTAGACCGCTGAATCAAGCTCTGAAAAGAAATCATTACCCTACACCACTAATTGAGGACATACTTCCAGATTTAGGCAAGGCTCGCATATTTTCCGTAGTTGACGCACGAGATGGATTCTGGCACGTAGTCATGGATGAGCAGAGCAGCTATCTTACCACATTTTCAACGCCTTGGGGGAGGTACAGATGGTTGAGAATGCCATTTGGGATATCACCTGCTCCTGAAGAGTTTCATAGACGCATGGAAGAAGCGTTGGAAGGACTTGATGGCATCAAACCTATTCATGATGACATACTGATATATGGCTGTGGAGACAATGACAAGGAAGCTCATGATGATCATGATCGCAAGTTGGAAGCCTTGCTCCAGAGATGTTTAGAGAAAAACATCAAACTGAATAAGGAAAAAATGAAACTGAAAGTAGACTCAGTCACTTACTTAGGATTTGTTATTTCGAAAAATGGACTTTGTATTGACCCTCGGAAGGTGAAAGCAATTCAAGAGATGCCAACTCCCAAGGACAGACAAGGAGTGCGAAGACTTCTAGGGATGACAAACTTTGTTCAAAGATTTGCGCCACAACTTTCAGGAATAACAGCATCTTTAAGAAGTCTTCTTAAAGCTGACCCACATTTCAGATGGGATGAAGATGTGCATGGGAAAGCATTCAAGGATGTGAAAACTGTACTGTCAAATACTCCAGTGTTGAGGTTTTTTGATGAGCATAAGGAGTTAGTTTTGCAGTGTGATGCATCTGAATCTGGCCTTGGAGCTTGCCTACTTCAGGAGGGACACCCAATAATGTATGCATCGAGATCACTAACAGAGACCGAATGCAATTATGCTCAGATTGAGAAGGAGCTCCTTGCAGTTGTCTTCGGAATGGAAAGATTTGAGAATTATACTTATGGCAGACATGTCGTTGTGGAATCTGATCATAAGCCACTTGAGATTATACACAAGAAGAATTTACACAGTGCACCAAAGAGGCTACAAAGAATGTTGTTGAGACTTCAAAAATTTGAATATGAAGTACAATACAAAAGGGGTACTGAAATGTACTTTGCTGACACCTTATCCAGAGCATATCTAAAAGCTCAGCCAGAGGACCTGAAAGAAAAGGATCCTGTGGAAGTACACAATGTTGACTATAGGGAGCATCTACCAGTGTCTGAACAACGCTTTGCCCAAATTCGGAAGGCAACAGAAAGAGATGAAACAATGGAAATGCTAAAAGCAGTGATCAAGACTGGATGGCCTGAGACAAAAGCAGATGTTGAGCCTGAAATCCAGATGTATTTTCCTTTTCGTGAGGAACTAGTTGTGCAAGATGGACTTGTTTATAAGGGAGAACGTATAGTACTTCCAACTGCAATACGCCCGAACCTGCTTGAAAGGATCCATAACTCCCACATAGGAATTCAAGGCTGCTTGCGAAGAGCTAGAGAAAGCCTATACTGGCCAAATATGGCTAAAGACATAGAACTTTTCACCAGCAAGTGTGAACCTTGCAACATGTATGCAAATGATCAAGTGAAGGAGCCAATGATTAGTCACAAGATTCCGAGTCGACCCTGGCAAATCATTGCATGTGATTTGTTTGAGTGCCAAAACAAGGACTACTTGATCACAGTAGACTACTACTCGGACTACTTTGAAGTGGACCGTCTACATAGTAAAACTGTTAGTTCCATAATCAGCAAACTGAAAGCTCACCTTGCAAGACATGGAAAACCTGACACTCTTGTCTCCGACAACGGACCACCTTTTAATGGTCAGGAATTTGCTGAATTCTCAAGGGCGTACGAATTCAACCACGTAACTTCTTCGCCAAATTATGAGCAGTCCAACGGGAAAGCAGAGAATGCTGTAAAGGTTATAAAACGCCTAATAAACAAGAGTGTTGCTGATCAGAAGGATCCATACCTAGCATTATTAGACCTTAGAAACACACCCAGCCAGGATATTGGATATTCTGCAGTACAGAGGATCTTTGGGAGGAGAACAAAAACTTTATTACCTGTATCAGAAGACATGCTTAAGCCACGGTATGCTGACAAGGTCAGAGAACAGCTCCATTATAGAAAGGGAAGAGAAACCCACTATTACAACAAAGGGGCCAAAGAACTGCCATCATTACAAGAAGGAGATGTAGTTCGTGTAGGGCCAAAAGGAAATGAGAAATCTTGGAAGAAAGCTATAGTAGAAGGACAGGTAGACATTCGCTCATATAACATCAGGACAGAAGATGGACGAGAATACCGCCGAAACAGACGACATTTGAGGACAAGCAAAGAACATTTCGCTAGAGAGTTGTCTCCGTCGCCAAAAATAGAGAGTAACCAAGAAACTTATCCAAACACTGGCCCTTCAAGAGTGACAGAATCAGTACCCGAAAACCCAAGAACAACTAACCATGACCCTGCACCGAAGTCTCCTGTGAAGCCTAACAGACCTGTTGATGAACCAGATACCTCTCTCAACAGACCTTTGCTTACTCATCACGCTGATCCAGCTGTTGTTGTAACCAGAAGTGGTCGGGTAGTGAAGCCACCAAAGCGCCTGCAAGAGTGAAATGCTCATTCGTGTTAGATCACACAGATAGTGAATAAGGGCATAATAACCCCTTGTCTGTGTGTTACCAGGTGAAGCCTGGTTCATTACATGTTACTTAGTTTTGTGTTGTGGTTCATGTTTGATTCCTAGTCAATTTTAGAAATTTCTAGTCAGTTAATGTCATGTATAAAGGAGTGCTAACTTATATTACCTACATCATACCAATACCTTTATTGAACTAAAGTGACTTCATTCATTGACGTTGAAAATAACTCTGTGATGAATTTTTGTAATTTTTAGCTTAGGAATGGGGATGTAACAATATATGTTAATGAAATAAGAAGTAATTCATGTACGACTTGATGATAAGAGGTGAGCCTCGTTTTGGAATAAATTGAGAAGTACTCCACACGTGTGTTCTATGACTTACTGAACTTATCCACATATCTCAAAATGACACACAAACGATTTCTCAAAAACTATTCGACCGATTTCAACCATTTTTTCACAGAATATGGGACATGATGCAAACTGAATACTTTTTTGAGATTTTTTTCTCCCGTCACTTCCGGTACCGATTTTTCGGCCATTTTGTACATTTTAACGACCTATTTTGTGCAGAGCTGATCTCAGAAACTATCAGAGATATGACTATGAAATTTCCAGGATATGTAGTCTATAGTCTGAAGTTGTGCACTATTATGTTGTTTTACGCCAGTAGCGCCATTTCTTGGAGCTCACCTAGGCACGAAAATTGGATGCGAATTTTCATACAAAATTTTCATACGTTTTGATCTGTATGTTTTTATCAGTTGATATTTTGTTAAGACATATATTACAAAAGTGGTAGAGAATTACAAGTTCTTTTCAACGAAATCAGGAAAAAAGGGCTGACCCCTTAAATTAGGGTCCACGACACTCATAAACTCTATTACAAATAACTTAAAAATGATAAAGATTTTGTAATGCATTATAGAAGCAAAGTTTTTGATCGTAGCAATATGTATCAGGAAAAATCATTGCCACGCCCATTTATTACGTAATTAGGGGTTTTTAGGGGCCAAAGTACTTAAACTTTGACGCAATAGATCTAGAGAAGGAGACATATTTTCTTAAATATTGTAGAAGAGAAAATGTCTGTATTAATGATTCTTATCGATTCCACAAATCAAAACACCAATGTCTGTCCCCATTAAGGATTTACAGGGCTGGCCCCTAAAATATTCAATCATTTGTATCCAAAAATGAACAACAATTTAGATAGGTGTAAGAACAAAACATGTTAGTATTCTTAAGGGCTTTTCAACAAAATCAAGAAAAAGGGGTTGGCCCCTTTAATTAGGGGCCAAGACACTCGTAAACTCTATTACAAATAACTTAAAAACGATAGAGATTTTGTAATGCAATATAGAAGCAAAGTTGTTGATCGTAACAATATCTATCAGCAAAAATCATTGCCACGCCCATTGATGAAGAAATTAGGGTTTATTATGGACCAAACTACTTAAACTTTGACGCAATATATCTAGAGAAGGAGACATATTTTGTTAAGCATTATAGAAGAGAAAATAATTGCATTGTTGATTCTAATCATTTTCACTAATCAAAACACTAATGTCTGTCCCCATTAAGGATCTAGAGGGCTGGCCCCTAAAATATTCAATCATTTGTATCTCAAAAATGAACAACAATTTTAGATATGTGTAAGATCAAAAAATGTTCGTATTCGTGAGACCTTTCGAATAAACTGAAGAAAAAGGGGCTGGACCCTTAAATTAGGGGCCAAGACACTCGTAAAGTATCTTACACATAACTTAATAAAGGATCAAGATTTTTTAATGCATTATACTTTCAAAGTTGTTGATCGCAACAATATCAGTTTGTAAAACTCATTGCCACACCCATTGGTGACGTAATTTGGGATGTTAAGGAACTAAAATCTTAATTTTCTAATGTGCTATATGTGAAAAAGCACAACACTTTGTTAAGCATTGTAAAAGATATTGACAATCGTATACATTATCTGAAAGGGAGGGGTTGAGGGGAAATTCTAAAATTTCATTGATATTTTAATCGTATCGTTTAAAAAATTGAACGGAAGACCTACTCGTTACTCGTAACGAGATCGTATCTAGTTATTTTTTTCCACAAATTTTGTGCACGCGATTTCTCGAAAATTATTCAACCGATTTTCAGTATTTTTTCACAGTTGATGGGGCTTGATATGAACTTTATACATTTTTAATATTTTTTCTGTCGTCACTTCTGGTACCGACTTATCGGCTATTTTGTAATTTTTTTCTACTTTTTTGTGCAGAGATGATCTCAGATTCGGTCAAAGATAGGACTATGAAATTTTCAGGATATGTAGACTTTAGCTTGAAGTTGGACCCTAATAAGTTTTATGCCATTGGCGCCATTTTTTTTAGCTCAACGAGGCACGAAATTTGGGTACTAATTTTTTTATTCTTTTTTCCCCCTTTTTTCGTCGGCAGAATATCTCCGAGATGTCTGAATAGAATTTCATGAATTTTTCAGAAATAATAGATTGTGAGAATATCTCCAGGCGCTTTTGTTTTATTTTTTTAAAAATTCATTTCCGGTTGTCCGTTTCCTGTCCTACGACATGAACCTTGTTTCTTCGAGAACTCAGAAACGACAAGGACTTGAACATCCAAAATTTGTAGGATGATAGACCAATGTCTGTAGACGTGTTTCAGCTATTTTGGTTTGTTTGTCGTAACTTCCGGTCGTCACCGGAAGTAACTAAAAATTATCTTTTTTACTTCTTTAGATTATTTTACATAGAATGAATATATTAGTATAAATTCTTACATATGTAATCTATGCAATGTTAAAAAAACAAAAACGGTTCTGCCTCCGGTGAGGTATCTCAAACATCTCAGGTAGCTTTTTTAAAACAAATTTTATACCTGCATGATCTCAGAAACTGTAAGTGATCAAGACATGAAACTTATATGGATGATAGACATTTGATAGAAAATTCGTTTAATTGCTTTTATTTTGTCAACTGTCACTTCCGGTCCTCACTGGAAGGGTTAAAACAAATCAAGTTGTTTGAAAGTTTAACTGTTTTTAGTTAAGTTGATAAACAATAAAGTACAGTTGTCTAATGTTCAAGAAATACTAACTTTTATTTCACTGACCACTTCCGTTTGTCCGTTTCCTATCAAGAGACAAAAACATTGACTCCACGAGATCTTAAAAAACGGTGACGACTTAAACAACCAAACGTTGCTGGATGATAGCCCTATGTATGTATCTGTTCTTACATTATTTTGTTTGATTCGTCGTAACTTCCGGTCGTCACCGGAAGCACTTCAAAAATTATTTTTTTCTTTTTTTATTTATTTTACATGGAATGAATATATCAGTATAAAATCTTATAAAAGGTATCTATACTATGTTAAATAAGCAAACATATTCTACTTCCGGTGAGATATATCAAATATCTTAGGTAGCTTCCTTTTTTACATATTTGTACTCGCGAAACTTTAGTCACTGTAAGTGATTGATACGTGAAACTTTTATGAATGATAGACATTTGATTGAAGATGTGTTTTACGGGTTTAAATTGTCAACCGTCTCTTCCGGTTCTCACCGGAAGGGTTCAAACAATTCATGTTTTAACAAGTTTAACAGACTTTTTTTGGTGTTTCATCTAGCCTGATAAACAGTGATATACATTAGGCAAATGTACAAGAAATACCAGCGTTTATTTTCATTAATCAATTCCGTTCGTCCGTTTCCGGTCCCGAGACAAAAAAAACAATTTTTCAACGAGATCTCAGATTTGGCAGAGAGTATTGTTATTTCATCGTATCATATAAAACAAATCGGACGGAAGACCTACTCGAGATCTAGTTACATTTGTGTCCGTAGTTGGGATATCGACATGGAGAAACACATTCCTGCCCGTAGTTTCCATCTAAACAATCTTAAACACAAAAAAGAAAAAAAAAGTATTGTGTTTAAAAATTTACTCTGAGAAAATATCTGTACTTGTTGATTTCTGTTTAATGTTGTTTTATCAACAAAAAAAAGCCCATTTATACATTATTTTAGAAATAATGTTCTAGTAATAGAAAGCCCCATTAGAAGGAAAAGTATTATGTTTGATTTATGTTTTATTGTTTTATATTTTTTAAAGCATAAGCAAATGCATATTTCTAAGAAAAACTTGATAGGCATATGAATATTTGAACAAGAAAAAAGTACATGCTCAGACAATAAAAATGGTTTACCTTCACCGTGTTGATTACAGACTGTGATACTGATACACAAATAGCTACCAAATTGTAAAATTAAAAGTAGTCTTTAATGAAATAACATCATTTTAATTCCCTATTTAAGCTCGGCATTAGTAATATGTTATTTTTTCTTTAAAATGTGCCTGTACTGTTTTGTACAAGTTCTGCATTAAAGATGAAGACATACATACATACAGATAGATAGATAGATTAGATAGATAGATAGATAGATAGATAGATAGATAGATAGATAGATAGATGAACAAACGACAAAGACAAACAGACAGACAGAAAGACAGTTTTAAATAGACAGCTGTTCCTCGGGCTGCAAAAAACTAAGACTATAGTACTTAGTTTTTTAAAACAATATGAATATTATAGTGCATTTTGTAGGGTAATTTTTTGTAAAACAAACTTTACTGGCGAAGTTTTAACCTCTGAACGATTTATATTATCAAATACACTTGAGAGATTAGGTGGACTTGTATTTTAACAGGGGTTTCCGTAGGAAAAATCTGGTTATTTAAATGGCGAGCGGGCGGCTGCTTATGGGATACCGAATTTGTCTTTCAAACCAAGTGTGTATATATTTAACGTGTGCATATTATTTGGATTTTGATTTTTGATAATGTATGCAAAAAATACCAGCTGTTGAACATATTCATTTTCTGGCATAATATTGCATATGGGGTACTTGCAAAAATACCTATTGTTAAACTTAGTCATTTTGGGCATAATATTGCAGATAAGGTAACCCTACTGTCGAGATAACTCCTTCTACAGTTTTCAAAATAAGAAAGTTTTGTTTTGCAGTTTAATTGTAGTTTAATTATACATATATCAGAGATGTGCATATTACTTGGATTTTGGTTTTTGACAATAAATACAAAAAATACCAGCTGTTGAACTTGATTATTTTTTTTCTAAATGTAGGGTACCCTTATTGTTTTGATAACTCTTCCAACAGTTCTCAAGTTCAGATATTTTTGTCTGTTTGTTTTTCAGATCACTTATACATATATCAGATATGTTCATATTTAAAGCTTTTGATTTTTAGTAATTTATGAGGAAAATACCGGCTGTTGAACTTTCACTTTATTGTTTTGGCTGCTATGCATTTGTGACTCCTAATGATACAATTCTGTCATTAAGCAATATAAGTTGTTAATGCAATAAGTTATAGCATAAGGCGTTGCAATTGCAACGCTTAATATTATTTATATCATTAGGCGGCGTTGTATCATTAACGGTTGTTACATTCCTTTAAATATAAAATTGATTCACTTCTGTCACAACAATTTAAAAGTTTAGGAACTTTGACTTACCAGATTTTTAAGAAAATCACAATTTCATTTCATGCAAATGCATATAGTGAAAATAAAAGAATAGACAATGTAAAAGCATACGTCTTTACCGTAAATGAATCTCATGAATAAAATGATTATTCACACTCTCCTGATCCATTTAAGAACATGTATAATGCATTGCAGAAGGATTGGAAATAACCTGATTCCGATAATTTTGGTAAATCCGTATTATGATCATGTGGGTTTTTTTTTCATTGATAAAAACACAATTACTAAATTTATTCGTAGAAAACAAATAGTAATCTCTTGATGTAATTCTTTTAAAATGCTTTACAAATGGATATTATTTTAGCTCAAAAATTCAGTTAATTGACTTGTAACGATCTTCTGAATTAACCTATTATAACATAATCTCGAATTTACCAATTTCCTACAATTTAATGCCCGAAAATGCGTTTATATTCATGACTTGAACTACTTTTTATTTTATATAGTTAAACACTAATCGTAAAAAACCCTACTGCTATAGGCTATCCATTGTAATGAGTTTATAGAAAGTCGAATGAATTTTTGTATATTAGGTTTTGTCGACGTCCCATGCCATTATACATTATACCATTTTGGTATCTTTAAATCAACATTTCCAAAAAAGTAACAAAACGAAAAAAAAACTAACGATCCCGCACGATCACGCACGATAAAAATAGCAAATTAAATATTCTGATGCACGCACTAACACTTATGATACACGAACGATTACGCACGATCACGCACGGAACTCAGACCATTTAACACGGTTAGCTTGTCAACCATAACGTTGTACACACTTACTACTCCATGGATGTAGTACGTTCTAAAAGTAAAAAAAAATATTTCAAGTTAGGATAAAATCTAAATAAAGACTTTCCTATAGTTCGTTGTAATATTTTATCTAACTATTTAGCGATCAACGGCTATAATGTAAATATATAAAAAGGGCTTTCTATTTTTTTCATCTGACATTCATGTTATTAACTGTTAAAACTTAAAATGTATGAAGATTTATCACTGCATCTACTTTTATTGACAGTGTGCCTTACCTGATATTCGTTGCTGATAAGATTGATCCGGGAAAATATGAATACCGTAATTTATTTCATATTCAGCTTTGATTTTTATATACAGGTATTGACAGTTACTTTTAGTATAGAGTAATGAAAAGTCTACGATGTTCCTATTTGTTGACATCATTATAAAGAACATGGTTTACTGACTTTGTATGTTAAGAATATTTAATTTTCAGATCTTTTAACAACACACTTTTGATAGCTCATGCAGTTGCGATCTGCCCATACCAAACATTACTTGCGTCTCATCCGACCCTATAAACAAAACGGAGTGGGATATTGCCGCAAGACCAAAAAAAAAAAAAAACTGCAAAAGCATGGCACATTTAAAACTTGTATACAAGTAGACAATTCAATTTTAAATATCATTGCTTGGATAATCAATGGAACACTTGAAATTTGTGCACCAATTTTTCTTTTCCAAGATATGCTCTCCCTCCCTCTCTCTCTCTCTCTCTCTCTCTCTCTCTCTCTCTCTTAAATTGATCGACATTACAACCAACCAAATGGTGTATAATTATGATTTATGTTTAAAAGACAATTAGGATGTGGTGATTACAATATTTTAATGTAGAAACTAAGAATCGTTGTAGTGATAATCGAATCTTTTCTTGTGTTATGATACAGTCACATACTTCCTTTGGTACAGCAAGAGATAGTATTGGAATCTATTGTAAATTAAAGACTTCTGATTTGGAGGTTTAAGTGGAATTTCTGAAATAAATGTTTTCTTGAGATTTATTACTAAGAGGGTTGAATTTGCACAGGTAAACTGCAAGTTAGAGACGAAATGTAAAACGACCGAAATGTTGGTTGATAGTTGGTTGATACAATGTGGTAAACTATAGACTGGTCAATTTCTTACATTAAAGGCTGTAACACGAATGTGATACAGAATGTTAACCTTTTACTTGGACTGGTGATAAGGTGTAAGAGCTTTTCAGATTTGTAAAATCATAAAATATCAGCGAGATATGATCATCTAAGTAATGTATGAAGTTTCCATATATAAAAAAAACGAAAGGACTTACAAGAATTGAATTGGACACATACATGTACGTGCTGAATGAAAGCGCAAAGAAAGTTTTTTGTGGGAATGTTATACATACATACACATTTTAATACAGTAAATTAACAAAACTATGTCCCGTGTCACCATTACTCTAGCAGTTATTTAAAATTATTTCATGATTATCGCTTACAAGTTTTTGAATCATTTTATCATCATGTAGCATTAGAAGGCCTTTCGGACCCCTAAAAGTGTTCCTCAATTTGGGCTGTAGGGGTACCACCAGATGGTTCCCAGGGGTCATTTCAAGGTTTATATCTCCTTTGATTTTGATCACAAAAAATTTGTAAACACTAGGCTTAAGACGTGGACCTTCAGATGTACTTATAACTAGCAGTAGAATGCTTTTCGGACACCTAAAAGGGAGATACACACTTTCCACCCCATAAATCTTTGTCAAAAGCTTAAAGGGACTTGGACACGATTTTAGATAAAATTTTTCTTTTTTATTTTTTATATATAAAATGGTTTACTTGCACATTTTGAATGATTGAACAAAATTTCAATGTTAGAATTCAAGTTATAAGAGAGATACAGAGGTAAGAATTCATTGTTATGTAAACAAAGCTCGAGTCTTATACTTGTTTACAAATAATGTAAAGTATGGAATTACCATTTCTTTGACAAAATGACTCGTGGGAAACAAGGTAAACTTATTCAATGTGTTTATAAATAGTATTATCAACAGAAGGAAGCAACATTAGATTGAAACTTATACCAATAAAACACATATGTAAACAATAACAAGGCTCGAGCTTTGTTTACAAAACAAAGCATTTCAAACTATGTATCTTGCTTATAACTCAATATCTGACTTTCAAATTTTGACAAAGCATTACAAATACCCATATTAATCATTCTAAACATTAAAAATGAAAAAAAATAAAATTCAAAATTCAGAGCTCAAATCGTGTCTAAGTCCCTTTAAAAATTACATAGTTAAGGCGAGTTAATTGAATACTCTGAAGGGTCATAAACGCCTTCTAACGCTTGTAATGAATACCTATGAAGGTCCTCCTTTTAACCCATAACCTTAACCTTATAAGTTATTGTGATCAAAATCAAAGGAGATATGAACCACTGAAATGAGCCCCAGCCCCTGGGAACCACCTCGTGATACTCATACAGCCCACATTTGAGGGCCAGAATTGATAGCCCAATAGGTACCCTACACTGTCCTGGTATTCGTTAGATGCACACTTCAAAGATAAGGGAAATAAATGCCCATCTTTCACCCTTATATATTTGTGAAATGCTATAATAAGACAAAGTTCTGGTAAGCTGATCGGACCCTTTTAATGTCACAACAATATTTCCTTGAAGGTTCACGTCAAAACATGGCTGAGACAAAATAGTTCCAAGTTCACCCATGGATTTCCGATTGTTTTTGCCTGCAACGGAATCATTTTTTATGAGATTAAAATCGAAATGTAAAATGTTTGATCGGACCATTTTTGTAATAAGACGATTTCCGATGCATGTTGTTTCCGGAAGGGGTGAAAAGACCCGATGCTTGATTTTTAAGCACATGCATGTATAACTTCGATATAAACAAACTAGCGTGCCAGGCTGGATGGGTTGGGTGTTTTGTCGTGTTTTTGTTTGATTTTTTTTTAGCTAAAAATGTATAGGACATTTAGTATTTAAAGATGTCGGAATTTTTTCCAATGGTGTGCTTTAAATTTAGAACGTGTATCTAAAAATATGTTTTTGTAACAATACAGCAAAATTTAACATTGTTTTAAAATTACTTTATCATATCTTATATATTATCATATATTTTCATATAACTTTATACGAAGCGTTTGATTTATTTATTTTTAAGACTACATTTTAGATAAACATTTACGTTAATAACAGTTTCATAACTTAAGGTCAGTATAGACAAATATCAATATTCAAATGATTTCTATCAAACACAAACGCATTTATAATTTTTATCCAGGCGAGCTTTACCGTCTTCGAAGTTTTCAATGCTCATACATTTTATTTATGCATTAGTCATCTTTATATTAATTAAAGTATGTGACGTGATACAGAGCCTAAACTGGATTCTGAATTTAGTTCATTTCAGTCTGACGAGGAAATCGCGAACAGTACGGATAATATAACTTCCGTTAGGTACTGTCCACATGTCGCTTTTAGAGAGAACTATGGAGATGAAATATAGGCAAATAGCTGCACATAAGGAATAAGGAATAAGGAAGAAAATTACTATAAAAGCTTTTTAAAAATTATATGTTTTCATGTATCCTTATCGCATGCTTTTAATTTTGAAAACTTTGATATCAAGGAACAAAATTCGTCGACTATACCTAGCATTTATGAACAAAACGTTCATTTATTTCTTTAACTCCTTATATTTCTGTTTCTGTGTGTATGAAGTAAAGATTTAAACAGAACAAAATGGTATACAATTTGCTCTTGATTTTCGTCAAATGATTTCACCATCAGTTAAACTGGAGGTAGTTTAAGGCCACTTTTTATTTGTAACACAACAATATTTTTTTTAATTTTGGTCAAGCATTAAATAAACACTATTAAAGTTATTTAAAAAAAATAAAAATTAGTCAAACTTAAAGTCTGTTTAGAAGAAAACATCTTTACAATTAAAGGGTAATCAATCCACTGCGCACTTAGATCTGAGACTTTGGGAGACAAAATAGGATTTTCGAAGTGTTTTGAAGGGGGTGGTTTTTTTTGTCAATTTTTGTACGTTTTTTGTTGTTGTTGCCTTTGTTTTTGAAAACTTCGGGTTGGTCACTGTACCTTGATACGACCAATCCATCCGCAAATATTATTGTACATTTCTATTGATCTAAATGTTAAAAGGGTTATATTATAGAAAAACGGTCTGGAATATAAAAAAGAGGTCTAGGGGCCTTGACGGTCACCTAAGTGACAATGCCCATTGATGGACCAGTTATGGAGTCTCATCTTTGCACTTAGCTTAATTTTGGAGTCCAAATCCTAGTTTTAGATACTTCTAACTGTTAACCATGTTTTATTTTTTAAATTAAGATCTTGCATTTCAATGGAATACCTTACTGTTATTGCTTTTTTTCTGTAATGTTTCTAAAAAAAAATGCTTCAGTCGATTTTAATGAAACTTTTAGATCTCACACCAGACAAATTTTGTTTAAAAAAATTATTGATCAATTTTTGTTCGTCACGTCCGGTCCCGAGATATATCAGATTTCATGTTTTTGCTTGTTCACGAATTTTCTCAAAACGTTTGAAAGTTAGAACTTTCAAATTTTCAGCGAGTATAGTCAGTTTATAGCCGCAGTGCCCTTTACATATATGAACCTCCGTTGTTATTTCCGTTTATCACCGAATGGAAACAATAACCCCTGATTTTTCTAATTTGTTTTTGTTTTTTCGTTATTATTCTGCAATTTTTTTCATGGTTGATAGAGACTCATTTATGAATACAGAATACGCGGGTACATTGTACATGTAAGTTAAGGCAACTTAACCTAATGATCGTAATGATCGTAGAAATTATGGTCATTTTACATATTATTTATTTTAAATGATCATGAAAACAAGGCTGAATATTAATAACAAGTGAATGTACTTACTCAGGAATTATATTTATGCTTCGGAAAAGAGTCGCTCTTTGAAGCTGTCGTGCCCTGGTATCACGTGTCAGTTAAGTGTTTTGCTTGACTTTTGACGTTACTTTCAAAAGCCGTCTTGGTGATTTAAATATTTTATTTCTTACAATGCTTTGATTCTCTTAACTTATCTTTATCTATTCAGAAGATATTTCTAGCCATATTCAATGGTACGCGTCCAAAGCTATTTATGACATAAATTGAAAAAAATATATGGTGGTTTTTATTAAAGAAATCTAGGAAATACATGTACTTCTTTTTTTATCATACTAGGAATGCGGAGGAATGGCAGTTCATATTAGTTTGTAACTTCAAATCCAATATACAACTCGATGATCTCTTAAACATTAATCTGATATTCGGCTTGATTAATTATTCATTTCGAGGGAATATGGTTGAGGAAGTCATATCGTCACGGAAATATAAATGTAATTCACAACGAAGTATTGCAATGTTCTTTTGACACTGATGATCTTATTGTAGTTTCTCCTGGAGCTGTTTAGATGAGTTTGTGAATTAATTAACCCCTTTAAGGTTATTTTTTGATATGTTAACCCTCATTGTGAAGCCTGGAGAGGATTTTATATGCAATGGAAATCTTATGAAATGAAGAATGATGCTATTAAACTGGTAAATGCGTCATGTTATTTTAATATTTTTATATCGATGAGTGCCTTAGTTGAGGTATATTATTAATTATAACAAATTAAATGATATTCTCAAATATTTTAGGTTAAAATTCTAGTTTTTAAATCTGATATTGGGAAATGCCTGTAGCTTTTTCATGTCTGGTCTATGTTTATTATAATCTGATACTTTTCCTCCTTTCACAATTTTAATTTCAAAATAAGTAGAGATATTTTTCATCATTACAGATCTATGCACACAATCTGATTTGCACACAATCTGACAATTTGTTTGCTTCTTACTCAGTCGAAACATTACATACCCTCCTCTGATGCAACGACAATGTGATATGTTCTATACAATGTTATCGAGAAATGTATATCCGATCGCAAATTTTGCGTTCTTCTTGATAGGTAAGTACATAACTGTACATATAATAATTCACTGTATAATAAATGTAATTTGTGAAACAAGTAGATATTTAAGAAAACTCCATACTTGTTAAATTCTCCGATGGAAGTTGAAAAACAGAACTGGTATGAACCTATTAGACTTTAATTTAATATTTCATCACACTTCTGAAGATGTCAGACAAACATAAACAGAATCAAAATTTAACTTTAGAAAATCGTACTTTTTTTGTTTAAAAGTAAAATCATAGGAGGCAGAAACTTTTTTCTAGTTTAATTTTATCGTCATCGGTGTCAGAAAACAAACTGCAAACATCTTAAAATTCTTTGTTGGTATATAAGAAAAGTTATATTATTTAGACAAACAACTGAGAGAAAAATTTATAAAAAAAAAAAAAAAAAAAGAGTTAAATCACCTTAGCATAGATAAAAAGTATAAAAAATTAAAAATACAGGAAAAAAATTAACTTTCGAAAATATCTTGAACTTTACTATCATTTTAATTACTAGCGTATTACGAACGTATGGTAATATTCACAAAAAATATATAGAACTATCTTGCACTAATTAAAGAATTCAAAGTTTTACAAAAAAGAATGACATCGCAGAAGACTGGATCTACTTTAGTACTAAGGAAACGCGTGCAAAATGTGTTACTTTGAATTTCCTCTTACATAAGCATCATATTTCATATTTATTTTTTAAAATACCACTTAGATTACATTTATAAAAAAAAAAAAAAAATATTCTACCCGATATGAAAATGATGAATTTATTTGAACATGTTAAGAACTGATTTGGTATTCATTTGATTTGATGAGGTATAGGACACCTCCATTAAGTAATATAATCTTTTGAAAAAAAACAGTCCAATGAAATCAACAATGACTTTAAATTTGTATCTTTGTTTTACCATTCGTGTTATATAACCGCTCAGTCCGATTGGTGAAGTTTATTATATCTTTGAAACATACATGTGTACAATGCTAGATGATGTACCCAAATACCCAATACAAAATATTAAATACAAAACAGGATTTGTTCAAAAAAATATTGTACAAAGGTTTTACATGCAGAAAACTGAACCACATCAGATATTCTAGTTATGAATGTACAAAATTTTGGAAGGCTTCATCATTTTTGTATGATGGATTTTACCCTAATGAGAAAATTTTGAAATACATTTCATGCTTAAAAGTTGTATAATGTGAAAATATCAAAATTTTGATAATATTTTTAATATGATACACATCCTACCCACATTGATATCTCAATGTGTTTAACATTAGTTTAAAAATATCCGGTTTTCCAAACTAAGTGTTAAAACTCATGACTGTTTTTCTTTAGGTTACAATTTGTTTACGCTTTACTTCCAGATAAATAATTTGTGGTCAAACTGAAATTAATCAGAATGGTTATGCTAATCTTTTTTCCATCATCTGACTTTATTAATTATGTTAATTGAGGCTTGAGAATATGGCCATGTTTATTATATTTCACTGACTGGCATGATTCTACATAGGAAAAGTTGTGGGATGCCAGATTGGTTATTTTGGACTCAATTGTACAGCAACCTGTAGGTATCCTAGCTTTGGTGAGCAATGTCAG
>WFKH01010931.1:16076275-16090748 GCA_016163765.1 Magallana hongkongensis | reverse complement strand
ATTGTACAGCAACCTGTAGGTATCCTAGCTTTGGTGAGCAATGTCAGGGCGTGTGTAATTGTACTGAAGATATTTGTAACCATGTTACAGGATGTGAAATAATTCAAAGTAAGAATTAATATATATTTTCCTTTTATGACTAAAAGTAAAGATTTTTTAATAAACGTTATTTATAGTGAATAATTATAAATAACAAAACCGTGCACTGAAGAATATTTTGATTTTTCACCAATATACAATATCGACATGATTGTACACTCTTCGTCAATTTTTTGAGCGTTTTTGTAATTTATGTATACTTATTCTCCTTGCGATATCCTAGCTGTGAAAAACTTTGTCAAAACAAGTGTGGCTGTAGCACATTGAAATGTAATCACAATACGGATGTGAAACATAATAGATATTTAATATTATATGCAATTACAAGAACAATCTTAAGCTGGTTGAAATTAATACACAATTTGTATCTTGTAAAATACACTGGTTTTAATTTAAAAACTACCTTTATAATAAAAGTCCCTGTAGAAAATACTTTATCCTATGGGAAATATTATTCCTGTAAGATTTTCTATGTCTCCTTCAGGAAACTTTTTTCTCCATAAAAATTTATAACTTCACCATGCATATGGGATATTAATTTTCAAAATTAAGTGTCTTAGGTGGGACACCCTGAAAAGTGTGGTTTATACTCTCTTTGCAATGGTCTAGGATTTGGTATATATAAACTTTGATTGGCCTTCATTAATACAATTTTTACTTAAAAGTTATTTTTTATTTCAAAACAATGTTTAAAATGAATTTGGAACTCACATTGCATGTCCTGATATTCTATTAAAGAATCAATGAATACCTCACGAACCCAGGTTTCTACATCATTACATATGCCTATGTTTGAAACATTAAAAGGGGATGTGAATTAGGTGTGAATTGTTATTATGAATATTAACAAACTGCAATGTCACAATACATTTTTCAAAATATTAGGTTTTTTGCCTGACGTCACAGCGTCACATATTTACTTTTTTTAGGTCACCTGTGCCACTCAGGTGACCTATTGCAATTGGTCTTCGTCTGTCGTTGTGCATCGTCCGGTGTGCGTCGTGGGTTAACAATTTTACATTTTTAACTTCTTCAAAACAACATGGCCAATTGTTACCATTTTTGGGTGTGAAGATCTCTATGGTAAGAGGAATATAAATTGTGAAATTCATGGCTTTACCAAACCTCGGGGCCCCACAGGCGGGGCTAAATATGCAAACAAAGCCAAATTTTCAAAATCTTCTTCTCTACTCCCACACATGTTAGGAAAAAGCTGAATGCATTGTTATGATGTCCATGAAGCTCTCTACCAAAATGTTGAAATTCATGGCCCCTGGTTTAGGGGTTCATGCGCTAGAGTGGAGTCAAAATGGCCATATAGTGAAAATGTATTAAATCTTAGAAAATCTTCTTCTCTACTCCTATATTTATTTGCTAAAACCCAAATGCATGGTTATGATGTCCATGAAGTCTTCTACCTAAATTGTGAAATTCATGACCCCTGGAATGTGTTTTACGCCCTATGGCGGAGCCAATATAGCCATATAGTGAAAATGTATTAAATCTAAGAAAATCTTCTCTACTTCCACACATGTGGGAAAAAAAACTGAATGCATGGTTATGATTTTCACGAGCTCCTCTACCGAAATTGTAAAATTCATGGCCCCTGTGCAGGGGTTCAGGCCGTAAGGAGTAGTATCCCAATATAGGGATTTGAATCTAAGGCGGGGCCAAAACACTCATATAGTATAAAGGGTAGGGGTTCTTAATGCAGGGTTGGCCAAAATGATCATTTAGTGTTAATGTATATAATAAATAAAAAAGTCTACTAACACAGAATAAAAACTGACTGCATATTTAGAAAAAAAAAACATTAAGCTGTCATCTTTAATAATAGTTCATGTCACCTACGTGTAAGGGCAAGGGTTATGGCTGGGAAGGGGTGGTATATATTTGTCTTATTGTTTTATTCTGTTCTAGAATTTTAGTGAAAGAAATGAGTAAATTCACATATTTAGAAAAGAGAAAAAATGAAGCTCTCTGTCAAAGTTAGGATATTGTGAAAGCATTTGGGAAGAGTTCAGAGGGAGTTTATGGAGTAATTTTCCCTTGCTTGTTCATAATGGAGTTATCTTCTATTGCTTGTTCATATTTAGTAAGTAATCATTAAAAATATTGTAATTAAGAAGTTGTATGATTAAAAGACTTATGCAAGTATTTTTATCATTTGAAACAAAAAACAGTTTTTGAACTTTCTAAATAAACAAATAGACCTGTTAATAGTAAAGTAATAATTGGCTAACAAAATCACTGATAATTTACATGTAAAATGCATATGATTTTGGTATAAATGCCAGATGATCGATGATGGTTGAATATTCAAAAGCTGGAACAGGAGAAGTGAGTAACACATTAAAGCTTTTTATAGCTGTTTTTTTTTTAAATGCCCACAGGGAGAGTTTCTGTCTGCCCCTGGGGATGGGGGATGGGTTGTTGTTTTAAATAAAACATGTATACTTGCCACCTTGTTTTAGTTTATCTATGAAAACATATACACATAAAACCCATCTTGAAAGTTAACACATATGGGTAAATTATTTTCTAGCGGTGTCTTGCGCCTGTTCAATATTAGGTCGTGCACTCTATCATGATCTTTAGATTTTTCGCTTAAATTATAGGTTTCATAGTCCTTTTTGAAAAATTTCAGGTACGGAGGTGGTCGTCATTACAATATTATAATTTTTCTACTCCAGAATGAAACTTAATTAAATGCATATGTATCAAGTTTGTGTATGGGCCATGGTACTCAGGTGTCCGTTAAGGCCTATTGGCCTCTTGTTTGACTTAAAATGTCATTGTTAAAAATATATTATTTCATTTTACCATGTCTATAGTCTGTCCCAAGATATTTATGCAGCGTATTTTCTTAAATTATTTGTTATATATAAATACGTCAGGGTTCAAACAATGTTTCTTCAATAGTAAGAAATTGTTTCAAGATTTCTTCTTTGAAATGTCCCTTCTAGCTTGTCAGGTTTCAATACACGGCTAAAAATAAAAAGTCTACGGGGATTTTGCATTGCAAAAGAAATGAAAGTACCCGGATGATAACGTCGAAAAATTGTGCGAGGTTTTCCGAGTGTCTTCCGAATGGAGAAAAGATGTCAACATTTACCATTATAAATCTCCGTAAGAAATATGTTTTCGTTCCTGTGAACTGTTACGAGTGAAAAATGATAATTTGTCAATGAAGATATCTTGGATATTTTCCCTTTCATCGAATTCAATTGCATTTTTTTCACAGGTATGTGTATTTTTATTAAAAATCGTCAAATTGTGCTGCATAAATATCTTGGGACAGACTATAGGATGAATGCAAAAAACAAAACAACAGCAACAACAACAACAAAAACACACCACTCAAAAAAGAAATTTGATTATGTTTGATTGTTTATATTTAGTGTTCTGTTGTGCATGTACTATGCTTAAATAGTAGTGCACAAGCCGGAGACGAGTGTGCTATGTATCAAACCTTAACTACTATTTAGGCATAGTACATGTACAACACAACACTATTGTTATTAAGATTATGCTTAGTGTTGTATACTGATGTGCCTTGCTATGTAGCTGTGACGTTTGAGTGTTGTCTAGTCCCTAAAATAATCATCAGCAAAGCAAGTGTTTGCTCTTTCAATTGATTCTTTGATTTTGATTGATTATGTATTTGACAAGTTGGTGTACAATCACAAGAAAACATCAACAAATGTTTCTGTTCTTTAAAAAAAAACCACGCTATTACCTTATTGGCTGCTGAGGCGTAATCGGTAGCTCATTGGGCTGATGATCTCAAAGCTAATGATTTTAGGGTCGAAAGTTCGATACGCGCTATCAGCGCTCGTATTTCCTACAAAACATTCGCTTTGCTCTATTTCGGCATAGTTTGCTTACGATATATAGTGACAAACTGACTTGAAGCATACTGATACAAGTTATTTAAACTACTTACAGTCAGATCCCTAGAAACAAAACAAAAAAAGGAAAGATGATTTTAATTACTTTTGATACAAAACTATATACTATATTTTTTATATCAACATTGAACAAAATAAGCGTTCTTTAAGAAAGATGTTTAAAATTTTGACTAGATTAGATTACGACCAGAAAAAAAAATACATCTTTCTGCTTTAATTTCTGTTAGAATTAAGATGAATGAGGCAAATTACAATTGTTTTTTTTCAGTTTTTGAAAATGGCATTCTTTCTTTGTATTTAAAGGTACTTGGACACGATTTGAGCTCCAAATTTTATTTTTTTATTTTTTATTTATAAAATGTTTTACTTGTGCATTTTGAATGATTGAACAAAATTTGAGTGTTAGAAGTCAAGGTACAAACGAGATACACAGATAAGAACTTATTGTTATGTAAAAAAGCTCGAGTCTTATAATTGTTTACAAATAATGTAAAGTAAGTAAATTACCATTTCTTTGACAAAATGACTAGTAGCAAACAGGATAAACTGATTCAATGTGTTCATAAGAAATATTATCAACAAAAGAAAGCACCTTTTAATTGAAACTTATACCAATACAACACATATGTAAACAATAACAAGACTTGAGCTTTGTTTACAAAACAAAGATTTTTAAACTCTGTATCTTGCTTGAAAATCGATATTAGACTTTCAAATTTTGAGTAATCATTAACATTATCTATATTAACCATTCTAGACATTAAAAGTGGAAAAATAAAATTTGAAAATTTGGAGCTTAAATCTGTCGAAGTCCCTGTAATGAACTCTTCTCGAAAATCATTATCGTTAATATCTAAAAACCATCCTTAAGGGGGATCGTCTGGTGTAGAGTAAAATCATTTGTAAATTATGTTTCTTAAAATACAAATGTACATTAACATCAAGATGTCCTCTACAACATATAATATGTCTGCGGCCACTTTCTTGAAGACAATGAAAATGTTAATATTAGATCCCCCCCCCCCCTTTCGTAGCAATATGAATTTTTATGACAATTTCGGTTTTCGAAAATTAGAAAATTAATTACATGGAATTTATTTGCAAATTTTATTCACTCATTTTAAGAATGGAATAAATTTAAAAATTAAATTATAATATTGGCCTTTTACTTGATGATTTTATAATTTAATGAAAAAAAAAATTGATAATAAAATTGAACAGAGTTTGACAGCACATAAAAATACCCAAAATGATTCTCTGCCATTTAGTCAACTTAAAGCTGCATGGATCGATTCGTTTGGCTATTTCAGTATCAAATAATTTTTCAAACAAACCAATTATCTTAGAAAGATATAGACTTTCGCCTATTTACACCAGCAGAATCGGTTTCCTTTCTTATCTAGAATTTTTTACAGTAAATAAAAATAATTTTTTTATAAGAACACAAAAAACCCAAACCAAATGCATCTTGGGAATGTGTAGAAAAGAAAACCGTTTGGTTTCGTCCCCCAAATGATTGGGTTCATTCAACCCGCATGTTATGCCTCGATTGTAAACAAAACAAACTTCAGAAATAATAGTGAAAAAAATGACACAGGTTTTTTTTTATTTGTCAAAACATTATTACCTTTATTTATAGCGATGTCAAGGTCGTAATACAATCATACCCGCCTCGACGTCAGAGGCGAATTATAATATAAGGCGAAATAACGCGATACCTTTTTATGTCAAGTTTGTAATCTAAATGAATAGTATCCTGTCTCCCCTTGATATGATATAAAACAGTATAGTGTAGACTAAATATGGATCACTGCATATGTATCACTGATACAAATGAATTTTTCGATGCACAAAAAGAATTTTAGACGTTTCATGAGAAAATAAATTGCTTCAAAGACTTGTTAAATACATAAGTCATTCATAATGTTTAATATAATGATAATCATACATGTACCCAATAACATTTTGTTTATTTACAGGGGTTTTTATTTTGACTACTGTTCCCGAGAATAAGACAACTTTCAAGGACAATTATGAAAAGGATGTTATTATAGGAAGTTGCAGTTCATTTATAATTATTGCTATGCTTGTTTTTCTGATATTTAAGGCATATAGATATATTCATGTATCAAAGAGACGGCGTAAAGAAAATGATAATCAACTATCTTCATATGTGACAAGCCAAAGTGAACCTGATACTTTGAGGACTAGCTATAAAAGCATTGAAATGTATTACAGCATTGATCCCAATATATACGAGAATGAGCAAAATGTTTCATTTTGAGAATAATATTTTATTGATACATGGATTTTTCAATGTTTATGCAATATTTTAAAATTTCTAACAACGCACTTTTTCGCTTTAAAGTAATCTCTTTCTCAAATAAAAATTAAAACATTTAAGATATACATATATGATAGATGCGGAAATGAGAACCTTAAACATAAAATTTGGTCACAATATCAAATACTCCAATGAAACATATCTAAAAATACAATGAAAACAATTCCTCAACAGTATGAAAAGTTACAATTTTATCTTTTTTTAAGAACAAGATATTGTTATAAATGTATTTGTTTGTTTATCTATTTTATTTTTACTTTTCATAATTTTTGTCATGTAATGTATGATTAATAACATTTCTTTTAAATTAGTAAAAAATGAATGCAATTTATCTAGTTATGTCCTAAAACTAATTGCCTCAGAACAATAAAAAGATGAAAACATGAATTAGATTATCTTGTTTTTATTTATTTGGCGGTTTTTTGTTTTGTTTTGTTTTTTTTGTTTTTTTTTGTTGTTTTTTTTTTTTTTTTGGAATGGCTGTTTTCTACATTGCAAACAAATCTTTGGACGCTATTTCCAAAAGCATGCCCTGCTACACATTACAAAAAGTTCAATGTTTTAGCGATGCTATTTTTATGCTAACGTACCTTAAATCTTGGAAATTTTCTCATGACATTATAAATAACAATAGTAACTTTAACAAAAAGAAAGGCTTTTCGATAATGCTTCAAACACTTTTTGGATTTGTCTAGAAAAATTCAAGTATTCCAAAAAAATCACACCTTGGCATAAACAGAAGGCCATACACGAACTTGTGAGAACTTTCAATGCGTAGAGAAAGATAACTCTAAAACTTTACGTTTAAGTTTTTAAATATTTTTCACTCAGTCACTCAGGTGACCTATTGCAATTGGTCTTCGTCCGTCGTCGTGCGTTGTGCGTCTTGCGTCGTCCGTTAACAATTTTATATTTTTAACTTCTTCTTGAAACCTTCAAAGCCAATGGTTACCATTTTTGGTGTAAAGCATCTCTATGGTAAGAGAAATATAATTTGTGAAATCCATGGTTTTATCACCCCCGGGGCGCCACAGGCGGGGCCAAATATGCACAAAAAAAGCCAAATTTAAAACATTTTCTTCTCTACTCCCACACATGTGAGGAAAAAACTGAATGCATGGTTACAATGTCCGTGAAGCCCTCTACCAAAATTGTGAAATTCATCTACCCTGGTTCAGAGGTTCAGGCTCTAGGGTGGGGTCAATATAACCATATAGTGAAAATGTATTTGATCCATATATATTTGTTAAAAACTAAATGCATGGTTATGATGTCCATGAAGTCTTCTACCTAAATTGTGAAATTCATGACCCCTGGGACATAGGTTTAGGCCCTAGGGCGGGGCTAATATAGCCATATAGTGAAATGTATTAAATCTTAGAAAATCTTCTTCTTTACTCCCACACATGTGGGAAAAAAACTGAATGCATGGTTATGATGTCCACGAACTCCTCTACCTAAATTGTGAAATTCATGGCCCCTGGGTCAGGGACGCAGGCTTTAGGGGGGAGGCAATATGGCCATATAGTGTTTACGAAATAATGTTTAAAAATCTTATTCTCCACTCTTACATATCTGTAAGAAAAACTGACTTTATTATTATGTTAACCAGAATTCCTCTACTAAAATTGTAAATTTCATGTCCCCTGGAATATGGGTTTTGACTCTAGGGCAGGGTCAAAATGGATGTATAGTGTTAATGCATATAATGTTTAAAAAGTATCTTCTCTACTCCCACACATCTTTAAGGAAAACTGAATTCATGATTTTGTAGACCAGAAAGCTCCTACCAACATTATAAATTTCATGTCCCCCGAAGTAGGGATTCTGACTCTGGGCAGGGCCAGAATAGTCATATAGTGAAAATGTATTTAATGATTTAAAAAATCGTCTTCTTTACTTCTGCTGACACTGAATAAAAACTGAGGGCATATAAAGAAAGAAAAAAAATCTATCTATCAAAATTTTCAATTTTGTGTCTCCCAATGTAGGGATTTGAATCTAGGACGGGGCCAAAACACTCATATGGTGTATAGGTTAGGCGTTTTTAATGCAGGGTGTGGCCAAAATGGTCGTTTAGTGTTAATGTATATATTGTATAAAAACATCTACTGACACAGAATAAAAACTGACTGCATATTTAGGGAAAAAAACCCAGCAAGCTGTCATCTTTAATAATATTTCATGTCACCTACATGTAAGGCAAGGGTTAAGGCTGAGGGGTGGGGAGGGGGGTATACTAGTATATTTGTCTTATTTTTTTATTCTGCTCAGAAATTTCAATGAAAGAAATGAGTAAATTCACATATTTAGAAAAGAGAAAGAATGAAGCTGTCAATTAAAGTTAAGATATTGTGAAAGCATTTGGAAAGAGTTCAGGGGGAGTTGTATGGAGTTATCTTCCCTTGCTTCTTCATAATGGAGTTATCTTCCTTTGTTCATATTTAGTAATAATCATTGAATATAATGCAATTAAAAAGTGTATGATCAAAAGAGTTATGCAAGTATTTTTATTAAGTGAAACAAAAACAGTTTTTGAGCTATCTTAATAAACAAATATACCTGTTGATAGTAAAGTAATAATTGGCTAACCAAAATCACTGATAAGCAGTACATGTAAAATGATTTTGGTATAAATACCAGATGGTGATAAAATGTTTGTGAAGATTGAATATTCAAAAGCTGGAACAGGAGAAGTGAGAAACATCTTATAGCTTTTAAATTTTTTTTTGTTTAAACGCCCACAGGAGAGTTTTTGTCTTCCCCGGGGATGGGGGGATGGGAGATTGTTTTAAATAAAACACGTATACTATCCACCTTGTTTTAGTTTATCTATAAAAACGTATACACATAAAACCTATCTTGAAAGTTAACAAATATTGGAAAATCATTTTCTATCAGAGTCTTGTACCTTTTCAATATCAGGTCATGCACTCTATTATGATCTTTAAGTGTTTCGCTAAAATTATAGGTTTCATAATCCTTTTTGAAAGATATCTGGCAGGGAGGTGGTCATCATTACAATATCATAATTTTTCTACTTCAGAATTAAACTTAATTAAATGCATATATGAGACTCCTCGACAAGTTTGCTTATGGCTATGGTACTCAGGTGACCGTTAAGGCCTATTGGCCTCTTGTTTTGACAAAATTCGTATATAAGAAAGTACCACTTATCAGACACAACACTTCACATTCCAAAAATGTTTATGCGTATTATCATTCCTAACCCTAATATGTTATCTCATTTGTACAAAATGTACTACCATCAGTGCGTTATGGATGTGAACTTTGGTCCAACATGTCTCTTACAGATAAAATTAAACTGAATACATATGAATCCTGTGTTTGTAAGAACTCACTCGACTTAACAAAACTTTGTAGATCAGACATATGTGAGTCTTTATTCGATGTCTTATCTATTAGCGCAGAAACTGACGTTAGGAAGTTTTTATTCTTCGGGAGGATTATGCCGTTTGGACCCAAAAACGTTAACAAAAAGCATATTTCTAACAAGATTATTTTCTTGTCTGCACGACGTTTCATAAGTCCAGCTTGGCTTTATCCCCGATATTATAAAGGTTCTCCAATCATATCTCCTTACAACTTACTTGGAATTTGTAGAGGATAGATCTTTTCCCTAAAAACCCTGTTGGAAGAAAATTGTCCGCAACACTGTTATTGCTTCGAACCTTTATCAACGAAGAACGCGGATGTCTCATGACCCTGACTTCCTAGTTTTCACAGAAATTTACACAAAGTCATAGCTCTCCTCGATTTTGAATATACCTGAAAACCAGAAGAAAATCGAACTTTGCAAGTTCATCTATAAGCTTTGCACTAGCGTACGTTTCTGAATCAATGAAAATTCTTATACATGGATTCTGTGCGGGAAATGTTTTATCGATGGCACTCTTCTTGTGTCTGTCTAGCTACCGCAGTAATTCGTAAAAATTGGTGGAACGTAATAACGAACTATTTCAATATAGATTTGTGCGCAGAAATATGTGGGCTTTCAGAAAATGACTTGTTTTGTGTACTACTGGGGCGCCATACAATTCACGAATCGGACAACAAATCATTCCGCATTCTAAACTTTTAGTTTGTCCAAGCCAAAACGACAGCATATTCCAGATTTTTATCAATTACCAATTGCTTTACCATCTGACCCACTTTAAAGCTTATTACCCTTAAAAGTTATACAGCCGTAAAACTACACCATTATCCGAACCATACTATCGACATTACCTGAAACATCATCCTTTATGCTTATTGACTCGTACCTCTTTGTCTCCGGTCGACTTTAATATGAAAGCGAAAGAAAAATGAACCACAGGTTAAATTGCATAAGTTGAAAAACCTTATATAGGAATGCCTTGTTTGAGAATGATTCAACTCGTGTCTTCAAACATTTATTTCCTCAGCGAAATAAAACCTGGTGTTATAAATTTCTATGCGTTTGATTTCTATCTGCCTTTATATCTAAAAAAAAAAAAAGACTATAGGTGGTTCTTTTAAACAAAAACGAGTACAATTTGACACCGTTAAAGGACATTTTGCATAAATCGGCAGTTGAAATTAATAAAGTTCTGTTGAAAAGGGTTTAGATGATGACTGTAAGTGTACTTAAGATCACATATGTTAATATTCATTTTCCAATTTTTTTAAATTTTTTTTTTTTTTTGGGGGGGGGGGGGGGGGGAGGCAGAAGGGGCTAACACAAATACGATGTACATACGACTAACTATAATAATAGAATGAAAAACTGTACAATGTCGGCTTCCATAGGTGGGGTTATTAAGCGGGAATAATGGGTAGTATTAATTATTAAATAAAGACGCATCTAAACTTGGTTTTAAAATATTTTCATATATATTAGTAACGTCAAGTGGATTGATATGTTTTCCGAACAAATCGTAAAGAAACGCAAGTCTATACAATGTCAACAGTTTTTAAGCATTTGCAATTGGCTTTTTACAACCAGATTTAAGTTGGTTTATTTGCTTGAAATAAGCATGTTCTGACAGAATCATGAGTAGGAAGTCTGGAAAAATGGACCTTTACCAACCTTATGTTTGTAATCATTTTCTTTACGCCTGTTTAAGCTTTATTCCGCTTCTAATATTGCAACGTGATTTAAAATCTTACTATTATGAAAAATTATGTCTTAGAAAACTGAAAAAAATTTTCGCGCACTATAAACTATTTTTGTTCATATTATATTTATACTTTAAATTATTTCATATTCTTGGGAGGTACGTGTATAGTCATAATTTCGTATAACTTTAAAAACAGTAAAAATAAAGATGATCTCTTGCTTCACTTGTTTTTCTGTAATTATTTACATCCGACTGCGCTATCTTACTTCATTTTTTATTAACAAATTCAAAACGTATTTATGCATGTGACTGCATAAAATTTTATACCTTTTACATTTGACATAAGTTAAGTTCTATGTATGTATTCAATAAACCAAATTAAGCTACTATGGACGAAAGCTGCTATACAAACCGGTAAACATTTTTTTATCAACATACTACAACGCGTTTATGTTTTTCAACTGAATGCCGTGTATTTATTTATCATGAAATTTTTATTTGTATATATAATTTTATAAGAAAAATATATCTGTGGTAACAATGCGAGTAACTTATTGTTTTGTATTGAATCTGATCTGTTTTACGAATTTTGACTACCAGAATATGTTACTATTTCATGTCGGTGCAAATGTCCCAGAGATGATATGCATGTTTAAAGAATAAAAAAAATAACAATGGGTCCATATCATAATATGTATTTATTTTACGATTTATTTTCTTATATATGAAAATCTAGATATATCGACATGTCTGCTAGAAATCTTTAAAAAAAAATTCACTGAACACATAACTAATAATATTTTTGAAAATATTTGTTTGGGGTATATTTGTTAAAACGAAAGTAGAACTTCCTGAGGAAATTCCAGGGGTCTTGGAATCCATGATTAATCCAAGTAAGGTAAGATTTTTTAATGCCTTATTTTTTAATGGTTTAATGGTTTTAATATAGTTATTATTATTCCGTAATGTTCACTTTAAGCTTAACATTTATAATACAAGAATAAGAAAACTCTACCTAATACAATACTTAATACTTGTCTCTATATACACTGTATTAATTCTTGCTTACAAGAAATATATATGTAGGTATATAAAACGTTATGTGTTACATTTTGTTTATGCTGGGAAACTGAATACACATATCACATTTGCTTTTCCAAAACACGGAAAGGGAATCGTATTCTATTTACTGCGGACTTAAATACATAAGTTTAATTGTTCAAGCTTTAAGAACAGATTTGAAGAAAGAATTAAATGTACATGGATATCAATGGTTGCTTACTAGTATTAGAGCCGGTACGCCTACTGCTCAAGTTTTGCTGTAAATTTCATGAAGTATAATTAAAATTATCAGTATGCTGTTTATTATCAATTATATGGAATGTTCTAACATAACATGTCTTACTAAAAACCGGAAATGCAACTGTAACTTGATGTACAAGTTCAATTTAATCAGAGTCTTACATGGCGTTGTTCTTTGTTGTAACTGTATACCGGGGATATTCGATCTCTGTCGAACTGTTTTGTTTTCCCTTGGTTGAGATTTTGTTATGCGTTTATAAATTATGACTAAACATTTAGTTAATTCTATTCGTACGCTTGTTCTAAAAAAAACCTTAAGTTACATGAAAACCGAATTTTAAGAAATATGAACATTGAGACGTCATATTATTGGCAAATATTAGAAAAAAACAATTCTTATCATTTTACCTAAACAATATACTACAACATAAGAACATGTTTGTGGAAAAGTACACTTAGTCCTGTATGAAGAACATGCATATTTTTTTTATTCAAGTTACCAAACTATCTCGCTTTACCAGAGATCTGCAAATGCATGTTGGCAAACATACATGACCTACCAGTATAAATGATAATTCAGAGCTTAATTTTACACAAGTCTCTCTCTACTTTTTTTAATTTCAAGGAAGAGAAAGCAATGTCCCCCCTTTTCTAACTCAGTTGATTTTGGCGGCGAGTGGATTTCTTATCATGTGTGACAAGAGTCTCCTTACTGTTGCCTTTGCATCCCCCCTTCAATTGTTGATCTCTGCATAATGCAAAAATTGAAAGATGGAGAAATAAGTGGACATTATCTTTACATCATGATAATTCAAAATGTTTTTACCACAACAGATCAGTAGCAATTAAAACATACCAAACTTTTACATATCTCCTTTTCCTTCAAAATATTATTAAGGTTTTCGACATCTTCTTGTGTTTCCAGTGGAAAGCATACGTTTAACTGCATTCCACTGTAAATTTCCTGTAAACCAACTGCTGGATGGCTTTCAATTCCATCGACTTTCGTCATTATCGCTTGGAGCAGTTGGGTGTAAAGATGCGTCTGTACTTTTATTTCTTCCACGTTCGTCATGATTTATGAGTTAAAAAACAATGCAAAAGTTCAGGCAAAAATACAACTGACATCAGTTTAAAATATATCAATGTAGTTGATAATATACACCTGTACATGTATATATACAACCTGAAGTGTTGAAGACTCATCATAAAGGCCAAAATGTCATGTAACGACACTTCAACATTACCGCTACATTAGGGTAACACACCTTTCTGATAGACACCGGACAGAACGCGCAACTGCAAAGCACATTTTAGACCACATCAATGGCCTTAATGGACAAGACGAGATAAATCCAAGAGTGAGAAAGTTCCCCAGCATCCGAATTTCGCAGAACTAGACCACATAAACAAATGAAATAACCTTCAACAAAGGTTTTTTATTCAATCATGGGGTCTCTATCAGATGCTGTTATTAGTGCAAATGTGCAACGTATGAGGTATTAATGTTGTGAATTTTATATCTTAGGGTACCTGTACCTTTTTGATTTTTTCATAAAGCCCATAAATGAATCATGATTGATTTGTTTAATAAAATGCTTTGTTATTCTTTATTCTTCATATTTGATCATTGTCATGTTCATAATAATTGGAATTACGAACAGTAAAGGCACGTAGCATCGTTTTTAAAAGTGGGGGGCCAGACTCATCCAAAAAAT
>WFKH01010931.1:16061702-16073675 GCA_016163765.1 Magallana hongkongensis | reverse complement strand
ACAATGTAATTTGAACAAGTGGTGATATATGTAAAAATGGTGTTTTTTTTTAGACTGAAAAATTTAAAGATACAAAACAAGAATTAGTGACAGGGGTATTAAGGAGAGAACACATATAGTGATGAATATTCTGAATGTTGAAATATAACTTTTCAATAAGTACATGTATCAAACAGATGATAATTACAGTTTTTCAGAAGCAAATATTTTTCTATAAGGCCAAAATTAAAAATTGATTTGTTTGATATACTCCGACCAACCCATCAAAATTGCCCTGACCCAGTAATCTTTTTCAGCATTTTGAATTTTGTTTTAAATTAATTGTCTATGTCATATAAAAAACACATTAAGATTATGTTTTTGAATCAATAAATATTTAATTTGTTTAACTATCTCAGTATAGATTGAAAAATAGTCTGATTATAAGATTATAAGATGTGCAAGAAAATAATAATAATAAAAAAGCTACCTACCTACCCACCATGAAAAATTTGGGTCGGAGTAAATCAAACATATAAATTAATAATGCTGGCCTAAACAGTCTCTTGGTTGTAGATTTCTTAATGGTATTTACATTTAGCCTTGATGTTTTTAATTTACTTTGCAGAATACATTGTTTTGTGAATAGAATGAATAAATTTTCTAGCCTATGAATATACCTATTATCATGCGTTCCAAAAAGGATTGAATATCTATTAAAATTTGTAAATCAAAGATATCTATTATCCATTTCTCCAATTCACTCCAATTTTTTTTCACTATGTAACAGTCAACAAAAATATGTTCTTTTGTCTCGCGGGTTTGTTGGCAGAAGTAACACAATGAAGAATTTACTATCCATACTCTATATAAATAATAATTAGTTGATAAGAACCAATGTAATAGTCGATGATAAAGCCACAGTAATTTTAAATCCTTTGTGCACTTAAAGGGCAGGCTATAAATTTTCCTCCATTGGTTTTGAGTTAAATCAATTTCTTCTGTTATCCATTTTGTTTCAGATTTAGGATAAGTTTTCTACAACCCTTCTTAGATCTACAGAATATGTCACTAGGTAACTAATATCATTATTCTTTACAGTAAACTGGGTTTTTTTTAATATTTTCACAAAATTTTGTAAAGATATTGAAAAAAAAAGTTTTTAAGTTAAATCTGTTTTTCAACTGATTATAACTGAACATATTGTCATTTTCATATAAATCCCCAATAT
Organism: Magallana hongkongensis; assembly: GCA_016163765.1. NCBI lineage: Eukaryota > Metazoa > Mollusca > Bivalvia > Ostreida > Ostreidae > Magallana > Magallana hongkongensis. The sequence continues at coordinate 16,072,465 of WFKH01010931.1, read as the reverse complement.
ATATATAACCTAATTAAAATGAATCATTACAGAAAACTGATTTATTGTCAATTTTAAATATCTGGATTATACCATATGTGTTCATTAATTATTCTATCACTGTTTCCTTATTCCTTATTGCACATCAATAATTGGTCTGTAATACATCTCTTTCCAAAATCTATTGTTTGAATTGTTTGAATTTTTCATAATTGTTTTAGTACAACCAATACCAAAGTTTATGAGTGTTTGCATATTATATTCAAAATTAGCTTTAAACAATTTAAATTTGTCCATGTTGAATTTGAAAATATAATCTCTCTAATTAAACTTAATTTGAGTGCCATCATAACATTTTCAATATCTATCATTTTTAATCCAGCATTCTCATATCCTTGAATAAGAGTGCTTCCCTTAATTTCCCTTAATTTTATCTGATTTTTCATTCTAAATAAATTAAAAAAGTTTTCTTTCAAAATTTCTTATAAATTCTAATGTTGGTTTCGGTAGAGTTAAGATTAATTAATTAATTTTTTGGACTATAAGTGTTTTAATAACTGTTTTCTTTACTATTGGTGTAAGATTTCTAGTATTTCATCTGGATGAGAGTTTTTCAACTTTTTTTCCATTACTAGTTTGTAATTTATATCTATCATATCTTCCATATATACTGAAAATTTATACCCAAAAGATTAAACATGGTGTGAAATTCAGTAAATTACCATCTAGAGTCATTATAAACTTATTTTGATAATTTTTTTCATCCTATCCTTATTATTTTGGTTTTACTAAAGTTTATCTTTAATCTATACACATTTGCATATATTTGCATATCCATTGTCCTTTTCCACTATAAGTACACACCCAGGAGCTGCATTTATATTTATATAATCGCAATTGCTCTGTCTGTACTTTTACTTGTATATATAATTAATATTTCTAATAACAAAAATATATAGTATTCATATAAATTATCTAAAGTTTTAAATACAATATAATACAAGGAATTTTAGTTTTATTCATATTTATTTTTAATCAATTACGAATGTGATTATTTATTGTATAATAAAAAAAGTACCCAAATAAAACGAAAGTGTTTGATTTTTATATTTATTTGTACAAAATTCAATGTACAAGGAAAGAAAACTCTTCCTAACTATACCATGATTTATGTACAATACTTTCGCGTACTATGACGTCATAAAGGTGTGACGTCATAAACTTTTCCATGACGTTATAGATCATAACATAAGTCAGAGTTTAACCTAAAATTGGTGCATTTAAAACATGTCTTATATTAACATTTTAAAGGAATAACTGTTATAACGTATCTTTTATTCTGTTAAGGTAACTCCATACTCGTAAAATTCTCTGATGAAAGTTGAAAAACAGAACTGATTTCAACTTAATAGACATTACAGTCTGAACGTTTATTTTTGATGCAATATCTAAATGTCAAGGTCTAATATAGGGGATCTGCAAGGGCTAAAATGCAAATATAAGTAATAAGTAATAAACAACGATTATTTAGTGAGCATGGCGTTATGAATAGCAACTGCTCTGCTGGCATATTTTCCATGATGCGCTAGCGCGCATCATAGAGTATGCCAGCAGAGCAATTGCTATTCATAACGCCATGTTTGCTTATTTCTTAAATATTAAGTCTAGTGTTTGGAGTATTCCGTCAAGAGATTTTGGGGAGCTGTCTGTGATTAATGAAGTATCATCAGCATACTGCGATATTGGATATTTTCCCCAGTTTATATTTATGCCCTTTATATTCTTATTACATGCATTTCGAATTAAGATTCCAAGAATTTCAGCACAGTCTACACCCTCTCTGGATGGAAATATTAAAATATGCCATTTTGTATGATGCATGAAATTATATTATTGTAAAAAAATTCTTTCTATTTTTCAATTGATTAACCAAAATTAGAATACTCTAATGTTTCAAAAATAAATTTCCAAGATACTGAATTAAATGCTTTTTCAAAATCAATAAGCCTAATAAGACCTAGTATTTGTTTACGTTTTAGTGTAGTTCATGATATCATATACAAGTCTGATATTTTCTCCAGAAAAACCTACCCTTAACAAAGCCTGTTTGATCATCACTAATCAATTATTCTAAGATGTTTTTGAATTCGTTCTTCTTTACAGCCTGTCGCTATTTTATATACAACTCTTAATAAAGTTATGGGACGCTAATTTAGAGTTATTGCCCCTATAGTACAAAATGCTTGTTATCGCTACTCTTCAAAAACCGTTAGAGATAGAGACATGAAACTTTTACTAATGTATTCAGTACATTTAGGGGCTTCTTCAATCTATTCATACCAAAAGGGTCCAAGGTCCCTTTGTTCCAGTTATTGCCCTTTAAAATTTCCAACATTCAATAAAACACTAACAACTTTTGAACCAAAAATCGTAGATACATCGGACCACTTGAGACTGATGCGTCTACTTTGTCCGATCAAAATGATATAAAGGTCAAAGGTCAAGGTCAAACAAACAAAGAAATGCATATTTACGGGTTTGACTTTTTTTTAAATAAAGTAACGCAGAAATTTTTTTTTAATTTATTATTTTGAAACAAAACATAAAAATAATGAGGTGGAAAGACCTCTAATTGTTCGAGAACAATTAGTCTACTAGTTGTATATCAATATCCTTCTTTTATTTATTATGTAATGTTCTGCAATTATGTTGAAACTACAATATGTCAAACTAAATAAAACAAGACTCTGTGTATTCTACAATGCAGATTTTTATTATTCCTTGCCGTTAACAATAACAAGAGAATATTAAAATGTACAACAGAATATAAAAGTTAACAATATGTTTCCAGACAACAGCGAATGTGTTTGAAGTCTTTTGTATTGCAATAATTTAAAAAAAACTGCTTATTAAGGTGGCTCACTACACCTTGAAAAAGGTTTACAAATTAGCAAAAATTTACTTGATTATGATAGATAGCATGATGTATAAGAATTATATATGTCAATTAGCCGACAAAACATGCAATTTTTGAGAAAATAAAAAGTTATGATTCTAAACAAAATGATTCAGTTAATATGAACAAAAGCCCATGGCGGATTTAATTTCATGATCTGCGGTTCAAAAGGCCAATACTTTACCCCTGAGCTATGATCAAATTCAACCAATTTGATGGATATAAACAATTTATCAAAACACTTAAATCGCCATCTTGTGACATAGTGTCTTAAAAAGTATAAGTCTTGGTGAAGTGAACTTGTGAAGTACCTTAAAATGATAAAAAAGCTGCTCGATAGATAATGTCAAAATTTCATCATTGTACAGAGCTGATGAATTGTTTTATTTGTTTCAATATTGTATCAAATGTCTATTGAAAATGATTTTGATTATATATATAACATACTAACTAATGCAATTGATTCCAATTTCTTATGCTTGAATCTGACAATTAGAAAATATATGTATATATAAATTTAATCTAGCTACATATTTTGGGTACAATTTCACTGACATAGAACTCTGTAAGCTTTTGCAACAGACTTTCCCAAAACACACTGTCAAATTGAACTGTTATAATAACAAAGTCTACAACTGTATAAAGTACAAAGTCACATTTCTGAATTTTTTCAAACCCCCATTTGGCCCTGAATTTGAGTATAATACCTATGGTTCTTCTTTAGCTGAATTTCATTATTATCATCTAAAAAAACAACAGAATTCTTTATCTCTACAAGCATCATACAATGATTTTTTTCTCCATTTGTAGGGGCACTTAATTTCTATTAAATAAAGATCAAAGTCGAAGCTAACTAGGCCATCTGGGCTTGCACCTATGCAAGGATTTTCAGTAGAGAGCATAAGGCCCATTTCAGACACATGTACTATTTTACCTTCTTTCAGTTTTTTATAAGCCTTATATCTTTTCTTAGCTATTGGTTCTTGTTTTCTGCCCCATGCTACAGCACTATTGTCAAATGATTTTCTTTCACCCAAAACTTTATGAATAATATTGTCTGGTTTTGTTGTGTCTTTTTTTGTTTTTATATCATGGAACATTGCAGCTGTAACCCTGCCAGTCCGTGCTGCCACCCATAGGGGATTGTCATGCTGACCCTTGGTTCTTACTTCAATTTCATCACTGATGTTTTTGTTGCATGTTGATACAAAACTGTGAAAATCTGACACAGACATATTTTCTGTTTTTACTGTATTTACAATATCAATATATCTATCAGAATCATACATAATATGTTCACATGTTTCTACCTCTTCAAAGTTTGAAATATTAAATCACTTTCAACATCAACACATGCATGTTGCACTAGAGGAATAATGTCAAATAATGCAGCCCTTGAATTATTTCCCAGTTTTGAACACAAAGAGTTTCTGAAAGATAGAGTGTCTACATGATAGTTTACAGTTTTCTTTTCTTTCACAGTTAAAGTATCTTCATATCTGATTCGTTTGAAACTTATATCTGTGATGGGCCTGGAATCTTTTTTTCTTTTACTTGGCTGATTCCACTGGCATGGCTTAGAGGTACATGGCATATCTTCTAACTCATCTATGGATGGCTTCCCCTCAAGTGCAAAAAGAAGGCCGGCGATGTGTGTACATCCCTCTCCACAACTGAAATATAAACACATTTATATAAATAAAACGAAAAGTAACAATTCCAGTACAACACACTATATACATACAGTGACTATTATCCTTAAGATTAAAAGTAGGATGGATATACATTCGATGATACTTGTTGGATTTGTTGCTCTAAACTTACCCTGCAGGACAGGTACAGTTGGCTTTCACAACTTGAAAAGGTTCCTCCTTCGATACCAACAGCCATTGCTCATAAACCCCTTTATGCATAGATGGGTAACATTTTGAACGTATGTAGCACACCTGGCAAGTGTCACTTAGTTCATTGATCATAATTTTGTGAATATAGCCTTCCTTATAAAAGTTGAGTCCCCGGATATACTGCCTGTAACACTGCATCTTACCAGAATCCTCCGTCCTGTGGCTACTGTAAAGGAGGTATTTCTCTATGTCATTGATGGTCACCTTGGGGTAATTACACGACTCTCCCGACCAACCAGATTGTAAGTCCGATATGTTAGGAACATTGTCTGCACATAAGAACGGGGATACACCTACATGTTCATCAGCAGCAAGTTGCTCAATCGAATTATTTTGGTCGCATCGCGAATGTATACTGTCAACACGCTGGGCAAGTGTCAGTTTGCTACCACTAATTTTCAGGTGATTTAACCTTAGGAAATTCTGTATTTATGTTTTTGTGAAATTAAGAACATCTTCCACAGTTGTTTTAGGTGATGCGGTCAACAATCCCGTAGATGAAATAATCGAATTCATCACGGGTAGGATAATTTAAAAATTTAGCGGCCTGTTACTCGTAAACCGGATGTAAATAATACCTTTCCGCAAGAACGACAACTCTTGCGGAACTAGAGTTACGAAAAAACGGAATAAGAGATAGAGAATTGAAACATTTACCAATGTCTTCATTACACTTAGAGGGTTCTTCAATCTATGCATATCGAAAGAATCTGAGGCCCCCTTCTATTAGTTATTGCCCCTGAAAGTATTTAAATTTCCATAAAATCACTTCCAACTTTTTTATTATTTATTATAGAGACGTCGGGCCACTTGGGATAGAAGCGTCTACCTTGTCCGAACAAAATGACATAAAGGTCAAGGGTCAAGGTCATTTGGAAATATGTTAATTAATGAGTTTTTAGATCTCTTTTGTTTAGGGTGGTAGAGAAAAACTATTTCATGCATGTAGTAGGACATCTTAAGACATTTTAAAATATAGCCCCTTGGCTCATACCTTTGAATAATTACAGAGTTATTGCCCCTATTGTACGAAATGCTTGTTATCGCTACTCCTCTAAAACCATAAGAGATAGAGATTTGAAACTCTTACCAATGTCTTTAGTTCACTCCTAAAGAGCCCAAGCCTCCCTTCTAGAAGTTATTGCCCCTGAAAGTTTCTTAGGTTTTTAAAATACACTTACAACTTTTTTACTATATGTCATAGAGACATCGGACCACTTGGGATTAAAGCCTCTACCTTGGCCGATCAAATGACATAAAGGTCAATGGTCAAGGTCATTCGAAAATCTGTATATCATGAGTATTTGTATTTCTTTTGGTTAGTGTGTTATAGAAAAAAATTTCCATTGATGTAGTAGGACTTCTTATGACATTTCAAATTATAGCCCTTCAGGCTCTATCGGGAATATTTATAGAGGTATTGCCCTTTGAGTAGAAATGCTTGTTATCGCTACTCCTCTTAAACCGTAAGAGATAGAGACTTAACACTTTTACCAATGTCTTTAGTTGACTCTAATAATCTTTCAGTCTATTCATATGAGAGGATCAGAGGTCTCTTTAAAACAGTTATTGCCCCTGGAGTTTCTTAATTTTGTTAAAAACACTGACAACTTTTGAACCATACATCGTAGAGACATCGGACCATTTGAAAATTGAAAGTTGACCTTGGCCAATTAAAATGACATAAAGGTCAATAGTCAAGGTTAATTAAAAAATAAATCATACTTAATCTTTTGACATTATTTTTTCATGAAGTAATGCAGAGAAAGCATTTCATCAATTCTATCCAAAAAAAATGTTTTAAACATAAAAAAATAAGGTGGAAAGACCTCTAATTGTTCGAGAACTATTAGTATACTATTTTTTTAGGTCTTTCCACCTTTCAGGTGAAAGACCTTTTGTATTTCTTATGTTTTTTTATTATTTTTTTTTTCTTCTCTTTTTTTCCAGGGACAGCTTTTTTATTTCAAGAGATATTGAAACAATTTTTTCTTTATGTTATTGACCATAAAAGTTATGACACCAAACGACCCTTTGCTTAATAACTCCCAGAACTTACAAAGTTATTGCCCTTGTGTACGAAATGCTTGTTATCGCTACTCCTCTTAAACCATAAAAGATAGAGACTTGAAATTTTTCTAATGTCTTCAGTACACTTTGAGGGTTCTTCAATCTATTCATACCGAAAGGATCTGAGGCCCCCTTTTAGTAGTTATTGCCCCTGAAAGTATTTAAAATTCTATAAAATCACTTCCAACTTTTTTATTATTTATTGTAAAGACTTCGGACCACTTGGGATGGAAGCGTCTACCTCGGCCGAACAAAATGACATAAAGGTCAAAGGTCAAGGTCATTTGGAAATCTGTTAATTAATGATTTTTAGATTTCTTTTGTTTAGGGTGGTAGAGCAAATTTTTTTCATGGATGTAGTAGGACATCTTAAGACATTTTAAAATATAGCCCCTTGGCTCCTACCTTTAAATAATTGCAGAGTTATTGCCCCTATTGTACGAAATGCTTGTTATCGCTACTCCTCTAAAACCAAAAGAGATATAGACTTGGACCTTTTACCTATGTCTTCAGTACACTTAGAGGGTTCTTCAATCTATGGATACCGAAAGGATCTGAGGCCCCCTTCTAGTAGTTATTGCCCCTGAAAGTATCTATATATCTATAAAATCACTTACAACTTTTTTATTTTTTGTCATAGAGACTTCGGACCACTTGAGATGGAAGCGTCTTTTTTGGCCAAACAAAATGACATAAAAGTCAATGGTCAAGGTCATTTGGAAATCTGTTAATTAATGAGTTTTTATATTTCTTTTGTTTTTTAAGGTATTAATAAACTCTTTCATGGAATTAGTAGGTCTTCTTAAGACATTTAAAAATATCACCTTTCAGCCCCTACCTTGAAACAGTTAAAGGGTCATTGCCCCTATTGTCCAAAATGCTTGTTACGCTACTCCTAATAAACAGTTAGAGATAGAGACTTGAAACTTTTACTAATGTATTCAGTACATTCAGGGGCTCCCTCAATCTATCATACCGAAAGGGTTTGAGGCCGCCTAATAGCAGTTATCGCCCCTGAAAACTTCTTAATTTTGTTAACACACTAACAACTTTTGAACCTTACATCGCAGGGCCATCAGACAACTTCCAATTGAAATGTTGACCTTTACCAGTCAATATGATATAAAGGTCAAAGGTCAAGGTCAAACAAATAAAAATTGCATATTTAAGTTTTTGAATTTTTTTATAAAGTAACGCAGAGAAAATATTTTATTAATTATATTGAAACAAAACATAAAAAAAAATGAGGTGGAAAGACCTCTAATTGTTCGAGAACAATTAGTCTACTAGTTTTTTCTTCTCTTTTTTCTCGGGACAACTATTTAATTATTATATATATTAGAATAATTTTTTCTTAATGTAATTGGTCACTAAATGTTATGGCACCAAATGACACTTTGCCTGAAAAATCCCAGAACTTACAGTTATTGCCCTTTGTGATGAAATGATTGTTATTGCTTCTCATCTGAAACCACATGCGACAGAGACTTGGAACTTTTACTGATGTGTTAAGTTCACTTAGAGGCCTTCAATCTATTCATACCAAAAAGGGCCGAGGCCCTCTTCTAGCAGTTATCACCCCTGAAAGTTTCAAACATTCAATCAAAACACAAACAACTTTTGAACCATTCATTATAGAGACATTGGACCACTTAGAATGAAAGCGTCTACCCTGGCCGATCAAAATAAAATAAAGGTCGAAAGGTCAAGGTCAAGATTTGAAAATCTGTGTATTCATGAGTTTTCATATCTCTTTTGTTTAAGATTGTATTGAGAAACTTTTTCATGCATGTAATAGGACTTCATAAGACATTTTAAAATATAGCCCTTCAGCCACCACCTTGAAATAATTATAGAGTTATTGCCCATTTTGTTATCGCTACTCCTCTAAAACCGTTAGAGATAGAGACTTAAAACTTTTACCAATGTTTTAAGTTGACTTTTCCGATTTTTCAATCTATCCATACCAAAAGGATCAGAGGTCTCCTTAAAGCAGTTATTGCCTCTGAAAGTTCCTTAATTTTGTTAAAACAATTGCAACTCTTGAACCATACATTGTAGAGACATCGGACCAATTGAAAATGAAAAGCTGTCATCGGCCGATCAAAATGACATAAAGGTCAAAGGTCAATATCAATTTAAAAAACATACTAAATCTTTTGACAATATTTTTTCATGAAGTGACGCAGGGAAAGCATTTTATCGATTCTATTGAAACAGAAATGTTCTGAGCATAAAACATCATTAAGTGGAAAGACCTCTAATTGAAGGAAATCAATTAGTCTACTAGTTTTCCGTCTTATTTCCATAAGTAATGTGTCTAAAAATATGTGGTCTTTTGTTCTGAAACAGATGTCTGCATTACTTATTCATTTAATATTTTCGATATTATAAACCAAAGCTGCGTTTTGCTTTTTAATGGCGGTTATTTTATGTCAAAATTATTTGTACATAATCAATATCTGTTAACAAGGAGTTATTAAATTTCCTAAAACCTTTTCCCTTTTTAGGTTTGGTAAGTCTGCAATAGAGAACAACTGGGGAGTATTCTGATCTATAACTATTTTTTAATTTAATGTTAGGGATAAAATGTGATAAAGAATTGGAAGTCAAGAAGTAGTCTAACCTTGTCTGCTTTACAATATTTTTTTTTACACCAAGTATACCTTTTACGCTCTGGGTGAGAAATGGAAAACAATCTTCCAAATCTAAGATATATTTATCTCATTAAGTTTGCATTTAATTTGGCGTTATTAAGTTTTTTGTAATCCATGGTATTTAGTTCTTGGTTCAAAACAACATTAAAGTCTCCTGCTAGTATTATATGCTGATTAATCTACAACTTTTCAATATTATTTCTTAACTTACAATAAAAATCAGGTTGATCTGTATTTGGCCCATATACATTAACTAAAAGGAAATCTTTGTTTTCAATTTTAACTTCAACAATCAAAATTCACCATTTGCATCACAGGTGGTATTTTTTACCTTAAATTCAAAATGTTTTTAAAATAGTATTGTAACTCCATGGGAATGTGATCTGAAAGAATTCAAAATGTTTTTAAAATAGTATTGCAACTCCATGGGAATGTGATCTGAAAGAACTTAAATATATCTTACCACTCCAAAAATTCTGTTTTGTTGCTCATCACAAGTAAAGTGTATACCTTGAAGAAAGTAGATATAATAATTTCTATCATAAAGGTACATGTAATATACATGTAGCACATCATTTCTTTTTTATAATCACCAAGGCCTTGACAGTTGACAGTTTTTAATTTCAGGAAATCATAGCTTGTTTTATCCATTATCAAACTGGAAAAGCAGGATATTTATCACCAAAGAGAAAAAAAGATTGGGGTATTAAAAAAGTAAAAAATAGTCATTAACTGCTCGTGTTTGTCTATTTTGCCTACATACGGATTATACCCGCTATGTAAATATAGTCGTCTACGTAAATGTGTCTAGATTTAGATATGACTTTTCAAGCGATACGAATATTTAAAGGTCCTTTCCACGTTAGGGAATAATCCCGCTTTTTTGCAATACACGCTTTTTATGCAATCTTCCAAATATCATGGATAAGGCATGATAAACTCTAGACATATGTTTTTTTAAAGGATGCTATATAAATGGAAGTAGCTGTAATTTAAAATATCAAGCTTAGTTTTCTGGAGTCAGATTTTAATTTTTTTTCTATAATTCCTATTTTATCTTTTTCATAAAATCCCGAATTGTCTATACTGACATATGTAATTCCTTAAAACACATTTTTTAATGACGAATTTGTATTTTTAATATACTCAACATTTATATAGCATCCTTTAAAAAAACATATGTCTAGAGTTTATCAT
>WFKH01010931.1:16048257-16060710 GCA_016163765.1 Magallana hongkongensis | reverse complement strand
CTCACACACACACACACACACACACACACACACACACACACACACACACACAAACACACACAAAATTCAGGCTGATAACTAACCAACTATTGGATGACGAATGTACAAAAGTAAAAAAAAAAAATCATGTAAGTTGAATCATGGCTGTTGCATTATTTTAATATAGAAACTTTAGAACATTGTTTGGAATATTCTATCTTTTTCTGTGTATTGATTCAGTTACACCCTATATAACTTTGGTACATTCTAAGAAGGGACTATATTTGGTTTTGTTGTAAATTTGAAAACTTCTGTATTGGCGGCCTTGCATACTTTTCTTAAATACATTTAATGAGTTTTAATGAAATTCAGAATTTAGAGGGTTAGACAACAATGTTTAACTTCAGGTTACCGACAGGAGGTAAAATAGTTCGAAATGTAGGTTGATGGGAGTTGGTAAAATGAAGATCGGCCAGTTTCTGAAGTTTTTGACATTTAAAACTGCAAAGTGCATGGGATACAAAATGTTTACTCCTTTTGTGTACTGAAAGAGCTTAACAAAATTGAAAAATCCTGAACAATCAGAGAAATATAATCTTCCAATTTATGTGGTAAGTTTTCTCATAACAAATGCAATATGACTTAAAAAGCAGCAAACTGTAGACAAGTGCTTATACAAGCTAATAAAAATGTTTTAGAAATCAGTCTGGCCCGATTATGTCAAAAAAAACTTTTAACGGCAAATGATTATTATTGGTCCAGCATGGTTTTAATATTAATTTTATCATAATTTAAGTGTACTGAGTCCGAAAAAATATGCTGGTCTTCATGGAAATGGCGTTGCGTAGGTCAAAATGGCGATTCAAAATGGCAGACACCCAAACTTCATAATATTCTCTTAATTTTTAACAAAATATAATGAATTGGTCCAACCTACGTATTTTATAATACATAAAGTGTGTTAAATTTGAAAAAAATATGCTGGCATTCACAAAAAAGGCGTTAGTTAGGTCAAAATGATTATTAAAATGGCGGATAGCAAGATTTTTTAAAAAGTTTTTTTAAATAGAGAAATCAATGGGGAAAACAATGATAATTCAGTGCAGCAAAGTTTTTTTTTCTGGCATAATTTAGGAGTGGTTAGTCTGAAAAAATTAGCTGGTTATGACCAAAATGGCGATAATTTGGTCAAAATAGCAGTCAAAATGGCCGACAGCCAAATTTTATATAATTCTTGTTTAAAGTCTTAATTGAGGAAAAAACGATCATAAATTGATCCAGCATAGTATTTTATCATATCAAAGGTGTGCTGAGTACGACAAAATATGCTGATCTTTAAAAAAGGGCGGAAATAGGTAAAAATGGCGGACAGTCAGATTTCATTATTCTCTTTTAAAGTCTCTTCAATGGAAAAAAATGATACGAAATGATTAGTCCAGCAAATATTTTATCGTAATTAAGTTGTGTCAAGTGTGAAGAATTGTATTGGTTTTTACGAAAATGGCGTTAATTTTATCAAAATTGCAATTCTGATTTGAAAATAGCCAAATTTCATTAATCTCTCTTTAGGGCTCTTAAAAGTGAAAATTATATGATACCAATATGTAAGTGAAAATTAAATTTTTGAACACTTTTACAGATAGAAAAAACTACACCCAGCTTTTATTGAAAAAGTTCTTCTCTATTTTGTCTTATTAAGGTAGTAAAAAACAGATAAGCTAAAATTTTCCTATAGTTCAATTTTTCTGAAATTTTAATATTTTGTTATTTGGAATGAATCTATAGATATGCAAAATTTAAAGAAAAAATCCGACCTGACAAATTTTGCCCAGGTCGCCTCAAACCTACCATCTAAATTTCCTTTCACAGGAGTGTAAAATGAAATAGTCAATGTTAGAGTTTGCTATGCGAATAAGATACTATTTAAGATATTACAAATGTTTGTACTGCTATTTGTACAGGAGCCCTTTTAATTACTTACAGACACTGAAATAAATTCTAACTGGTAACTTAAGGTATTTCTGATGTAATATAATGTAAATATAGCTCTTGTAAACGATCTATTCAGACGAAAATTAGCAACACTTAACAGTCTCTAAAAAGAAATTGTATTGTTCAAATTTGAATAAAACTTAGCAGCATGATTCTCTTAACCCGATAATTATAATATTTTAAAATAATAAAAATTTGACCGGGGGTATTAGATTAATTGAGGTTTAAGTATAATTGACGGATGTGAACATTGTTAAAAATCATCATATTTGACCTTCGACCTTTTTATATGACCTTGAAATTTGATAGGCATAAAATCTGAACACTGGTGATTATTGTATCCAAATTTCAGATCTTTGATTGAACGGAACACAAATCACATCATTTTAAATGATACATGGCTAAATTGCACAAAACTCAAACGAACACCATTCAAATGCAGGTTTCGAAAGAATCAAAATACACTGTACCTCATTTTTTTCTGCCTTGAGTAATTTGTGTGTATGATTAATATTTATATTGTTTTCTTACGATAATGGATTAAAATTAACTTTTACATAATATTAAACCATTATTTTGTGTTTTTGAGAAAATATTTGAAATAATTAATTTCACGGGTGTTTCGTACTACCTTAAGCTACAGTATATATGTTGTTTTTAAAATTCCTTTTGGAATGATAAATCTGTAACTTAGAATTTGCGAATGTTTATACAAGGCAACTTTGGCACGTTTGCATTAACAAATAAAGGTTCTACAACCTGTGGGGCAGTTGCAAGCTATTAAATCTGAGAAAGCTTCAGGATTAAGATCGTAGGTCGTTTATTCCACCAGCAAACAGCTATCACCCAAATTTTTCATCCCATCTCGGCTGATCATGGCAATATGGATATTCTTATATATGCCTGTTTCCCTATCACATAACCTCGTATAGTGTGTTTGTTTCATAAGCAAACGTAAGGCATATCCTAATTTGGAGCATATTCTCGGGCTCTGTGATTTCATGGATAAAGCAAATTGAACCGTGTCAGTGGGCATGTGTCTTGTAATACATTTAACTGAAGAACTTTTCGAAATCTTTGATTTTCTGGTCGCAATTAATTTCCCTTCTCATAGTTGTTTCTGTACACTCTATATGTCAATTTCCTCGATATGCTCTAGAAATAAGGAGTTCACACCATATCAGTGAATGAAATGAACCAAATGCCAATACAAACTTCTGGAGAGGGGAACATTTTCTCTACACAGCATTATGCCGGTGTATATAAATCCTAAAAACACACATTTCCACACTGTAGTGCAGAACAATTTCCCCTCTCTATAACTTTGTAAGCATTTTGTCGCATTTCACGAACTGACAGGGTGTGCCACATCTTCTTAACCATTTCTATGGCAAATCGAAGAAATCGGTCTTTAAAGTGTAATAAAAAACGGAAAGGTTTAGGAACAAAAAGGATATTTAAAATCAAGAACAGAGAATACGCCTAAATAAGACAAAACGGAGAAAATTAAGCTTTTTAGTTAGGATTGAAACTGGTTTTTTTTTATTCGTTAAAGTGTTCCAATTTAGTTTGTCAGACGCACATATGTATAATATGATGCTTACACATCCCCCCCCCCCCCCCCTGAAAGGCTTTAAAAGAGAATTACGAAATCTGGCTGTTCGCCATTTTAACCTAAATAACGTCAATTTTGTAAACGCTAGCATATATATTCAGACTCAGTATACCCTAATTATGAATAAAACATTTTGTTTGATCGGACTATAATTGTTCGTTTCATGCTTTTTTCCTATTTAAATAACTTAAAAGAAAGTTATGAAATATGGCTGTGGGCCTACCAGAAAAGCGCCATTTTGACATAATTAACGCCATTTTCGTCACAGCCAGCATATTTGTTCAGACTCAGCAGGGCTTAATTATGCTGATTAACTTTGCTTGACCCGAATTATATTTATGGTCTCATGCTTTTTTCCATTTAAGAAGATTTGGGGAAAAAATTATGCAGTCTGGCTGTCCGCCATTTTGACATAAAACGCACCGCTTTCGTGGAGACCAACATATAATTCCTCGGACTTAGCACGCCTTATTTTTGATTCTAAAATTTGCTGAACAGAATTGTATTATTTGTTTCACGATTTTTTTCCATTTCAGAAACTTAAGGACACAATTAAAAAAACCCCCAAAAAACTGGATGCCAACCATTATGAATCGCCATTTTTTACATAACGCCATTTTCTTGAAAGACAGCATATTATTCCTGACTAACCACACCTTAGCTATGATTAGAAACTTTGTTGGACCGAATAATAATTGTTTCACACTTTATCTCAATATTATAAAAATACAGGAAGAAATTACAGATTATTGCCATCCGCAATTTTGAATCGCCATTTGACCTAAATAACGCCATTTGTGGATGGCCAGTATATTTATTAAGACACAGTACACTTTGGATATGATGAAATACTATGCTAGACCAATTCATTAGTGTGTGTGTCGTTAGTTTGTACTATTTTAATGGACTTTTGAAAGTTTGGCTGTCCGCCATTTTGAATCGCCAATTTAACCTACTTAACGCTATTTTCATGAAGACCAGCATATTTTTTCAGACTCAGCATACTTAAATTGTGATAAAAAACCATGGTGGACCAAATGAGAATTATTTGCCGTTAAAACGTATTTCTAGAGCTCTTTTTAGAAATCGGGACCAGATTTAAAAAAAATATTTCATAATTTTGGTGAGTAAATTTCTATTGATTATTGTGTAACGAAAGTAATGGAAGATAGAGGAAAACATATAATTCACATTGGAAACACGGATTCTTTCTTTGGCTTATATCATGAATAATTAAGAACCCTGAGAATAATATATCTCAACTTCACGACCTTTTACATTATCTTATTTTTATCACTTTCAAAATTATGCAAACATTTCATTTAGAAACTACACACTCCAGTTTGTCATAATTACACGTATTAACAATTCATGCATTAGTACAAACTGTGATTTCCTTGTTTTTAAATGTTTGCTAATAATTTATTCCCAGTTGCCCAGCTACCACTATTTTCATTCAGTGTACTTCTGAGATAAGATAAAAAAGAGCATTTGACTTAAACTGCATAGATGATGTCTCATTCTTTGCCAAGTAAATAATTTTGTATATGTTAATTATTGACTCTAGAACCTTCTAATCCCCCTTCTAGATTCGGAAAGTTTTTAGTCGTTTTATATAAAAAAAAATATGTTTTTAATTATTTCAAAAAAAGAGCTAATAATGTTAAGCGATTTTAGGTACATGAGAAGAACATCGGTCTAATCTTCGTAGTTTGTTAATTAAGAAGGCCGACTTGGGTTTTTCTTGCGGAAAAACTACAATAGCAAAACTCTCTCTCTATAACAATATGTAATTTACACCAACTTTAGTTTATTTGCGAAGTTTGAGAAAATCGACCATCTAGTTCTTTTTCGGGACCGTCTTATAATACAGCTACATTTACTATAGGAATTTATAGAAATTTGTCATTTTCCGCACTTCGAAGCAGATTTAAAAAATACTACAATAGCGATTTTCCTCAATTTGTAACAAGATAAGATATTCTTTATTTCCTTTGAATTAATGGAGAGTAATTTCCCGATTACGACAAAGAGCGTACGGCGAGTTTGACCGGTCAGCAGAGGATGCTCACTCCTCCATGGCATCTGATCCTACCTCTAATCTTTGTAGAGATCCGTGTCTGCTCTGCTCCTGTTTTGTATTTTTCCTTTGGACTTTTGATTTTGAACACTGTTCGTTATCACCACATGTCATTGCATAATCAAACTATACACTAATGTGATAATTAAACAGAAACAAAACATTTTTATATATGTACATATTTTTGATAGACATTTATAAATAACGGCAGTCTATTGCAAAGAAAGCTCTGTGTATAAAATTTCAACGGCGTATGATTTTAACTTTTTCTGTATTGTTTTTTTTTATAGCGTATACTCCTACAAAGCTTCATTTTATCATAACGTCATAAAAGCTCACCTACCATACAACGGAAATATCGATTAAAAAAAAAGAGTTTCCTTAAAAAATCTAAATATTTTCATCTGTATTTTGTTTATTGTGTTCAATTTTATAAATGATATCGGAAAAAAGTCATACAAAATATAAATACACTGTATTTTACTAGAATGTGCAAAAACATGCGCAATGAAAACTAAAGTCGGCATCCTTAAATACATTTCTCACCGTAGTTGTGAAGGATATATTTAAGACTGAAATGTAACAATTGACATATCTTTATTTGTTTCTTTTCAGGGTTTTGTCCTAAATACAACACTGATAAAAAGCAAATTGAGGAAAATTATGCAAAAGGATTTGAATGTTTGACCTTTACTAATGGCGAGACATGTCCGCGTAGATACCAATCCAGTGATGCCTATAAATGTATTTATATTAATCATTATAGTTTTGTTGTTCGCCAATTTCGTTTATCCCACATGCTTATTCTTTCAATTCATGATACAAAATACTTAATGCTCTGTCAAAAGATTTATAAATTCTTTTGGAGCAAAAAGTTGCCATAATGGTTTAGGTTTTGTAAAAGATATAAACTGATTTTGAATTTGTTTGTATCACATATCAAAACTAGTTGACGTATAAATGTTCATTCATGAAGAGAAAAACAAAATAATTACATGACTCATAGCTCAATCGCCATTTGCCATTTACAATTAATTGCTAGATTTAAAAGTCAGTAAACTTTGAAAATACTTTTGTCATAAAATTCATTTTGTCTATTCAGATTTCCTTGCGTTTTGAGTTTTTTAAGATTTGAAGCAAATTGTTGACTTTGTATAAAAGTTACTGGATTTTTCCAAAAAGGGCTTTTTATTTTATATCATAATGTAACGTGTTTTTCTAACAATAATAAATATAAGGGTTCTTTTTAAGGGATATATAATTTTCCTAAGATACTCTGAGTATTTTGATTGACCTGATTATATAAAGATTTTACTCTACTCTTCCTGAGTTTTAATGATTCGCTAATATTAAAATTATTTTACCAGGTATACTATAGACTGTCACCGCAGACTTCCTATGCTAGATAAATGGAGTTTGAATATCATAATAATTGTCTCAACTACTGTTCAAATTCTAGTATTAAAAAAAAACATTATTAAACAGTATTTGATGTGTCGTTTGAAGCTCGATAATGCCTGTGAACAGTCAGCAATTACATTCAATGGCAAATACATTTGATTTCTGAGAAGATGTGTTATCGCCCATTGTTTAGAGACACGTGTGTTTACCCTCTTCTAGGTGACTTCACCAGACACCTGTGTCATTGTGTCAGGGCATTCATAAGTGATATTTAGCATTTTCGCGATATGCAATATAACAATCAAAACAAAACATGGATAATTTTAACGAGGCCGAGTACAGTTCGAGTGGGCATGACTGCGCAACTTTTTATTTTCATGCTGTCGTAGGTACAAAGTTACAACTTTGTTTTGTACTTGTGTACTATTTTGTTCTTTTTTTTTTTACCCAAAGTTAACATTATATGTAACTTTCATTAATTTGGAAATTATGATTTGAAGACTTTGATAAGGTTAAATGCTAAAATGACACTTACGCGTCATGATTTCCAGGTATTGAAAACTATGCATAAAGCCGAAGTAAATAGTATGAATCGCTTAATCATTCGAGGCGGCGACGGAATTTTTTTCTTCGATAAAAATATTTTAACACAGCATTGAGAAAAAGATATTAGCATTTCAAAATTCTATTTTGTTAAAAATTGTTTTTATAAACCAATATATCCGCAATATACCATTTTTTTTTTGGTGGGGGGGGGGGGGCGCTTTTTGATATTATCCCTTTGACCAAACCATGAGGTAAATAATTGTTTTAAATGTCACCGTTTGGTGACTCTTTACAATAGCGTTCATATATTTGAAAGAGAAAAAATCCTAAGGGCAAAAATGCAACATATATGGAGAAGATTTAGCGCATATTTAACGAATCCCCATAAAGTCCAATAGTATAAATTGATAAATTTTGAGACGATCACCTAGGAAGTCGAGGTGGTAAATAATTTTTTTCTATCTGAGATAATTGATAAAAAAGTGAAATTAGATGCAAGAAATTTCATCAAAATATCCTGGGCTGGGTTTCACAAAACTATCATAGATTTATCATAAGATCTATCTTAAGATTGTCATAAGATCTGACTTATGACAATCATAAGATTTATCACTTCCGTTTCACAAAACTATCTTAAAAGTTTGAAATCTTATGACCAATCTTAGGACAAACTTCATGATGGCATATACAAAGATTTTATTGCGAATTATAATATACTTGGACAGAGGTTGTTTCCTTTTTGTTATATTTTGAAATTTCGAATAGTGCACTTGTCTGTTTAATTAATAAAGGCATGAGTGGGTCCAGAAAAAAATTTCCAGGAGGATCCGAGTGAAAATTTTGTTTTTTAGTGGGGGGGGGGGGTCCAAGGCCTATTTTTGTTAATTTTACCATGAAAATTGGACGTTTGAATTTTCCAGGGGGAATAGGGTCCGGACACCCCTCCCCTCCGCCACCACACATGATAGTTCAACAAGTTTTATAATTTGAAACAATATTTAATTTTTCGCCAAATGAATATGTTTATTGATGACTAGAAAAAATGCGGTGTTATATTTACAATTAAATCTAGTAATATAATTTCCTATATATTATTATGTATTAAATTATTAATATCGTATTTTAGAAATAAAATCTTTTAAAGCAATTATCATCCACCTAAAACGCATCTTTAGGACACCGAAACTTCTTTCAATATGATTTCTCGTCCTGGCATGGGCCTCGTTATACGCTAGTTCATGGGGGTTGATTGGATTCAGTACAGGTGTTAATAAATGATTTTTCAGAGGGTAGGCACTGTCTCCAAGTAACCAGCCTCTGTTTATGTCACCATTCACAAAACGATCACGCAGTTTTGAATTATTCCATACAAAAGCATCATGATATGAACTAGGCAACCTAGCAACTAAGTTGGAAAATTTTAAACTGGCATCACAAACTGCTATAATGTTAATGGAATGATTTTTTTTCTGTTAACGAAGAGATGTTCATCATTGTTCGGATATGAGTCCCGTCTATCGCACCAATGACATTTGGGAAATTAGCAATGCGAGAAAATCCCAGGATGGTGTCATTTATACCTCTATCATCAAGTGGGAATTTTATATAATCGGGACTTAAAGCTACTAATGCTGATGATACAGCATTTACTATTCTTGATACACTAGCTTTGCTTATACCGTGAAGATCACCGGTAACGGTTTGAAAATTCCCACTGGCATAAAACCTGAGTGCCACGATGATTTGCAGTGATTGGGGGAGGGCATAAGACCTCCTCGTAGTGTGCTCCAAACGAACACTGAGCTCCACATAAATCCAAAATCAAATGACGTTAAAACTTATCCATGATATATTCATCATTCATATAGTCTAAGCGGTTGTTTCTATAAATACCGTTCTCTCCTTAGGAGTCTTTTGTGTTGAATCAAATTATAGGCTGCCGCCATGCTAAGTTTGGACTTAAGACATGTATTTGGTTGTCATAAGATTATGACAGATCTTAAGATAATCATAAGATATGACATTTTTGTGAAACGGCTATGATAAAATCTAATGATAAATTTAGGTCTTAAAATAGATCTTAGTCATAAGATAGTTTTGTGAAACGGGCCCCAGGGTACAAAGAATTATACTCGGCCTCTTTAAATTAATCTGCTTGTCACATTCATTTGATAATGTTTATGCATGTCAGTAAGTATTCGATAACAATACCAAATGTGCGATAAATGCAATGAGCACATTCGTCAGATTTATTCGTATCAATTTTAAATTTATATTGTCGAGATAATAAAGTTATCTAATTTTCTTTATTCAAATACATTTACATCTGACAAAATTGACAAAAGATTTCTTTTGGTGATAAATACCTATAAATACGGAAGCCCATTTAGGACCTATCAACAAATATTTTTGAATTTGATAAAACGAATTCTTGAATTTGTTAAAACGAATTTAAATCGTTTTAACAAATTGTTGAATCCCTTATAACGATATAAATTTGTTATAACAAATTTTAGGAATTCGTTATAACGAATTTAATCTGTTATAACAAATTTGCTGAATTCGTTTTTACAAATTTTGAAATCTGTTTTAACAAATAAAATTTGAACTAGACCTGTTTTTGTCTTCAACAAAAAGGTAGGGCTTTTCGACAGCCCTTTAAATCCCTTATTTAAATTCTTAATTTTTTTCTCTCAAAAATTGTGTATGATAAAATGAGAACAAATGTCATAAACATATACCCACACATTAACTTATAAGATATTTAAATGCCCAAAGAAAGACAACTCCAGAATTTTATATCCAAATATATCTTTTAATTCTTGAAGAAAAGTTTCAAAAATTCATATGTAAGAAAGTACTCATTTATGATTCAAGACTTTTGGTATGCCAATAGCTCTAATGCTAATCATTCATTGAGCAAAGCGGGGTAACTCTTGAAATTTATTTTTTTTGAATTGTGATAATGTTATTATTTTCAGGCCCTTAAAGCCCCTATAAGGAGTCAAAAAGTGGCCCCTCGGACCATATTTTTTAAATTGTACTCTTTATTCTGAACTATAAACCGAAACGATTTTGAAAATCGGATAAACAATAAAAAAGTTACAGCTAAAGGACCGTTTTCAATATTGACCCCTTCAGATCCCTTATTTTTTAGAATTTTTTCCCCAGGACCTTTTCCGGTCTGCGCATTAGCTCCATAACTGCAAATACAAAATATAAAAATATTTACTTGAAAACTGTTTGAGAAAACGTTACATGCGTGAATTCAATTTAACATAGAAACTCCCGTAGACAATTTTCATCGGCTCATAAAACCGGAAGTACTCAATACTATTCAATGAAACTTGGAATATATCTTAATTACGTCTATTTAAACAATATCTATCCGTCTTAGAACATTCCTAAGCTTTCTGATTTTTTTGTTTTTTCATCCCCCCTTTTTTCAAGTTTGAAGCCTAAAATCTCAGAACTGTGTCAAAAAATGGCCCTCGGACCATAATTTTTAATTTGTACTCTTTATTCTAAACCATTAACCGAAAATATTTTGAAAATCAGATGAAAAATAAAAAAGTTATAGCTAAAGGGCTGTTTTCAATATTGTCCCCTTCAGATCCCTAATTTTTCGGAATTTTTTATTCAGGACCTTTTCAGGTCTGCGCATTAGGTCCCTTATTGTAAATATGAAATATCAAAATATTTGCTTGAAAAGTGTTGGAGAAAACGTTACATGCGTGAATTGAATTTAACATAGAAACTCCCATAGACGATTTTCATCGGCTCATAAAACCGGAAGTACTCGATACTTTTCAATGAAACTTAAAATATACCTTAATTACTTCTATTTGAACAATATCTAAACGTCTTATAACATTCCTAAGCTTTTCGTAATTTTTTGTTTTTTCATCCCCCCTTTTCTCAAGTTTGAGGCCTAAAATCTCAAAACTGATAAGAGATAGAAACTCGCCACCACTTTACTTTTTTACCAACTCGACATGGTTGATCTAACTCTAAAATTACAACCAATTTCCTTTAGAAATAAAAACAATATATTGATTCGTTTAATTTCTACTATATTGCTTGTGGAAACCGGAAGTACCGGAACCGGAAATCCAAAACCTTACCTACTGGTGACATTTAAAAATACTATAAGACTATTGCATAGTTATTTCTGAAATCCTTTCCGTTTTAAAAAAATCGCTGACGGAAATTCTGTCGAGAAAAAGAATAATAATAACTAGACCTGTTTTTGTCTTCAACAAAAAGGTAGGGCTTTTCGACAGCCCTTTAAATCCCTTATTTAAATTCTTAATTTTTTCTCTCAAAAATTGTGTATGATAAAATGAGAACAAATGTCATAAACATATACCCACACATTAACTTATAAGAAATTTAAATGCCCAAAGAAAGACAACTCCAGAATTTTATATCCAAATATATCTTTTAATTCTTGAAGAAAAGTTTCAAAAATTCATATGTAAGAAAGTACTCATTTATGATTCAAGACTTTTGGTATGCCAATAGCTCTAATGATAATCATTCATTGAGCAAAGCGGGGTAACTCTTGAAATTTATTTTTTTGAATTGTGATAATGTTATTATTTTCAGGCCCTTAAAACCCCTATAAGGAGTCAAAAAGTCGCCCCTCGGACCATATTTTTTAAATTGTACTCTTTATTCTGAAATTTAAACCGAAACGATTTTGAAAATCGGATAAACAATAAAAAAGTTACAGCTAAAAGGCCGTTTTTAATATTGACCCCTTGAGATCCCTTATTTTTTAGAATTTTTTTCCCAGGACCTTTTCCGGTCTGCGCATTAGCTCCATAACTGCAAATAC
>WFKH01010931.1:16018564-16031877 GCA_016163765.1 Magallana hongkongensis | reverse complement strand
ATAAGAGTATAACCTGGGTTGCCAGTTTACGATTTATAATCCGCAAAGCGGATTATAAAAAAGCGTTAATTGCTCCAACCATATAGTTCATTCCATATAATTTAACTTTCTTTAATTTACTGTACAAATTAAGAGCGTTTCACTTTTAAAAGTGTCAGTGAATTTATCTTGGACAGTTTCCCTTTCATCGATTTAAATTGTATTTCTTTTTACAGATAGCTAGGCCTAAGTGTATTTTTAATTAAAATCCTCCAAATGTGCTGCATTGATATCTTGGAACAAACTATAGGATAAAGTTTTACTGTTATTTCTCTTTCTTACCATTTTGCAATTGCAAGCAAAATTTTATGGATCACAATTTTTGATGGGATCAATCGATCAATAGGTGGGAAATCTATTAAAATATGTATTAATGTATTAATGCCTAACTCAATTATCAAAAACATCTTTTAAAATCATTGTGAATTGTTTAATTATACTTATATCAATTGTTTAGATTCATATAAATCAAATGATGGTCATACTTTGAAACCAGTGTCGATTGAGAACATTGCATCAACATCAAGAAGGGCTCCAGATCCAAGACCAGTGATGAATAGAAAAGCTGCTGACTTATCGTCAGCATTTGGTACATCGTATACCAGTGATTCTCCGTACAGAAATACTAAAATGGAAACGAAAAAAGCTGTTATAGATGATCCACCTGTGTCCAAAGGAATATCAAAAGGTATTCCTGCTAAATCACCAGAGTGTTTATTATTAGATAAATCTTCATCTTTACTGTCGAAGAAAAATACTTCTAGTTTGAAAGCACCGGATAACAGTGTAACTTCTGATGACAAAATATCTCAAAATGTGACAGATGCTTCCAAACCAATATTACAATCATACCCATATTATGAAGGCGTCATTCAAGCCCAACATTCATAATAATTTAATAAAAGTTTTATAATACCGATTAAACATGAAAACCAATTGTCATCTGAAATTTCTACATGATTTGCCTTCATTTTTTGTTTATTTGAAATTTCATCTAATGGCACCGATAATGTTAACAAAGATGATCAAATTTCTAAGTATGCTAATTTTATATACTTTTTATCAAAGCAGATACTTATTGTAAGTATACATGTATCTTAAATTAACAAGGCTTTCAAACTTATGAAACAATTAAACATAAATATGTTTATTATCAACGTTGTATCAGGTTGAAAAATATTAGAAGTTATCATTCTGGAAGAAGAAAAAAGAATGTTTGAAAAGAAAAAAGGAATATATGCTCGATTACTAGTATTTCATTCACTGTGAGAATGATTGGTTTTGTCAAGTTTTTAAAAAATTCGGGTTTTTCATATTTTAATTTTAATATCATATAGATATCAAATTTGTTAAAAGTTGTTGTAAACATCGACACACTAATGAAAGTTATCGGACTTGTAATAATATTTCAAAAATACCTCTCAAATCAATTCAAAAATACCCCGCTACAAACGAACGGTGATTTTGTTTTAAACTTTATTTTTAAAAAATGCCCATGTTTTAGATGCAGGTGGCAATACTGCTCCTCATGATAGTACTGCATTATGGAACAACCCATTTGATGAAGACTTCCTATCTTACGGTAAACAAAACAACAATTTTGACATGAAGAAAGATCTACCAACTCAATGACAGATAGTGTATATGAAATATTTTTTTCAGTCCTCATTTTTACTATCCACCTTTTTACAATCTGTCACATAATTGAGAATTGTATAACCTGTATATATACCTCACTAGAGAAATAAGAAAACTCATAATTATAACGTACTATGCTTAGTTATTTCCAGTTTGATCTTTTATTTTGATTAACATCTATTAGCAAAACGGAAAACGACTCTGATTATTCTATCGCAATGACAATAATGTCGACTAATTCAAACGCTTAGTGCTCTAGATTGATAAAATTTGCAAGTTGCATACGAGTTCAATAGTTTACTAATAGGTTTTGTGATATACATGTTACGTTAAATGCAACTTGGATAGAACTATGATATGACGCAGAACTGTATAATTTCTCTTTTTTTAGAATTTGGAAAGCCGAAAAGACCAAGACCTCCTCCTCACGTCACAAAGAAGATAAACTTACCCCAAAATGCTCCGTAAGTTATTCAAGACAAAGTGATATTGACTTTTATAACTTATTACTAGTTTATTACAGAGCATCCTCTGCTGACCAGTCACACCCGCCGTGTGCTATTTGTCATAATCGTGAAAACGGAATAAAACGTAGGCAATTAGGTGATTACTTATGATCCAATAATAAGTATGAAAAACGTCAGTCAGCATGCCATCCAGTGGAAGATTGTATTTGCTGACAAGGCCGTTGTATCGACCATAGAACTTGCAAAAAGATGACTTAAATTGAGACTGTTGATAGTACTGCTTTATCAACTTCTTTGTCAGTAGCTTCTCTTGCCTTCAAAACTGTTCATACGTAGAGCCTGCCCTAGCATATCGAACTAACTGAGAGACAAAAACTCCATATGCAGGTGGTGAAGGTTTATTGCTACATAAGTAAAGAAAAATTGAAGTCATCACGTTTATCATAAAGTTTTGTTGTAAGATATTTAAGATATTTAATGAATTATATCCATTTTAATTTTATGCATTCTCCTCCCTAGTAGTTAACCGGATTTATTGTTTTATTTCATCCATATTCAGAAGAACTAATTTCATAGCCGTTAATAACATATTTGGATAATTTATTAGTCACAATTTCAGCTGAGAACATCGGTTGATTTCATTAGGTGCTCTAATGCAATGTATCTGAATTTGCCCTTCCTATCCGACTTTTGACTTTTCATTGCTCTGCGCTCACAACTAGTTATGTTTAACAGAAAAAAGGAAACAAACTGAAATAATTTAAAGTTTAAATCAGTTTTCCATGTTTCATAATTGTCACACATGTAACACAATTTGTATTACTATGTGATTCAATGTTATATATATATACAGGAATCTTTGACTTGTGTATATGTTTAGGTTTACAAACGAAATCGCCTTGTTATTCTTTACAGAACCCTTAAAGTTATATGCGTAAAACGTATATCAAATCAACTATAATTTGTAACGTTTGCGGCCAATTGACATCGCTATATCCGTCACTCTCTTACTTACGGAAGCGTATCGGGGCATATACTTGTTGTGTTTCAACTTATAAGCTGTCCTTTTTTATTGAATTATCGGCATATAAAGTTTTGTGACCTCTTATTTTGGGAAATGTATTGAATTGTACCTTGTGATTTCTATATAATTAAAATCACCTTAATGAATTTTACCAGTTTTATTGCTATCTGCGTTATCAACTTCACAAAATATGAAGTTTGAAATGTTTATTTAAGAATCTATACTACTATATTAAAATAACAGACTCGAATTTTTGGGCTTTGATACCGAGAAATCGGAGAAGTACTGTCTTTTGTTTTATATATTTTAAACATCATTGGTACTTGAAGATTACCAATTTGTTTTTATTTTTCCTCAATCATCCTCGCTAAATGATAATCAACAAAAATTCCTTTAAAAAATCCGGAAATCACCTGGATTTTTTGGATTTTATAATTTTGCGCATGCGCATTACATTCACGCTTAATCACGGGAGGCTATTAAGTTCATGTTTCCACAATATCACATTTGCATGCATAAACTCAGAAACGGTAATACAAATACGTGTAAATTTTCATTGGAAATTTGCTATATATTCTGTTCATCAAAGAAAATACGGGAGATAACTCTAACTCAGTGCATTTAATATGAAAAATCCCGAGAGTTCCGAATGTCAACATGGTGTGAAAAAAAAAGTTGGTGAAAAAGTGTTGAATTCTTCATTAATATGAATTAAATTTTCAGATGAAAGGTATTTACAGCCTCAAAATGGTTTGTTATGAATAATTCGACTCTTTTTTTCAATGCAGCTTCATTAATTTTCTCCAAAATCGTTTCGGAGCGATTCTGCAATTTTTGCTACATTACGGGTATATGGGAGGCATTTTAACTCTGGTGAAGGCCTGTCCCGAGACACAGTAAGATTATTCTAACTAAGCAGAGTGTAGTGAAATTATTAACAGCATTATTGTAGGCCTAAATCTTGGTTATGTAAATGTCAACAATACGGTATGTCGATGTATCTATTTCGTAAATTTCCGATATCATATGCAATTTCAACCCGTGCACGCACGGGTCAAAGTCTAGTGTGACTTAATTATATTGAGATAGAAAATTAGACAAAGAACAATAGAATAAAGGCTTTATAGTCATGTCGATATCAATATGCTTTCATTTCTAGGGAACATATTGCGAAAATATTGTTATCGAATGAACTTCGCGGGCGAATTCCGTTTACGTCATCTCACTGTGAATCTAGCTGTAGACGGCACATGTAGACTGCATTTGACAGCTTGATATAAATCAAAAACAAAGAACAGTAATTACTTTATATTAATTGCAATTCATATCAGTGTTTGATATCGTAGTTAATGGGCTGCTACATGATCTATATTTAAGCAGATCGTTATGACCTTCTATATTTGGGTTACTCTCCATTAAAAATGTGATATGAGTTTTGGGACTGATGGTATAACATTTAAACTACGTAAACCCCTTTACTTACACTTATTATATTACTCCCACCCTCCCCCACAAAAAATGTTTTATTTACCGAAGCGTCGAAAAAAAAATTAATTAATTGTATTTGCTTTTAAATGATATTATGCATGAACTGATCGCATGAGCATTTTCTCACTTTCATGATTTGACGCGAGTCTTTTTACCACGCGAATAAAAAAATACCCGCATCAAATCATGGTTATTAGAAAATGCAACGCTTATGCAATTAGTTTATGCATAATATCATATGACATCGTGGTTAGGTTACATTGTAGTTGCGAGGGTGGGTTATCATCCAATAATATTGCTTCAATCGTGTAATATCAATTTGAAGACATTTGGTTGAACAACCGTTGTCGATGGGAGACCGTTGTAACAACGTGACTAATATTGAATTATTATCATAGTTTTAGGGTAGGACTGCTCAATACTGATACTCATAACTAGTTGTGGATTTAAATTCATGGATGATAGGATCAACAAAATTCATGAAAATAGAGCAAACACGAATTCCTAGAGCTAGATTTAGAGTGAGGTGACGTACCATCAGAACTCCCGCCCCCGCGAATTTCATTCGATAACAGTATTTTCGCAATATGTTCCCAAGAAATGTAAACATATTTATGTCGATATACCTATAATGTATATATTTTCATTGTTCTATGTCAACATTTCTTTCTCGAAATGACTAAAACCTATTTTTAAATTATTATTTTTAACTCCGTATTTTGTTAAGTCGATATAGCAGATAGCAAGAAAACTGATCAATTACTATAAGGTGATTTAAATATGTTAACTCACATCATAACAATGCAAAATATTTGCATAAATAAAACGATAAAAAGTATGACAATGTATAAGTTATAACACAGCAAGTGTAGGCCCGATACGCTTCCGTACTTTCTCTCGATTTAAGATATTCAAAGTCTAAATCTTAAACAAAAAATAATATTCAGATTAATTCCAATTTAATGTTGATTTATGCATTTATCGACTTAGATGCAAGACTGTCTCTTTAAATTATAATGTTCAATCGAATTAAGTATATGTAATATTCTCTGCTTGATTTGTTTACATTTAGCTCTCTTTATATTTTTCAAGGTTGAGAAAGATAGCACCACCACCACCCCGACCACAAGGACCACCTAAAAATTCTTAAATTTATTTGCGGCATTTTCAGGTATATGTAATGCCTTACAAACTGACTTTTTCATTCGTTACAAGTATAAAAGACGATTTCGAGGCTATGAAATTATAGACATATAGCTGCAGTGTTTCTAGTTTGATAGGAAAGGAATGCAAACTGTTCTGCATTATCATTAAATAATTCACCAAAACAGACACATACGTCAATATCAATAAATACAGTATTTGGTAACAGGGCTGTAAGAAAGTGCAATAGCGTTCAGTTCGTGTTTACTATTGATTGCAATAAAGTTATTCCAAAGCAGCTGTGATCTAAGGTTAACCTATGCCTGAAACGAACTCAACTCATGACGTATGAATTATCGGTTATTTGTGTTTAAAACCAGTTATCTTTACATTTTTAGATATTGAATACTAAGAAAATTAACACAAACAAATGAAAGTAAATTAAGAAAAATTATCATATAAGACACATATTCAACTTTTTGTTTTTTATTAAATCAAATGTTAAATTAAACAATACCGAGGTTTTTTTTTTATTTTTGTGCTTATGAGGTCGTTAAATTAACGTTATTAGTTAGCTAGGAATAGTAGCTTTAGTTAAGAAATACCATTGCATCTAACAATCAAGTAATAAAAACAGCCTTTTATATGTTGATTGTGTAAAGGATAGATTTGTTCTAACTGCGTTGTTGAAAAACCTTGAGTTCTTCCCTATTGTAAACAATTATATGGCAAAAAAAAAAAAAAACAAAGTAAATGGCTTACTAAAACGAGATAGCTGTGGGCGGTCGATAGACAATCAATGAACATTAGAATATTCGGAGATCACAAAAAGATAGTTCCTAAGTAAAATTTTGCTGGAATTGCCCCTTCAACGGGAAATCAGGATGGTTATAGTCATTTTTTTTTTATCAAATATATATTTGATAAGTAATTATGGTAGAATAGAACAAAACTAGATACGATCTTTTTTTGTACAAAATCTTACTGTTGATGTTGCTCATACGTGTATGTTTATCCTTTGATAAAGGTGGATTTTTTATTGTCACTTTTAACAATGCAACATGCATTTGTGTACAATGAGCATATTTAATTTTTCATTTTTAATAACATAATTACTGAAGCGCTTATATACCTTTTTGTAATTTTTGTTAGAAAGCATGGAAAAATAACGTACACGTTAAACAAGTTTAAAAACAATACTGCATGTTTTTTGTGCATTTTTCTTGTCAAAATATTCCAGAAACTCAGCTAAAATAAAGTGAAATTATTGACTGGAATTTAGATAATGACAACTTAAGCTGACCTGTACATTCGATCAGAGATGTAATTCAAACTTTACATTATTTTAAACATTGTGATATGTGTATTACGTTTATGCTGCGGAATTATTATCTATTTTATATATATGTGTATTTAATTATTTTTGTAATTGTGACATTATAAAGTTATTGCAATAAATAATAGTTCAAATAAATATATAAAACAGAGTATGAAAATTATTATGCATGTATATTCAAGAGAGCAAAAAGTACCGATTTGTTTATTTTGGCTTTTGCAATTGTCAAAAAGAAAGCTATAAGGAAAGAATTGTTATTGATGCATATATGCTGTGTTGGAAAAATGATTTTCATTTCCTTTTACTCCTTTTAGAGTTATTGGCAGCCATATTTACAGGTTAATGGTGTCCTAGTAGGGGCTAACTAAATTGAGGACGATTTTCTCCCCAGTAAATGGTAAAACTTTTAATTGACTGTCCCTGGTCACAAATGACAATAAACAGATACAATGTAAAATAGATTTCTTTGTCTTCAACAAAATAGGGCTTTTCGACAGCCTTTTACCCCCTTTATGAAACTTAAAAAATCATTATTTATAAAAAAAAAAAATCATGCCTTCATATAAACGGATATCCATT
Organism: Magallana hongkongensis; assembly: GCA_016163765.1. Taxonomy (NCBI): domain Eukaryota; kingdom Metazoa; phylum Mollusca; class Bivalvia; order Ostreida; family Ostreidae; genus Magallana; species Magallana hongkongensis. The sequence goes on along the minus strand of WFKH01010931.1, from coordinate 16,024,163 downwards.
TAGGAACTTTTTAAAAAATCTTTCAATGCATAATAAAAGATAACTCTAGAATTTGAACTTTACATGTGGATCTTATAGAAAGTTCTCAAAAATTCATAAAAAATAAGGTATCCACTTATCAGGCATGAAACTTGTTATGCCAAGAATTCTTATGCTTAATTTTTTTTTGCGCAAAGGATAACTCTTTCAAAGTGATATTTAAAATTAAACAAAATGGTCATTTTTAGGCCCTTAAAACCCCAACAAGGAGGCAGAAAGTAACCTATCGGATGTCTGACCATAATTTTAACTGTCTACTTTTTTTTCTGAATAAATAACTGAAAATCATTCTCCTTTCCAATGTTTGAGATTTGAAATCGGAAAGGTCAAAGGCAGAAAAAGTGTTTCGACCTACATACTAGTATCTGTTATCTGATCGACAAGAGGAATCTAATTCTAAAACTTTTTTTTTGATTTTATTTAGAAAATAGCATCAACATCTTTATTTAAATTCCATACACCCTGTACAATGTAACACGGGAAGTATACATAACAACCGGAAGTCCAAAGACTTACATATGCAGGTCATTTATATTTTCTATCTTCCTGTAGCATCATCATTTTAAAATTTCTTTCCTTTTTCAGAGAATGTAGATAAAGAGCAAATGGCATAATCTAAAACCTGATCTGGCCTGGCCTGACCTGGTCTCAAAATTGGCCTGGCTCCAAATTTGGCCTGACTCCAATTTTTGGCCTGCTCCCTAATTTTGGCCTGGTCTCAAATTTTGTCATGGTCTCAAGTTTGGCCTCTTCAAAGTTTTTGGCGTCATATCATATTTTTTTCTAGTGTTTTTTTTTTTCAGTGTTTTTTAAATTGATATTTACCGGTAATGTTTTAGGGATACTCATAAGGATGACCTGACTGATTGAGTTTCAATTTGATTTTATCCATGTTTACACATACGATAAATACAAAAGATATGAATATATTCTTACTTTTAAATTTGAATTTGAAATTTAAAAACAGATGACCGTAATTTTCTCAGCTCAACATAGAATTCACGAATTCAATTTTGCGCAATTTCAGTTTATTTCCAAAATGTCGTCGGCATCAAACGGTCACTGATGATATTCCACCGCCCGTATGAATTAGGTTACAGATTTTATTGCACAGTAATTCGCAAATCCTTATATCCGTTATGATTGCAAACCGTCCCATTGCGCGTCCGTTGTTTACTTGCCTTAACTGATTGCCTATTATGACGTCACCTTGTTTTAGAGTCGCGAAGAGTTCTTTACGTTACCGTTTACGAATCAACAAATCAAAAGCGATTAATTGAAATGTAGGTAATTTTCTCTAGATATTATTCCTAGCTGGTCAATATTAAAAAAATATTGACCGGTCAATATTTTTCGGACGAGCTTATATTACAATTATTGATATTCGTCTATATAGAGTTATATAGTAAGAATATACTACTGAATATAACAATACAAATTATAAATAATATTATCTGTGCATCTCATATTATCATTATGTCGTGTCGCTTGGGATGATCAATCTAATCCTTAGAATTTTTATTTTCTTATAATTTGTTCATGTTTAAGGCAATAATCTTAAATGTAAGGGGGTACATATGTATATGCATATGAATAAAGCGATTACATAGATACTTCTTGGCAATGTGGTATATGCTTATTTTTCGGCAATGCGCCGCAGACGGGTACAAACATGAATACGACACCTGGCACTGACATAGTTATGCTACACAGTGTTTGTTACAGTTTTTATTAGTTATATAGACAAAATAATGCATTTAATGACATAACTGAACGGTTGACTTAATGCCGTATTTACAGAATTGTCCTCTACTGTAGATTCCTAATTAAACGCGAGGAAATTATATCCGCGAAAAACGGATTTTAAAATTCCCGTTTATTTTTCGGATAGATATAAACTACATGGAACTATGATAAAATTTTATATTCTTGCGATTTGGTGCAAGACGTTTGAATCCGCGGAACTAAGTACTCGCGTCAAAAAAGGAATCTACAGTATGTCTTATATAAAACATGATATATGAGAATATCATAGGTATGTAAAATCCTTCTAATATGATTTTCTTGTATTAACAGATATATAAACAGTATCACATTTATATTCCTTCAAAACCTATTGTCTGACGTCATTTGTTTAAAATAATAAGATAAACAGGAAAATATGCATATATATTATAGTTCCGCAATATACTACCAATTCACTTTTCGTTTAATTTGATAATATGGATATTATATTAACTACATGTTTAATTACAGCATTTGAAGTTTTCACTCAAGGTAAATTAACAAGAAATTATTTCTATCTGCATTAAGTTCTTTTTTGATAATTCAAAATCATTTGTGTGCATTTAAAAGTTTCAACATAATTATTTCAGTAATTTGTAGCTGTAACATCGTGTGGTGTAGTTATGCAGTTATCTCAAAAACCTTTTGAGAATATATACTTGTAATACATGTACATTTAATACACGAAACATACTTGCAAAATACAGGCAAAACAAAGATTTCTACAAACAAGCTATATTCCCAGCTTGCTGAATCCTTATGATGATAGAGGTACTGTCATAGTTGAATAGTTTAGTTTGAATACCAATACTTCGTAAGTTCTATGGTCGATACAACGACTTTGTTAGCAGATACAATCTTCCAATGGGTCACATGCTGACTGACGTTTTTCATACTTTTTGTAAGACCATAATTAATCTCTTTATGAGCTACAGACTTTTCTGTTTTTCCTGATTACGACAAAGAGCACACGGCGGCTATAGACGGTCAGCAGAGGATGCTCACTCCTCCATTGCACCAGATTCTACCTCTAATTATTTTGAGGTCCGTATTTGCTTTGCTCCTTTTGATTTTGAAATCTTACAACAAGGACATTAATAGGAAATAATTGTCCATTATTTATTTACTTTCAAGATAGCTTTTATGTTTATATGTTTTCATAGAAAAACTAAAGATGGCTTGTGTACATGTTTTATTAAAAACAACAACCCCCTTTCCTTCCCCAGGGGCCAGAGAGACACTCTCCCCCTTAGGACATTTATACAAAACAAAAACCATTGATTATTCCTTTTGTTATATCAATTCTCATGTTTTACCTGATCAGTTATCAAACATTCATTCAAAGACACTATCTGGCATTTATCAAAAAAATTATTGTACACATACCACTCTTCAGTATTTTCGGCTAGTCAATTTTTACTTCACTATTAACAAGTCTACTATTTATTTAAAATTAAAAAAAAAACAAACTGTTTTGGTTGTTTTGTTTAAAAAAAAACTTGTTAAACTCTAAAAGTTAATGTTTAAACTTCTTTATTACATTATTTTACAATGATTAGTTATTAAATATGAACAAGCAAGGGAAGTTAACTTCATTAACTGTTACACCCCCTACTCAAACTCTTGCCAAAGGCTTTCATGATTTTTTTAAATTTTGATAGACAGCTTCATCCATTTCCTTTATAGATATGAACTCATTTCTTTTATTAAAATTCATCAGTTGAATAAAACAAAAAAACGTTTAACATAATATACAGCCAATCCACACCCACTATATGGATTAATTTAACACTTTTTTTTACTATTTTTTCCCCACACTGGAGTCATAACCCCCTCAGGTAGAGGGTTTCATGGACATCTTAACCATGCATTTTGTTTTTCTCAAATATGTATTGGAGTAGAGAAGATTTTTTTAAGATGTAATATATTTTTACTATATGGCCATATTGGCCCCGCCCTAGAGTCTGTACCCCTGACACAGGGGCCATGAATTTCATAATTTTGGTAGATCGCTTCATGGACATCAATACAATGCATTTAATTTTTTCACCACATGTGTGCAAGTGGATAAAAGGATTTTTGAAAATTTGGCTTATTTTTGTATATTTCACAATTTTAATTCCTCTTACAATAGAGATGCTTCATACCACCAAAAGTAGCAAATGTAAAATTGTTAATGCATTACGCACACCGCACGACGCACGACGGACGACGCACGATGACGGACGAAGACCACTAGCATTATGTGACTCAGGTGACCTAAAAATATTTAAAAATCTTCTTTTTACAAATCAATTAGCCAGAAAAGCAGTTACTTGTGTGGAAGCATCCTCAGGTAGGGTAAATTCAAGTTAGTTCAAATTATGATCCTCAGGGATAGGTTGGGGTCAAAAAGGAGGGGGGGGGGGGGTTAATTTTTTTACATAGGAATGTATAGAAAAAAAATCTTTAAAAATCTTTTTTCTGTGATGCCAATAGGTCGGGGGTAGGGTGAGGGCCACAATGCGGGTATGAGTATTTTTACATAGGAAAAGAAAATAATTATTCTTGTAAACTTAAATGTTATAATACATGGTTTACTAAAATACGAGTATCTTGACATATTGATTCTCAATTGCTTAGAACTTTGACAATTTTTTGGCTCCACCAGGGGCTCAAAGTTTAATGTAGGTTTATAGATATTTGCTTAAGATCTTCTTGAGAACTGTAATACTCATAATGTAATATTTCTTTGAAATCGTCCTGTTCAAAAATGGCTCAATTTTCAACATAATATCTGAATAAAAATTTGATTATTATTTTTTTTTGTATCATTATTCTACTACATTGTTCAGATATTTTTTATATGATCTATGAGTTTGATTTTAATATTGCTATTGTTGCTCAGACGAGCGATGTGGCCCATGAACCTTTTTTTCAATTTGTTTCGTCATTTTCAATGATGAAATATTTCATCTTCACATGGGTGTTGATTCATTTTATACTCAGCAAAAACCCAGCTGCGATGAGTTTAGATTGGCAGCATGATAAAAGATAAAAAGTATTATTGACAAACTGATAAACTCTAAGCCGTGTTAAAAATTTTGAACGATAATTTGCGCCAATGTTCAACACCTGCGTTTGCTTTTATTTATTACATTTTAAGTTTGCAAAACTTTTGTTTTGACAATGTACGTGTGGCTTGAATTTTTTTTTGTTTAAGTTATTATTCAAAATTAGTTTTAGGCTGTTTTAATGGTTTTTGTGGTAGCAATTGTTCAACACAATGTCCATACCCAAATTATGGTGAACGATGCAAACACAAGTGTAACTGTACTGAGGATTTATGAAACCAACCATAGTAAATCATTAACAGAAAGAACAACTGTTTTCTTAACCGATGTAAACTGATTATCACATAACTGTTGAGATGAGCTGAAATTATTATCCATGAAAAATAACTCTTTAAATTTTGCTTTTAACATTAAAATCAACTTTATTGTTGAATAATTGTTAAACATGGTGTTTTGACAACATGAATGAAATATATTTTAAAACCGATAACATAGAAATCAATGTTTTGGAACTACTTATGTAGTAACTTATGTATTAATATAATTATCAGTTAATTAGACATCTAGATCTTAACAACTATTCAACTAAAAAAAGAAATAAAGATATAATTAAAGAATACCTATTGAGAATACAATTGATTCTTGATTAGCTGATTTAATTATACTGATTAAAATCCCTCGTGTAATTTTCAAACGATTAAGAAAAATATTAAAGCATTTCG
>WFKH01010931.1:15937759-15998226 GCA_016163765.1 Magallana hongkongensis | reverse complement strand
TACAACATAAATATTTCAATCTAGCAGTAAAATCTGTCTTTTTTATTTCTTTCTTTGTTTGATCGTACGACGATAGGGGTAGTGTTATAATTCGAGCTTTTAGATTCTTATATACATGTACTTGTTATACCCTTCTTTCCTTAAATGACACGGATGAGATTTCGAGTGTTAGTTCGATGCTTGTACTTTTTAAAATTGTTATGTGCTTTAATTGGGATTCAGTTGGAGAAGAAAAAGAGGTACAATGTTTCGTGATATATGTAAAAGTAGAACTTCTTTCCTTCTTTCCTTTTACATTAGCGTTCAAAACTTTTCTTCCGTTTAATGATATAAATATACCCAAGTTATTTATCAAATGTTTCTACATCTATTTATAAAATTAGAAAGCAACTTTTGAAATTCTCGCACTTAATTAAAACGTAAATCTATTTGTCAGATTTCTTTTACTTACATGTATCTTTGACTACTATAGGTTTTTCATTTGGTCATTGACTTTTCTACGACCTGACCAAAATCATTGCTGTATAAAATAACTGTTCACAATGTAGCAAAAAGTCGAGGTGTTATATTACATACATGTAAATGAATTGTGGCATTATTACTCTACATACATGAGCTATGTTTAATAGAAGTTGACAATCCGAACATTTTAATCCAAAATGTTTGAACCAATTTGTCTGGAGGACTTTTACGTTGGATATAATAAATGAAATATCAAAACTTAGCATCATGAACAGCTGTCAACTAAGCAGACATATATGTAATAAAATGTTTTCTCTCATGCATATAGTTCATTGAAGGCTGAAGGTAGCAAGTATTGCAGAAAAAATACATTGAACAATTTAGTGTTTTACCCACCAAAAGAGAGCATATTTATGTTTATATTCTTATTTCGCATTCTTTTAATTCTCTCATAGATGGAAAGTTTTTAGTTTCCAAAAACTTCAGGGAAGTCTGACGTTGGTCTTCAAATCCTTTTCGCTCTAAATGTTACTTATGTCCCGAACAATCACGAAAAAAAAAATCAACGCATTGTTAATTTCAAAATTATAAAATAAAACACAATGTAACAATGCACACATCTAATATTAAAATAATATCAATTCTATGTAAGAATCAAAGATTTATAAAAAGGTTTGGCCACGCATAGTCACCAATTTTTCTGATATTTCACACATGGTCACACCTAGGTGTAAAACGCAAAAAGACACTAAAAGTTGGTTGCTAGGGGTAAGTGTTGCCATAGTAACCGAGGTTAAAGATGGAAAAATAGCAAAACTTACCTACTTTGAAGCCATATTAGAAGGTTTTGCCCACTAATGTACACTATCAAAGACATAAAACAGCCTTTGTCCTTTTTCCGATTCTTATATTATTTAAGAAAATTGATGGAGAAACGAATACTTTTAAAATGTTACCATGGAAACCGTTACAAATTTTTGAAATCAGTTTTTTGCGATTTTTTTATAAGCCGGAATGGGAAACTGTTAAATTTTTACATCCTTAACAATGTCCATGCAATATTATATTTTATTATAAAAATTGACATCCGTTGCTATTGTAACAAGGCCAAGAAATAGGAAAAACTGAGCAATTGAAGATGATTTTGATCTGGTTTAATTCTTGATTTAAGAAATTTTTAGCAATTTTTTTAGTTGGAACTTGTAACAATATATCTAAAATTTTATTTTATACCACAAAAAGCTTTGTTATGCAACAGAAAAGTGTTGTTGCTATGGAAAATTAAGTTGCATAGAAAATCACACAGAAATTCTTACTTATTGAAAGTCCATAGCAACGGCAGTTATTTTTAGAAAATGTCAGATTTTTTTCATGTGTCATCAAAATTTAGGACATACTTGATTTTTTCTCACCAGTTGATTTTATATATTAATTCATTATAAGTGAATAATATCCATTCAAAAATGCCTAAAAATATTATAATTTACCTTATTTTTTAGCTTGATTCCATAGCAACGGTTCTCAATTTTCATATTTAAATTCTTAATTGCACAGTCATTATAGCGTATACCAAAAAATCCAAAATTTGCACTTTTTATTCAAAATAAATGAAGAAAACATATTTTTAAATTTCTGTTTAGTAGCCATGGAAAAGCTCTAAAAGTATACGTTTCTCCATGAATGTTTTTCTTTCTTTTGAAAAATGACAACTACTTTTAATAATATATTCTACCTTGGAAACCCCAAGTTGTGCACATTACTCACAATATGTTCTCAAATAAGCATTAAAATGCCATTTTTACATCTTTACCCTCTGTTACCATGGCAATGGAACCACATAGCAACAAATAAACGGTGTTAGGCTTTTTTACTCATCAAAGTCTATTAAATTGTCAAGTATTAAGAAAATCCGTGACTATGCGTGGCCGCCGAATTTTGATACTTACATGGAAATGTTCTTAAAATCTTTTCAAATCATTCATTATTTTTGATACCTTAAGCATGCGCTTACGTCATAGTTTAGTTTGGTGTATTTTGTATGTACGCTGATGCATGTAACGTTAAACAATGCAGGTTTTATGAACATAGATCAATTTATTATATACTTGGTATAAAATACAGGTTTTTGCACCTTTGATATGAACAGTGGCACGCGCCTATATCACACCCTCAATATCATCAGCCTTTATTTCACCTTTATCACAGCCTTTATTACACCTTTCCGGAAGACCTTTGTACTTTTTATTCGGACTACCTTTGATTTTAGTCTCTTTTTCTGTGCATATCTGAAGTAGAAACTATGACGTCATGATCTGAACATTTTTAGTATATATGACGTCACAATACATTTGAACGTCGAAAATACGCGGTTTAAGGTATCCCACTCCTCAATGTTCTTGTATTAAGAATTTCTTGAGAAGTATATCATTGAAATCTGTTGACAAAACATACTTAAAAATACAAAGATAATGGGGGTTCAGTGTTCATCCCTCTGAGTTATGGCCAATTTAATTTGACCTTTTTGCACCTAAAATGCAATTTCAGCCTGATTAGGATTTGTTGTCAGTTTTTTTTAATTAAGCAAACTTATTTCTTCAAATATTGTTTTTAATTATGCACAATGGTCACACTGAATAGAGGGATTACGAAAAAAGTTTGTACAAAGCTGCATTAATTTTTGTGTGACCTTTTTGCACTTAAAATAGACAATTTCTATAATAGTTACAATTTGATTTGAAATAAACACTTTTTGAATATCAACAATTTTATAAGATTAATCCAGTTTGCCTAGATATGTATTCAGTATCATTTTGACATAATAAATCATGGGGGTCAGTGATGTCAAATTTTAGATATATGGCTTCAAAGGTAAAATTCTCGCAAAATTTGGCTTAAAAAAATTCAGACATTTTCTATTAATATATTTGCATGATTTTATGCTAAACGTCTATCACTCTCTCAATATTTAATTTTGTACATGTCACACAGAACCTATAGAATATGTTACAAACCTATCGAATGTTAAAAATGTGAATAATGAATAAAGTATAATAATAAGAAAAGTATATTGAAAATTCATAAAATTGCTTGTTTCTGTCATTTTCGTCTAAAAAACCTTCTGCACGAAAAAATAGTTTCCCCAAAAACTTGTTTGTTTCTTTAATTCAAATGGATTTTCTTTATGAATGTTGTGTAGTTATGAAATAATAATGTTTCTGTGATGATTAAATAAATAAAATCATATTCATTTTAAATATAATGATCATCTGCGCAATGAAATCAAAACGTGAGGAGTGAGATACCTTAAGGTAAGGTTTGCGGTAAAAGGGAGATAACTCACAGATTTTCATTGTGACGTAACATTAACTACCCTTTATTTCAGCTATGACGTCAAAATTTATATGACGTCATAATTGATATCAGGGTTTTTTTTATTTGGCGGGGTTTTGTAGTTTCGTTGAAAAAACAGAACACGAGCATTTTATCAATTTCCACAAAAACGAAGTCCGCATCATATGGTTTTGAATAGTGTTTTAGAAACATCAGATTAAGCATATACTTAGAAACGTTTTTAGTGAAATCGGTGGACTTGGAAAGATTTCAAATAAGATGTTATTGTTTACATAATAGGAGTCCAAAATTAAGTCTTTTGTCGCATTTAATTTTATTTTTTGATAGTTCATTAGAAATTGATAAAAATGAATCATGATACAAATAGTGACATTAAGTTTGAACATCTTAAGCATAAATAACCCCCATAATAGTCATATATAAAATGTACATATTTTCACTAAACTATTTACATTTAATCAACATGAAAATTTGAAATCATGAATCATGAACTTTGACCCTTTGTAGTTATAAAACGGGACCGGCAAAATCATTTGAATTTAATGAGAAAAAAGACTTTAGTATACTGAACAAAATGGTATGTAACTTTGGTACAACATCTAAAATATGCAAGCCGCAAACCTTACCTTAAGATAGTGATAAAATGCTTGTAAGTTTTTTTCAACGTGAAAATGAAAACTAGCTTTCTAAATTCAATTGTATAATAAAAACAACAATACATGTCAAAATCTTTATCACATCCCATATCAACCCTCGACCAATATCAGCCCGAGGGCCGAAGGCCCTCGAGGTGATGTTGGAGTCTTGGTATGGGACGTGATACAGATTTTGCCATGTAGTATTCTCTATTTATCAACCAGTATTTGATAGTTAACGTGCGTAGTGCATAATTATATGTATCATTAGTAACAACTAAAGTTTTACTGCTGGCTGAATACCGGTGTCACCTCGACGTCATTTACATTTTGAAATCTATTCCGGGAAAATGCCCGGTTATCATATATTTCAATTTTGTAATCGCACATTTTACATATTCTACCCTCTTGAATCTGTTAGACTCTTTGTAACGTGATACATAATACATCAGCCATTTGTCGACTGTACCAGGAAGTTGATGGACACACACGAGGACAGGTGACCTTGTCTTGTGGCGAGGTTTATTTACCAATATACCATTTCCTGTAATAACTTTTAGGTATCTTATCGAGCGTCACAATTATTTAAATATGCTTATCATAGTTTTTTGTATCATTCCGTATTTCGTTTTTAAAGTATTTTATTGACAAAATGACAGACTCTAAACCAGGTTCAAAATTTAGAATGTTAAATAAATTTGCGCCGATTTCCCGGCACCTGCTTTTGTGCCTAAACGTACTTTTCGTATCTGACGGACTCGGGGCCCGTGATTTGAGAATAAATCATTGTCAACATAAAAATGAAATACTGAAATAAAAAAGAAATGTACTACTAAGCCAAATAGTAATACTGCATCGGATATTTTTGCAGTCACATCATAGGATGTCTGAATTATCAACAAGGATACGTTTATAATAAACTTGCCTACAAATTTGTTTATACATGTATAAGACTGTAAAAGTTGAATAAGACGGATCACTTTATAAGCCTTAAAACTTCTGGGGCTCGTTTCATAAAGAGGCCTAAATTTTGGGCCTAACTTTAGTCTAGTCCGAGGACTTAGACCAAAACTTAGTCGGGCGTATTTTGCATTTCATAAAGCGGCGTAACTAGAGGCGTAAACTTTAGACTATAGCTTTGGCATAAGTCCTTGATAACGCAGCACTGCACGTGCATAAATTGTTTCTATATTTCTCTGTTATGTACTTAAATATTTTAAGATTTGATAAATTCTTGTTTCAGTATGTATAAAGGTTAACATTTGTAAATAATATGCTTTTTCCTTCAACAATTTACCGAACAAAAAGCACATCAAAATAAATTATACAAATACATAAAACATTTAACGGAAACCAATGAATGGTATTAGTGTATATGATTTTCTGGAATACCAGCGCAAGAAGTATTATTTAGCGTCAAACACACAAGTAAATCTTAAATGAAATATCCGTATAATACATGTATAATGTTTCATTATTGACCCGCATTGTTTCTATTTATGTACATAGACTGCTAAAATATACACCAAACTATTTTTTTCTTTTAAAGCGGGTCCTTACTCGGCATTATTTTGGTTGAAGTAATTACTTGTGTAATGTGCTGAATAAAATTATCAATATATCATTTTAAGTAACTAGGAAGTCCAAAATATATGTGTTAACTTATTACATTTATCATATTAAAAATTTTGAATTTACTGGGTCGGTGTAAATTTATAAGTTGCATATTTGGAAATTTTATGTTCCAATCCAATTTTCTGCGCATTTCAATTGAAATAAATTTTAGAGGTTCTAAAACAAAATTAATGCATTCTTGTTTTCAATCATTTCGCAATGTTTTGTATTTTTAGCGCAATATAATAAATTATTATCACTATTATACATGTGAACATGTATTATAATAAGTTGCACTTTCTGTTTCAAGTATTGAAAATTATAATTTGTATTTATCAAATCAATTTGAATTGCAGATTTGTCTAACTCTAATATGTCATCATTCTTGTAGTTTAAAAACCCTGTATCAATAACCTATCTTCACTTTAAAAAGAGAATCACAAATCAAGTGTGTGATTGTGCATCATCGGCTTCGATTACTTCATTCAATATTAATGCATCTACTGGTACATACATCGTAGGTTATAAAAATATACTGTTCATATACACAAAAAAAAAAAATAAAAAAAATTAATAGCTATTTCCTCGTGGGCAATCTTAATGAGTGTTTTTAAAAGTAAAGTTATTACTAAATGTGATGTAAACTTGTTCATGGTAATGTTGTAGAAAGAAAGTAAAATGGTTTAGAAAAATATAATGTGAGGGCTTTAATTACAAGAAACATGCTTTGTGAAAGATATGGCGAAAGTTTTTTTATATAAATTTTAAAAAGTAGATGTATTTCTCACCTTAGATGCTTAGATGATCTCTCTCTCTCTCTCTCTCTCTCTCTCTCTCTCTCTCTCTCTCTTTCTCTCTCTCGTGCACATTTATTCGGGAGAAACCCTTGTGCACATTAAATCCGGAGAAACTCTTGTGGCAATCAAATTTCAGAATTTAAAGTATAAATCGTTCTTTCTCAGTATCTGTGACAATATATATAATTTAAATCGCATTAGTGATAAAATACAATCGTCGTTTCATAATATATATGCTTACTTCTGTTTACGTCCGAACTTACGCCTACCTATGAGTAGACGTAAAATTTTGGCTTAAATCTAGTCGAACGTAAAGATGCGCTCTTTAATGAAACGCAAATATTCGAACTAGTCCCGTATTTACACCGGCGTAGCGCTAAGTCTGGGCGTACGACCCCTTTATGAAACGAGCCCCAGGCATCGATATATATGTCTTTAGATTCAACTTGCAAAATAGGATAACTAAGTAAACTTTCATATGTATGATTTTAAGTTTAAAAGACTATTTTCTTTCGACAATGTGGCATACATATTCATCAAACTATTTGTTTAAGTTATTATTTAAAATTAGTTTCAGGCTTTATTGGTGGTAGCAATTGGTCAACACCTTGTATATATCCTTATTACGGTGAACAATGAAAGCACCAGTGTAACTGTACCGAGGAGTATTGCGACCATACCATAGGATGTTCTCAACCTCAAGGCATGATGTATTCTTGTAATATTTTGCATATATATACAACAGAAAAATACACATATGATAATGTTATAAAATTTCCGATAATTTTTAAAGACATATAAAGGAATTTTCCATTTATAATTTTTCCGATAGAATTTTTTTTTTTCATCTTGCCAATTTTGTGGGTGAAAGTGGGTACGTGTAAATGAAGATATGTTGGAATAATTTCTTTATATCTATGTTAATTGATTTTCTGTAATAGATTTATACATTGTATATTGATGTTGAAGATATCAAAAATGATGGTTGTAGGAACCTAGGAATGAGTATTCAGTTCTGTATTTTTGTGTCTTTTAAAAATGTTTGGAAGCTATTCATGTCAATAATTATAGTTTTATTTATCAAAGTAAAACATAGTTACATTCATAAAGAGATATTAAAATTCAATTCCTTTTAATTAAATGATGGTGATGAACATTTTGTATATTTTATTCAAGGCTGCTCTGCTGGATATTATGGTGTAAATTGTACAACACACTGCAGATATCCAAGCTATGGCGAATTATGTCAGCAAATGTGCAACTGCTCTGAAGAATTTTGCGACCACACCGAAGGATGTATGATATATCAACAAAAAGGTTGCCTTTTGCATATTGATAAAAAAATACAATTTTTATGAAACTAAACGTATATTTACTTCAACTTGTCTATACATGTAGCTTGTGTTTTGTTTCATTATAGTAAAAAATTAAGTGGCAATGAAGTTTGAATAACTGAATGATTATTCGTAGTTTATGTTTATCACTCAATTAACGACACTGACATTTAAGTAAAATGAAATCATTGACATCTTAGTAAACATAATTTACATATTAAATCAGCAAATATATTTAATTTTCCAAATATTTATGTTTATTAATGACTGTGATAAATTTCCATACATTGTGTTTGGAACTCAATAAAAGACACCGACATTTAAGTTAAACTAGTTTTTTTGTCCATCTTTTGATCGATATATTTTTGATTTTTTTTTTCTCCTTTATATAGGCTTTCTAGCTTTTCTTCTTAATGCAATTTGCACCTCTCCTATTTCTCGCACCTAAAAGAGGGATTGGTATCAGCCTTTTGGCTTGTTTCCCAGTCTCATTGTAAACTATGACAAAATAGTATATTTATAAATTGAATTATTATTGACATAACATTCGATATTTTTACTTTATTATGGAATTAGGCTCAAACAAAAATGGACTTTGAGCAAAACAGAGGAAATTCGGACTAAATATTCTAGTTTTTCGCCAAAAAAATTTTGGCAGTACTATAATAATAATAAAAGTTATGATTTCATTTGTTTGTCAATATAAATTTGCATATTTGCACATATGCACCGCAATGCAAAAATATTGAAAAATGCTTAAAACGATAAAAGACACCATATCTCAAAATTCTAATCATTGACCTCATATAAATTTTATGCCAACAGAATAAAGTCGATATAAGTAGTTTAATACTATGAATGTTTTAATGTTATCATCGTTTACTTTTCTGTTAAATTGAATCAAAAATGAGTAGGTATATGAAAACTGATTGAGGAAACTATGACTGAAAACTTATTGAAATTGCAACTGAAAACCTAATGTTTTGTATCTGTTTAGCACCACTGTCATTTATTAACTGTATTTCATTTTTTAAAGAGTTTAATTACTTGTAATATTTTTACAATTATGAAAATCTCAATCATAGTGTAAAATTTAAAAGTGATTTTCTCAATTTTTCAAAATATATAAATAATTCTATGGCCATTAGCTTAAAAAATAGGACATTAACCTACTTTTTCGAAAGTAAAAAATAGCACTAGAATCAAATATCTATAACATGGTTTTTCATTATCATCAGTCGATTTTTTTTCATTCTGAGTAAATGTCATCCTTAAATGAAATCATGGATATCAAAGTAAAACATAATTTACGTATTTAAACAGCAAATACATGCATACATGTACATCAAAATATGTAGTAAAAAAACTGTGATATGTTTCCGTATTTTAATATAGGCTGCTCTGCTGGTTTTTATGGTGTAAATTGTACAGCGCACTGCAGATATCCAAGCTATGGTGAATTATGTCAGCAAAAGTGCAACTGCTCTGAAGATTTTTGCGACCACATCGAAGGATGTATGATATATCAAAAACAAGGTTGTAATTCAAAAACAAATTGCTGCAAATTGATTTATGAGAAAGTCAAAATGGAATTACGTTTATAAAGTGAAAAGATCTTTCAAGCAGATTAGGTATTTATACGAAATAGAAACAATTTGATAACAGCATTCAATTTGTATATAACCTAACGTATTTAGTAAACTTGTCTATGCATATAGTTTGTGATTTGTTTAATTATACTAAAACTTAATTGCAATGATGTTTCAATAACTGAATGACTGATTAGTCGTTGCTTACTACATTGTGCTTAGATCTTTAGCAGTAATGTTATTGGTTATGGACATTAAAATGCATAGATGTTATCTATTCCTACAATCCCACGCCTGTGTTCGGAACTCAGTAAAAAGACACTGACATTTAAGTTAAATGAAATCATCGATATCTAAAACATAATTTACGTAATATCAAAACAGCAAATCAATTTAGAATAGTTATGTCCATTTATTACTGTGATTGGTTTCATATTAATATAGGCTGTCCTGCTGGATTCTATGGTGTATATTGTACAGCGCACTGCAGATATCCAGGCTATGGTGAATTATGTCAGCAAATATGCAACTGCTCTGAAGAATTTTGCGACCACATCGAAGGATGTCTGAAATATCAACAACAAGGTTGTAATTAAAAAAAAAACAAATTCCTGCAAATCGATTTTTGAGAACGCCAATATAGAATTAGGTTTTTACACTGAAAAGATCTTTAAAGCAGATAAAATATTTATATACGAAATAGAAATAACTTGATTAATACATACAATATGTATATAACTTAACATATATCTAGTTAAACGTTGTTTAATTATAGTAAGAACCTAATGGCAAGAAAGTTGGAATAACTGACTGATTAGTCATTGATTATGACATTGTGCTTAGATCCTAAGCAGTAATGTAATTTGTTATCGCCCTAAAATTGGGGAGATGTTATTTATTCCTATAACCATACACTTCTACACTTGTGTTTGGAACTCAATAAGCGACACCGACATTTAAATTAAACTGGAGAGTTTTTTTGTCTATCCTTTGATTGAAATATATAGACTGGGTTTTTCTCCTTTATAGAAGCTTTCAGGGTTTTTAGGCTTGTATGTAATTTGTACCTTTCTTATTTTTTTTTTAACTAGGAGAAGGATTTGTATAAGCCTTTGACTTATTTCCCAATCTTATTGTATACTTTATCAATTAATGATAAACCCAATAAATATTATCTAAACTAAGTCAAAAAACTCATCGATATCTTAGTAAAGCATTATTTACGTATTAAATAAACATTGTGGAATAACAATCTTCAAAATTGGTTTCAGACTTTAATAATGGTTTTTGTGGTAGCATTTGTTTAACACACTATTCATACCTAAATTATGGTGAAAATGCAAGCGCCTGTATAACTGTTCTGGGGAGTACATCGAGCATACAATATGATGCATTTAACATCAAGATATACTGCATTTTCTATTCTCTTCTTTTTGGTAAAATTCTGAAGATCTTTTTGCCTTTCAAATATGAATGACCAAGATTATTGAATTCCGATAAGATTGGTCTGTTTTATGCATTTTGCTTGAACTCTCAAAATATGTACTCTTCCAATACTCAAATGTTTAAGCAAATTTATTAAGTTCTCATATTAAATCTTCTCGGAATTATTATGTGTATATTTTATCCACAGAATCATTAACGGTACCTGGAGTTTTCAATGAAAATGTTAACATTAGGAAATCTTTCATGGAGAAACATCAAGTAGACTTTGTGATCGGGATCGGCATTTCATTTGTTCTCGTTGTGATTTGCGTGTCCTTCATGCTAAAACTACAAAAAATAAAGAAAAAGAAAGCCAATGAATTTCAATACCAATCATCGTATGTGGCATGCCCGTTAAACAACATCAGATCTAGCCATGACTTTGAGAGTCTTTTTGTCTTCAGAGGCAATAATCCGGAGGCATACGAAAATTCACTCAATAGTTAATTATTTACGATGTAATTATTTATTGATTTTAAATCAAACGCCTGCACTTTTCTCAAATTTTTATTTTTTTTTTTATTTTTATTTTTATTGCAAAAGAAGTAATTTACACCATATTTCACTTATGATATCATTCCATACTTGTGTCATAACACCGGACATCATACTATATCGAATATTTATCTATAAAAACCCTAAAATTGTTAACGTGATCTGAGATGTACAATTACAACTTCTAGATTAGATTAAAAGGTCGACAAATAAGCTTATTTTTGATTTTATTGCTAAATCATAAACACACGATTTTTTAATAAAATAATTCAAAACCTATTGTGTAGTTTAAATGTCATTAGCATTTGGAATGAAATGTGGTGATAACGAACAGTGTTCCAAAATCAAAAATCCAAAGGAAAAATACAAAACAGGAGCAGAGCAAACACGGACCTTTACAAAAATTAGAAGTAGGATCGGGTTCCATGGAGGAGTGAGCATCCTCTGCTGACCGATGTTTTATTCTTGTGCGTATCATACTCATTCAAACATGTAGAAAACTTCCGTGAAAAATGTATAAGTTATTGATTTGTAGAGAAAGCTTTCTATATCAGAGAATTGAGGAAATTGTACAACTTTGTCCAAGTTGCTACGAATATGTTTTTATATCCTCTTATAACTTAAATAGTACCATTTATAAGAAATTGAGTCAGCATTTAATCATAGTTATGGTATTCCAATGCATTTCCTTGACTTTTTGTCCTTTAATTATTATTTTGTTCCCATAAGTTCGTTTCGAGGAAACTAAGCATGTTAATAAATAGATTATGTATTAAGTACAATTTTTGTTGTATATGTTTTTTATGTACGTCTGGTTTTTTCTAATTTGATATAATTCTATAAATATAAAACCATGAAATGCATCTTACCTTAATTAGAAATACATGACTATATAAAATGCAATGTTTTATTAAAATTTAATACATCGCATCAATTTTTCATGAACATTATTTGTCTAAACAATTTTTTTGTTTTATCAGTAAGAAAAAAAATATTTCTATGTTTGATGATGTTAAGTTGTTTGAGTCATTTATTAAATAACGGAATGATCAAATCTTACATGTACATGCACATTAGCTCTGTGGGTTTGGTGGGGTTTTTTTTTTGGGGGGGGGGGGGGTTTGTTTTGTTTTTTGGTTTTTTTTTTTTTGGGGGGGGTTGTGTTTGGACGTGGTGGGGGAAGGGGATTGGATTTTTTGCTTTTTTAGCCTTCTTTATTTGCTCGTTATTGAATTCGAAGAAGCAGGATCATATTTAAGCTGAACTCGAATTCTGCTTTTGCATTATTTATGTGTTAAACGAAATCTTTCAGCTTAAATCATAGTCATGGGACTTTATATACTATCATATAACAATCGTGCATTTTCTAGTTACATGATGCATGCATTAAAATATTGTTTTATATCATGTCGTATGAGTTTGGTTTTTTTTTTCGTCACGTAAGGAAAAAAAATTAAAACATAATTATTATTCAGCTGTGTTACGCTGTGAAGCGTTCATCCACCTCTCTTTAGAAAAAATGAGAAGTGTTACAAGGAAATCTTATATTGTGCACTTTGATACACACCTATCTGGGCATTTATTTACCAAAACTGTCATAAGAAAGAAGTATTCATGGAATGTAATTTTTTTTTACACATTAATATAGAAGGAAACCATGTTGTTAACATGTATTATAAGCACGGATGCTTCTACCAGTATTTAGAAATTAAAGGTCCATGGGTCAGGGGCTGTACCAGAGTGCAAAATCAAGGGGGGGGGGGGGGGGTTGACCCTTGAGGTGCTAACTTAAAATATTATGATATTGATATTTTAGGATGATATAATATTTCATCTTACATGGTTTACGCTATGAGTTTCAAATATATATACTCTCCGGAATTTAATAAAATTCTTACCATATTGGTATGTGCTATAATGATTTAATACAATTTATTTTACAGTCAGAAAAATAGGATGATTATAAGAACTGCATTTAATGTACAATGTACCTTTAAATATATATAATTTTAAAACTCGGCGTGCTTGCTAAAATAATTTTCTTTCTAGTAATTATTCCTTACTTACAAGTACAAAAATATTATTTTTATACATGTATCGGCGCTAAGAACATGGCTAACGATCAAACGGTTACAAGTATCTCAAATGTATCCTACATGTATACCATGAACATTGCGTTAAAAGACAAATATTTGTTATAATCAGCATTTAGGCATTTTTAGTGAAAGACATCAAACTCTGAAATCTGTTAACGGGTAACTCTGTCCCAAATTATCTAGCAATTTAGTGGCAGGTTTGTTTTGTTTTGTTTTTGGGGTTTTTTTTTATTGGGTTGTTTTTTTTTTTTGGGGGGGGGGGGGGGGGGGGGGGTTGTCAAGAGTTTGAACGATAACTTTCATTATTTAGCCTATAGAGTATAATTTAAAGACAACATATTTTCTACTAATTGCCATCTTGCCGCCAAACTGAGTGGGTAAACAAGATGAAGTAAGGAGAATCTTCCTCAGCTAATTAATTTCTAGACCTCTTAAATAAAAGCGTCTTGTGTTCCGGAAGGGACTCTATCGGTGATAGTGTAAACTTCCATTATTCTTTAAAAACCTTCTCTGCATCGATTATCAAGCAGCCAAACTCAGTCGATGGTCAATCCTAACTTCCGTACCTTTCCGACAGAGCTCAGAAAAACATCTTAAATGTATTAAAATCACTGGATGTTAAAATTTTGTACAAATAGTTAATTGTTCTATATTTATACCAGGGTTTGTAAGTGGGCGTCATGGACGCCTACGTGATGCATGTACAACCGAGGTTGTTATGCCGCTCGTCGGAAAGGTCTGCGAAGTGCGAATAGGTGGATGGTTTATTAATACTTTAGGAATAAGCATGTTGACTTCTATCGAAACAGTGCAATATTATGAACAAATGGATATTTACTCTATCATTTTTCAATACCTGATGCAGTCATTTTTCCCCAGTATTTACGCAACAAACAAATTAAATATGATCCATTCTTTTGATTAAGGGACCAGGCAAAATTTATCACAATTATGGGACCGGTGTTGTATAGCAGTTTTTCCCCCATAGTAGCTTTTCCCCCCGGAAAACCTACTATATAG
Source organism: Magallana hongkongensis (assembly GCA_016163765.1). Taxonomy (NCBI): domain Eukaryota; kingdom Metazoa; phylum Mollusca; class Bivalvia; order Ostreida; family Ostreidae; genus Magallana; species Magallana hongkongensis. The sequence continues at coordinate 15,983,348 of WFKH01010931.1, read as the reverse complement.
TAGCCTTTCCCCCCGGGGGGAAAAACTACTATATAGTAGCTTTTCCCCCATAGTAGGGTTTCTCCCTCACGTTTTTGGATCAGATTTTATAAAAAATATTTATGGAAACCCAGTAAGGATTAAAATCAATGTTTCTACACTCCCAGGTTGCATATATCTGCATTCATCTGTACAGGTTAAGTTTCGTTTTGCCAATTTATTATTTTTTATAGACAATGCTGAAAATTGAACATGTGTGTAATGGAATTATACATAGAACTTAATTTAGATAATTAAGGATGTTGTTTACTCAGGGTTTGAGTTCTCAAATTCGGATTGTTATAAAGTTCAATGTTATGAGTACGATTTGTTCTAAACACAAAAAGTATTTATGAAATGAGTTATTATTGACATAACATTCGAAATTTTTACTATATTATGGAATTAGGCTCAACCAAAAAAAGACTTTTAGCAAAACAGAGGAAATTCGGTGTAAATTTTGCAGATTTTTTTCCCGCTAAAACATTTCTGGCAGTACTTTAACATTAAAAGTTATCATTTCATATTCTAGTCAATATAATTTTGCACTTTTTTTGTTGGTTTTTTTCTCACTTTGTCATTGAAATAATCGTATGGCACGAATTGCAAAAATATTGAAAAATGCTTAAAAACGATAAAAAAACACCATATCTCAAAATTTTGATCATTGACCTCATATACATTTTATGCCAACAGAGTGATGTCAATATAAGTAGTTTAATACTATAAATGTTTTTGTATTATCATCATTCAATTTTTTGTTTAAAATTGGATAAAAAATGGGTAGGGATTAGAAAACTGATAGAGGAAATTCGGACTGGAATATTTGTAAACATTGTTGCTGAAATTTTAATAATTTGTATCTATTTAGTGCCACTACCATTCATAAACTGTATTTCATTTTTTAAAGCGTTTAATTTTTTGTAGTATTTTCACAATTGAGAAAATCTCAATTGTAGTGTAAAATTTTAAGGGATTTTTCTTGATTTTTCAAAAAATATTCAATGGCCATTAACTCAAAAAGTCATTGACCTACTTTTTTGAAAGTGAAAAATAACACTAAAATCAAAGGTATATAACATACAATAGATGGTTTTTCATTATCATCAGTGGATTTTTTTTTTCATTCTGAGTAAACGCTATCCTTAATTGAAAAAGTATTTGGTTTTACAAGATATACACTTATATGCATAATTCTGTGTTCTGAATTTGAAAGTGAAAAATGTTTTGAGAAATTTTTAATAAATCTATCAGTCCGTCTGTCTGTTTGTGCAAATTTTATCGAGGCTCAACCTCTGTTTTAGAGAAATTTTGTTTCCGATGTTTCAGAGCCCGATGTTTAAAATCCTATTATAATGAATATAGTGCATATTCTTTAGGGTCCCATACCTCATAAACTAGAGATGACCACATCACCATATTTTCACAGTGGCAGTGGTTTACCACTTGTAGATGACTCTGAAAATTTCAGCCCTCAGGGTAGGGGCCCTCGGTGTTTCAGGGCCCGATGTTTAAAACCCCATTATAATGATTGAATAGTATTCTATAAGTGGGGGCCCGAATCTCAAATTCTAGAGATGACCACTTAACCATATTTTCACAGTGGTAGTGGTATACCACTAGTGGATGACCCTGAAAATTTTAGCCCCCATTTTAGCCAACAAAAGCGCACTTGATATACGACTTTTTTTACTTGCCAATTGATTTGAAGAACAAGCTTATATTTAAAAAAATAAGTCAGCTCATCACAAAAAATGTGTTAGTTTTTATTTCCAATTACCCTTGTTTCATTGTTCGAAGAAATAATATGGTACACAAGTAAATCTTCATTGCAAATATATGAAATAAATAGTATGATAAGAATTTTAGGCAAGTGAATCGTAATAAAATGATAATACATGGGAAAATTAAAGTTCCAAACCGGCATATTAATGGTGATGACACAGGAATGTTATGAAGGCGCCTGCCTTTGTTCATATCAGGGGTGAAAAAACCATGTATTTTATTCTATGTATTAATAAATGCCATAATTACCCTTTATTATGAGAAATTAATATCATATCAGTTATTGCAAATTATTGCCACGAATGGTCCGCCATAAACATGACCGGAATGTAAAAAAGGGGGAAAATCTACTATAATAGTAGGTTTTCCGTGGGGGTAATCTGGCTATAAAAAGGGGGAAAACCCACTATATAGTCAGCTTTCCGTGGGGAAAAAACTGCTATATAGCCATTTTTCTGGGGGGAAAAACTGCTATATAGCAATTTTTCCGGGGGGGGGGGGGGGGAAGGGGGCTAGGGGGAAAAGGAACTATAAAAACCCGGTACAAAAAAAATATCCATTAAAAAAGTTGACGTGTCCCATGGCTTTCACATTGAAAAACAATTTGTGTGTCCCATGCCTTTAGGCTTAAAAAAAAGTTACTGTCCCATGGATATACATCTTCATATTCGTGAGATTGTTGCAACAAAAATTACAAAAAGTACAATGTAAACAATTATTTTTATATACTATAGTACTATAGTACAGTGTATGTACATGAAGGGGAGTAACTCCCTCTTAAATGTGTAGAATGGCCACCACTTGAGTAAATTGGCTTAGGAAGTAGAAATTTCCTATCCTGATGACAATTAATAGGCTTAAGTTAATTACTGGCATAAGAGTAAATACTTTAAAACAGTTTTAATAAATTTAATCATTAAATTTATAAATTTGAAGCAATTTTGCTGTCTGATTTTATGAAATAACATCAAGCAACCTGACTAATATAACCCATTTTGTTTAAAAAGCATAATTTTCTTTCAAGTGTAGTTTACATGTAGACAAATGCAGTTATCATAGTATACAAAATGTCAAAAACCCCAAGTTTTTGCTCCTTCCTGTCCAAAAGTGATATTTTAGCTGATTTACATAGTTAAAAATTCACCCCCATCTTTCCAATCGTCTCCTTTAACATTACATGTAGGATATTTAATTGTACATTTGACCTTCAAATAACATCTGCTATGATAACTACTTTTAAAATGAACAAGAAGCAACATATTTTTAACTTTTTATTGTATATATGCATCAAAAATGTAGAAAAACATGTAAAATTTGAACATTTTTCATGAAATTCTTATCCTTCTCCAGCTACCCCGGTATCTTTGAATTTTTATTTTAATATAAGGCAGGCATTACACTTGTAGGTCTTACTGTTTTAGCATGGTTAAAAGGAGACTAGAAACCAGAAGAATAAGATATTCACTAAATATGATTGTTAGCTGCCTTTTTCATGGAAACGAGAAATCACATGCAGGAGGGCATGTATATTTGTGAATAAAAATGCTACAAATCATTCAATTTACCAAAAAAGATCAATTCTTAGCATCAGTGATGATTGTTTTCAAATATATGTGAGAGATGAGTCAAGGAAGTTGCCACAAGTTTCATAATATTTGGTAAAATATTTAAAACTAATGTTTTTTATGAAAATGAGGGGGGGGGGGGGGGGGGGTATACATGTAAGGGCATTTCTAAGTGATGTGATGTTTTTGTCATGATAATATCATGTAGATGTATGTAGTATTGAAAAAGGTCTCTTATTAAAGGATGCTGAACAACAATTGACCTCTAAAAGATTAAGTAAATATGTTTTACTGAAGGAGAACCCTATGAATCAGTGTTGAATAGAGGAAAGTGGAAATCGTGGGTTCACTTAAATGGCCATGTTTTTTTTAAACTTCAATGGAATTGGCAATATGAGGCATACTTTTTCCCAGAATTGCATAAGCTTTCTAATTTTAAGACAAAATTTCTTTTCATAGAATGTTAGTGTAAGTTAAAGGTAAGTTAAAGGTAGCAAGGGACAGTTTCGGATAAAGTATCCGTCGATATACAAGGGGAGTAACTCCCTCTTAAATGAATTTTTTTAAAGATTTTTTTTGCTAAAAAAATTAAATATGTTTAAAAATAATAAAAGTTTCTTTTGAGTTGAGAACTGTAACTCATTAAAGAAAGTGTTCGCCCCATGGGTACTTAATACTAAAAAAAGGTTTTTGTCCCAGGCCTTTTTTTATGAAAAAAGTCATTGTTTCATGTCTGTTTGTACCGGTCCCATCATTGTGATAAATTTTGCCTGGTCCCTAATAAGCAATAAACTAAATTATGAAAAAATATTAGCAGAAAAATCGTTTCTTCTGGTGAGAATTACGTAATATATATTAACGACTTTGACGAAGTATTGAAAGGGGGGCGGGGGGGGGGGGGGGGGGGGGTAGAGGTCCTGAGCTTAAAATATTCTATAGTTGTGTGTACCTTACAACACTTTAATAGTTTACTACAATTATATTTGATTCAAATTTACATAAATGTAAACTATTTCAAAATCAGAATAAATTACCGGTCAATTGTCTTTAGTGTATGAATTAGATTACTATGCCTGTAATGAAAATTGTTTTTAAATTACTAGTATATTGATTCAGAGCAAATGCTTTTTATGTCACCTTATTGATGTAAGCGGTCTTGTGTTACATCTCCTCGGACATTCCCCCTGATTGAACGAATACATCATACTCCTACATGTTAAGTTTTATATTATTCATAAACCTAGCACAATTTCTTGTAAACTCGCTAACTTGTACATTGTATTTGTATATATTTATAAATGTGAATCCTCTGAAATATATTTATCATAAAAAGATGAAAATTAAGATTATCAATCAATTTTATTTCAACATGAGCAAAACATTTAAAACAGAATGTAAACGATAAGTAATAAATAAATTATAAATAAATAGTCTTACATGTAAAATTCACATTCAAAATCTCGATTTTTTACATTAAAAATAAAGCCTATTTAAGATCATACATTAAGCAATACATAGGTGCTGTTTATGTCACAATCCCTGTAGGTAAATATACATACTGGTGAGAGTACATGTAGAGCAATACATGAACGTGTACGCTTGCCGTTGATAAAGTCTGTTCTTAATTTGATCAACACCGGATCTTCTGTTAACCTTTGCAAGTGTCTTGAATCCCGTTTCTTTTCTTTCTTTCTTTTTTCATCAGTCATTTAGAGTAGACTTACGACATTGAGCAAAATTTGACTAGTTTAAACTCATAGTAATTAAAGAAAAAGGAATAAATAATTACACGTGTATACAAATTGAGTCCCACAAGTTCACGTTCGGAGATCCGTCTCCGTTCAGCTGGAGATTGGCCAACATCTCAGGCTCTCCGTGGCGAAGTTCTACATTTCACTCACATCACAAATTTCCCGTTACATCCGCAAAGATACGTGGGTATGCAGATCTCTGACGTTTTGAGAATCCAGCTATTCCAGTTGGGAACGATGTCGTGCTGTAAAGGCGATCGTTGCTTTCTTGCAGATATGCAGCGTTTTCTGTATTCTCCGATATACTACAATACTGCATGATCATACCAATGTCGGTACCTCTTGGAAGAACAATAGCCATTTTACAAATTTCCTATAAAGTGCCTTGAACTGAATTTATATTGCTGTCCGGTGTCTCTTTCAGTATTTCAAATATCAAAGTTCAGTTTTAACAGGGATATACTTGTATGTATACTGCACCGTAGTCTTAAATCTTCTTTTGATTTCATTAAGAACCCTCATATTTATATACAAATGCCTGTAACCTGCGTTGGTGCTCCCCAGCACCGGGTGAATCAACTTATGAATGAAAAAAACACAATGACGAGCCGTTACTACATCTGATAAAAATGAAGGAGACATTATTTTGGTTTTTCAATAAAAAAAAAACTTGGTAGACCACCCACAAAAATGTGAACCTGTGTAAATTGTTGTCTGCGGGTTACCTGAGGTGCAGACTGACGGTCAGGTAATTGTATACATCTGTATACACCTGTACGAAGGTACACGACTTCTCTCCTACTCATTGGGGTTCGTCGGTCTTTGTTAGATGTAATGTAATAGCCTTCCGTCGCGTCCGAGGTAGTGGGAAGGCATGCAGTGTTTTTTTTTGGTATTTGTTTCAATTTCATATTCTCTCTCTCTCTCTCTCTCTCTCTCTCTCTCTCTCTCTCTCTCTCTCTCTCATATGACCTGAAAAATAAATGTGGCTTTTCTTTCTCTGATTTGTTCGTGACTAAATAAACATGTATGTCTGTGATAAACATTGACGTAGCGGGGTAACATTCCGATCATACTGGCCTCATTACCCATGTGTGTATACATTTCAAGGTGAACCACATACAAGATAGAATGTGGATTCCCTTTAAGAAATAATTCCTTCCTGAATTTTATCTTTTGAGAGAGGAAAACAGAGAGAATTATTATAATTCCTCTCCAACCACTACTAGATAAACTATAAACTCACTTATTTTGGAGCCAGTAGAGCACATATATTAACATAGTACTTTTATAATTTATTTTCCATTTTAAGAACCCACGTAAACAGACTGTTGTTGACACTTTTATGATCCTATGTAGAACTTAAATGCTAAAGAATATATCGGCTCGCCGATTCAATTCATCGTGGTTATTTAAAAGTTTAACATAAATACAATCCAAGTTATTTGAACTTGTCATAAACCATCTATCAATATTTTCAAATTCTTCGGTTAGTAAATCACATTCATTAAAATTGTATCAAATTTATATTGATTTTTAACGATTGGTTTTTATTATTCTATTTAACGGATGTAAAATTATTTAGCCAAATATTTCATTGATTGTTTGATAATGTTAACATGTGAACCAGTAAACGTGTTACTGAAACATTTCTCATAAAAACAGTTCGACATACATGTATTATGTAAATACAAAAAGTTGTTAATTGGTTTTAATCGTAGTTAATTGTCTTGAGGGAATATTTACATGATTTTGAACTAATATACAAGGTTTATAATTGTTAGATACTCATGCATGTTGTGATAGTATCTGCCCTCGGGAGATGTTAAGACAAATTTGCATAACACAACATTGAAGGAAAATAGTAATACCCTTGCTCATCGTAATCATCGTGTAAAAAGTATGACGAATAAGCATAAAATAATTAAAAACTGATTACGAAATTTGTAGTAATTTCATCTCCAGAATTCCATTCACTGATTGACACATAGCGATATATCGAAAATGAATAAGGCATTAGTGTAGCTCCCTGCGTTACGCATCCATCATTTCTAAATTACTTAGTCATGTAATGTACATATATAAAGCTAGATGCAGAGATCATTCAACACCATTTCGACATCTGAAGGAAGAGTGAAGACGATTTTACAAACCTTTTAGATAAGTTTCGTTATGGAATAGAAGATATCACTGCAACAGATTTAAAGGAGTTCAGTTCTCATAATATAAAAAAAAGTCCGTGTGATTTATATAAGTGCTTTGAAAATGGTTGCTGTATCCAAAAAGGGACTGTGCTGTCTTGATGCTTTATTAGTGCTATTTATGATCAGCTTTATCTCGGTCAATGCTATTCCAGAATGTAAGTATAAGTGTTTACATTAATATAAAAAATAATGTGCTATTGAGCCATAATACTTTTTTTCTAGTGATTTCTAATAAATGACAAACTTTGATATTCTTCAAAAGTATGTATCGGAGGTTTTCTTTCTTTAATTAGATTATATGGAAGAGAGATGTATAAACAACAACATAATAAATCTTGCCACGGAAACTCACGAGGCGGTCCGACTGCGGCTGACAAGAAATCCCGCATACACTCGGAACATCAACTGTGTCATGGTCATTCAGCCTCCCCCGGGTAAAAAGCTCATCGTCCGCTTCAACGAGATAGACATCCAACAGTTACAGACAGGCCAGTGCTTGGATGCTCTTGTTGCGATTGACGGCCAAGACCAAGTCTCAGCAAGGCTTTTGCAAGGTAACTATGTAACTTACTTACTTAAATCTTTCAGTTCGATTGCCTTCCTCTTTTACGCTTGTGAAGCATGACAAAATCAATTTCAAATATTGTACATTTAGCGCGATAGCGTGCAAAGTCTTAATTATATTTTAACCTTACATTTGTTTGCCTTCATAGGTACCCCTCAACAGATCTGTGGACAGTCCAGACCCGCACAGGCCTATGTCACACAGCAAGGGCCTCTTCTCCTCAGATTCGCCAGTGGACAAACAAATGTGGCCAGGAGAGGATTCGATCTTCTAATCACTGCATACAAAGATGGTAAGTAGTCAAACCGCTCGTTAATAATCAAAATCTTGAAGATAATTTAAATATCAGAGTTTCTCTGTGTTTATTTCTCTGAACTGTTTCTTAAGGTTTACAAAACGGCTTTTCTATGCATATTATCTTGTGTTTCAGGGCCCTGTGCTTCTAACGAGTACACATGTAACAACCAGCGATGCATCAACGAGAACCTGCGCTGCTCGGGACTTGACCATTGTGGGGACGGGACACGCCCCTGTCTGCTGACCGCCGAGGCCGTGGCTGGTATCGCTGTGGGCGGGGCCCTCCTTCTCATCATCATCATCGCTGTCATCGTCTTCTGTGTGTGCCGCCATAAAAGGAAGACGAACTTTAGTGAGAAGGTTGTTGCTCGCTATTAATTCTTGATATTTTTTAGTTCGACCAATGTTCCAGTCGAGTTAATATCAAAGAGAATTTCCAAATCCAATAGGTTCTATAGTTTAAAAACTGTCTCCTATATGACTGTAAGATCTCGCTTTCTGTCGGGTTGTAAATTAAAACGAGGCTGAAAACAAAATATACATGTGCGGGTTTTTCTTGTTTGTTTGGCTTTTTATCTTTAATAAGTCAATTTGTAATTTTGTTGATTCTAATGTAAAAAAAAAAAGAAGTTGATAAATGTGAATCCAAATTTTTAAAACCGTGCTCCATTGTATTTAGGCACATGCCCATGACAACCGAAGAAACGGCTACGAACCAACAGTAGTTCAAGGGGAGTCGATCAAAATTAACGGGAACAATGTGAGGGGTGTGGTCTATTAGCCATGACCCCACGCCAATCGGGGGACAGACTCTTTATATAGTGAAATTAATCGCACTGTGATATACGTGTATTGTCATTTTTTGTTGGATCCACCATGTGTTTCTTCATATGTACGCGGTTTTGTATATTTATACTTTTCAAATTGCCATTCATTCATGTAATATGTTTTTATTTTGTATTATACGTTTTTGTATTTCCTTCTTAGGTAAACAAACTTTGTATTATTTACATTTTACTTAATAAACTGGGTAATAATGCTCGAGATTTATTGTTGAGAGTCTTATTTCAATATTGAAAAATCGTTTTTGTTTTTTTTTATTTTAAATGATGATACTGATTGGAATGAAACATTGTCTCAAACGTAAACGGTTTGCAAACCAGAAACAAAACCAAACTTTGAATAATCTGGAAATAAACATTGCAATATGAATTGTTTACATTTCAAGTTTATTGATACAAAAAAAAACCACACACACACACGCTCAATTTTACCATCATTCATGAGTTAAATTTTTTTTTTTTCATAATCAATACAATTATAATTGAAATACATCAATGAAAAAAAATATATAAATGAAACAGTCATGTACACCTGTATTGTTAAGAATCCACGAAATTCAATCAGTGTTTCCATTTTTGACTGAGCTCTTTTAAAAGAAACCCTATGTAAACATATTCCGGATTTAACAGTTATCGAACCTTGTTGACATTGTTGTTTAACTTTGTTCAACTCCTTGAGAACTAATATTAGGCTACATATATATAAGGAGTAATAAACGTATAAACTTTTCCATATTACACCCTGTCAGCCTGCTGAGAAAACAATATCAGTCAGAGGGCCAAAAGCATGAGGGCTGATATTGGTCGAGTTTCGTCGAGGAATTTTTATCCACGTATCAAATGCAAAATTTTGTTTTTGTAAATTACAACAAAAAAAATGATGTACAATTTAAATACCAATTAAAAATGTGTCTACATCAACAGGAAACTTAGGAAGTGCTTTAATGAAGCATAATAACCTTCCCATGAGAGCTCTCACAGAATTTTAAAATTGATAGGATGAAATATGCATGACGCATAGTTGAAATAAGAGTGAATTTTCGAGGAAAGGAATAGCAATTAACGGTAGTGTGGATTCAACTCCAAGTAAATATGAAGTAGTGAATCCAGGCTCGCTGACGGGATGGCATCAGATATTATGCATTAATTCATTAATTAAAAACAGTTTTTATGAACAACAAAAAATTATAACACAATTCACATCAAAATTAATGCATGTTTAAATAGATTCATTTTTAATTGATTTTATGATTCATTTAGAAATTAGTTTCAGATGCATATTTTTCCTAACTATTAATCTCTTAACATATGCCCAACCCACCCATCCCCAGCGAAACAACAAAATATTTTAGGTGAATGCTAAGAATGTGTTAAACACATGATAAAGGAAGTTCTGTCTGTTTCACTCAGAGTGAAAATTACAATTTACAGAGTTATGTTTCTTTGCTAGACAACATCATGTCATATTTCAGAAAAATTTAATTATGATTGTCTACCCAAATTTTTTATATGATAACCTTTAAAATAAGAGCTCTAAGGTAAGCGGGAAAACAATACTATCGTTCGTGTCCTAAACCATTAAAGAATGTAAATAGTAAACAAATCTGTCTTGACCAGTCAATTCTTGATTGATAACCTAAGATCAATATTCTACTATGACCAAAGGGTATTAAAAGTTACATGTAATGCGTATCTTGAGGTGCAAGTCATCAGCAATTTCCACATGCTACCGACCCCAATATTACAGGCCTAAGCAACACAATTAAAAAACTACATGTAATAATTATTAGTTTTTTGTATATTTCAAGTATGCAAATTAAAACACCTAACTGTATATAAATATATTTTTCCTTGGATGGGGTCCCAAACATATTTCCTATCATATACTTTTTTTCTTTGTTTTTTTTTTTTATTTTAAGTCTATAAGTGATTAGGCATTAATGGTCTGTAGATTTATACTCCCTGTAATTAAAAAAAACAACAAAGATGAATGAATGGATACAATTCAATACAGCCTTTCCCCCAACACATAAGAAGAATGATGTTTTCTCTTACCCCAGAGATAACATTATTATTGAAATCGCCAACTATTTCAGTATATTTACAGATCATATTTTCTATTTTTCTTTAAAAGATTTTTTCAATGTTTTTTCTGCAAATTTGTATTTCAGAAAATAATTCAAAAACATGAACTAGATAAAAATTGAATTGGAACCAACCAAAACCAAATGCCCACTTGAGGCTTCTGCATTATGACCCTCAGATATTATAATACAATCGCCGTGGCCTCTCTGACACTCAAGAGAAACGATTTGACTAAACATACCCCAGTTTGTTTTTATGTTAACTTTTGATTTAATAAATTAATGCTCCGACAAAAAAAATTAATTGTGTGAAGGGCTTCACTCCCAACCCGGTTGTGGTCCCTCTTCGACCCCTTAGGTTATATTACACATACACACACAGCTGTTTATTTCATATTTCCAGTTAAGATTGATCAAACTATTCTAAAACAATTTACATGTTCCCCAAATGTTTAGAAAGAGTAACTTCATACAAGTATTTTTTAACTGTTAACAGAGTATTGTTGATGACTGTATACAGGGAAATATTCGCACCATTTATTTTTGCCCCTCTCGCCCTCGTTGTCAGTGGGCGAATTTAAGACTGGGCGAATTCCACTGTCTCAACTTCTTCTCTTTAAACACAACTTTGTCTAGGCGAATTCAAGACGGGGCGAAACCGTTTTCAAGTTAAGAAGTGCGAAAATAACACGGGGCGAAAATAACCCTGTATACAGTATTGAAATTCAGTTTCCGTGAATGTTTCGTGAGGCAACGTTAACGAGGGTTTGTGTAGCGCATTTGTGTTTCAAATACTGTGTCGGGTGTATTAAGGCCAAAAATCAACTCTTTCATTTTTCTCGAGAAATTAATGCATGTCTTTTGAAATGTTGTTCTTTGTCAAATACTACTGGTGCACATTTAAACACAGGTGTTGTTTGAACATGGAAGTGAAAAAAAGAGAAGTTTTTATCAAAAAAATGTTAAGCACACAAAGAACATCCAAAATCGATTTGCATATAAGTTAATTTTTGTATATTTTTAACAAAGTTGTTAAAAGTTGACTACTTTTATCAAACTAGACTTAGTATATATTTCAAAGTATATGTAAAAACTTAAAAACCATAAAACATTTATATTTCTGCATTCAACTCATATTAAGCAATTGTTTAAGGAATAGGTAATGAGCGTATGACAAAAATATAAAGGAAAATTGCTGTAACATGCATTGATTTAAAACGAATGCGGATCTACAAATGGGAAACCTACATATAAAGAAATAAAAAAATTATTAGACACTTGTAAACAAAGAAGACGTAGATGACTATAAACCGATGCAACAATCCTTTACAAATTATGTTTTGGTAGATGTGTGTGTCATAGTTTTGTACACCTTATTTACACTGTCCGTTACATTAATTTTAATAAGTTTTGTTTGAAGGCTGCTGAAAGGTTTTTTTGGGGGGAATTTGTTTTAAAATTTTCGATTTTAATATTTTTTACATATATGTCCTTGATATTTGCCAAAATGGCACTCTATAAACTTATTACGTTGTGAATAATTCATACCAATGTAAAGACATACAATGTCATATACATTTTCATTTTTCCGTTCCGCGTTTACAGAAACAAAATGCTTAGTAAATATAACAATCACTTGAGCTTTACAGTGAGAGCCCGAACACACCTTAAACGTATTTCATACATCTCCGGATATTGAAATTTTCTTTAAAAATTAAATCAATCTCCATCAATTTAAAGTATAAGATAAACAAAATGTTTCTTTAAAAACATTTTACTAGTAATTTATACTTCTTTATATAATAAAACTATTCATTCTTCATACAAATCTTTCTCTCAACCCTTCTTTTTGAAACTGGTGTTTATGAAGTATACTTCCATACATTTTGAGCGTGTTCGAATCTTTTTATCGTAAAGGCAATTAGGGTTAGGATGGAACCAGAAAATGCGGAACCCAGCATCATACAACATTTTCAACACCAGCAGTTCATTTTCTTTTTCTCCTTGTCCATGAAATTCCAAATACAACTGTGCAACATCTTCAAGCTGGTGTGTGTCTATCATGTTTGGTAAACTTGGCCACTCCGCACCTTCAACATCAATTTTGAGAATAGCAATTGGAGAGGATGTGTGGTTGAGCATTTTTCGAAGTTCTTGCAGTGGTGCGACATAGCCAGCTTTGAACTTTTTGTGTTGATTTCCTATTCCTATTTGATAGAACCAAACGTTTGGTCCGTGCTGGTGGGTCGGAAAGACAGTTGTGGGGTCAAAAGAAAACACCTCGCAATGGTATGTTTCTGAAACTTCGTCATCAAATGTTAAGTCACCTGACACACCAAACGAATATACTATACATGGTTGAGTGTATTTCACCATATGATCATGACATACGTCCCATCCACCATCTAAAATCTGTCCCATTCTTAATATATTTTGACAGAATATTTGAGTTGTTTGAAGATACTTGAAGTACAAATCTGATCTTTTTGTGGTCTCCATTCGTTTAATTTCTTCAACTGACGGCAAATTCACTAGTTCCAAGTTCTCTGTCTTGTCTGTAACACTTTCTTGCACAAAATAAACCGCGTAACACTTATTAAATTTCGAAGTGGCACATTGGAAAATTCGGTCAAACCAAACTATTCTGAATCCATATTTGTGTAGCTTCTTTAAGCGTAGTAAGACCTGGGCGTAGTCCTCGATACTCATGTGACTTGGGTCAAAGTGTAACTCCAACAGAAGTTGTCGAACTTGATTTATGGATTTGTCATTCACAATATGATCGATTAGTGGCAAATTTGATACACCGTTTACAGTTAATGTAAGTATATCAATAACGTCATTCAAACGTATATTTGATTCATTTTTCCAAGACTTTAACGATGTTTTCAACCACAGCGGGGTTTTGTATGTGTTGCAACCGTATCTTGACTTTAAATCAGCAGAGAATATGTTTTCAGAAAAGATATTATTTGACAAAAATACTTTACATGGTTTGCGTGGAAAATAAGTCGGGTCAGCGCAAACGTACCATCCATTTCTCTTAATTTCACCAACACGATCCATGGAGGTGCACCGAGTTTGAAGTGATGTGACGTAACGATGATAAACACAGGCAATGCCATCAAGAGAAAGTGATTTCATTTCACTTTCTGGCGGAATTATTATTGGCATGTCTCCTTCCCCGACATATTTTCTGGGCAAAGTTAAAATACAATTTTTATCTAATCCAGGCGTGAACGGTCGCAAATATTTCTTGTATCTGTTAGCAACCTTTGAATCAAAAGTATGTTGTTTCTTTGGAAAAATGCGTGGAGGATTAACATTTGTAACGTTGTTGGTTGTACATACAAGGTACGCGAAAATCGTTAAAATAGCGAGAACGAGAATCTTTGAAGATCGTGTTGAAAAACTGAAAAATAAAAAAAAAGAAATTTTATGAATTTCATATAAACCTGATTAATTTTATATCCATTTATCAGCCTATTTATCTACACGTTAGATAGATCAAAAACACGATATGATTTTTAGCATTTTAAGGGCTTAATTTGGAGGGCACCCAAGCAATGAGATTGACATCAACCGGTTATAGAAAGAGAGTGAGACCAAAAGAAACCTGAAAAAGATCAGTAGAGAAAGAAATGAAAGATAATATCTGGACGTGGGGACAGGTCCAGATATGGGCACAAGGCAGACCAGCATGGAAGTCTCTGTTGACGACCCTATGTGCTGACCAGCATGACAAGGACTCAGTAATTTGTGTGATATTAAATTGTGAGTGATTGTGAATAGCTTTTTATATGTTTTGTTGGGGGTTTTTTGGTTGTTTGCTTGTGTGTTTGTTTGTTTTACGAGATTTTTCAATCTGCTTATTTAACTTCTCAAAATGTATTCGTTTTCAGATCGGTAATTTTTATAGTTTCATGACTGACACATGTATTCAGAATTTTCGTTTAAATATTTAAGTATGTATAGGAGATATAGAGATATCGTAGATTCGGTTGAAGTAAAGGAGGAACGTGATCACATGTCCTGTGATGAGCTTGTTGTGAGGACAATTGTACTGAAAATAGTAGTTACAACTGGCCACTGTGCTACAGATAATTAGGATGAATAAGGATGATTTATGATGGAGTAAATGAAGAATGTGAAGACTCATCGCCAAAGTAGACAACGGGAAATAGTGACCTTTGTGTCCCTTGTTAAAAACTGGCAAAATGATAAAGAATGACTCGGGATTTTTTTCAATATATTTTTTTTTTAACTTTTTTTTTTAAAAAATTAAACGAGTATTCATGTTTGAAAGATTTATATTTATCTAATAATAAAATTCATTAATATAAAAACGTTATAAGCCGGGGTGTTTCTATTTATTATAAAGTATAAAATTTAGAAAAATGTCCACTGTCTCCTCAGATTACATAGAAAATTATCCCAGTTAATGGATGAGCCAGTCTACGAATAAAGATCAGGCTTCTTACTGCGCGTTTGCAAGAAAACCCTGTTTATGATGAATGCGGTTGACAAGTAAGAAATCTAACATTAAAATGCATTCATCCGACATTGTAAATGTGTGCCAACTCAAAAGAATAAAAAGAAATTTTGGCCTACTAAGTCAATGCACCATTTAATTCGAAATCTTTTTTTTTTCTGAATTTCAATTTTAATGGTACACTAGAAAACATTTTTTGTTTACATCAAACGAATAATTTTATGGTAAGATTTTGTCGAAAATTATTCCCACCAACTTAACCAACATTTGCAAAAAAGCAAATTTAACATCAAATATTTCTAATGTCGATTAGATGGAGCGAAAATTATAAATTTGGACCACTATCTCAAGAAGAATTTAAACGTAATGCGTTTGTGTCTAATGAAAATGCAAGGGGCATGTCAAAGAAGGTTTGGGCCACATTTTTGTTACACCGCCATGGGGGTCCTATAGTACGTCAAAGATGACATGTAAGCCATTGTGGGGACCCACAATCTATTGGGTTAAGACGATTTCTGTAGACAACATGTACGCTTAAATTGAGTGGCGAAAGTTCTTTTTCTAGCTATCGTGTCCGACTGAAATTAATTTTAATTAACTTTATTAAGTATCTGCCTATTCAATACTGTTGATTTTTTTTTTTGACAAAGGCATAATTTTACACAAAACACATTTTTGTATTTCATATGAAAGATTTAAACTTGTCAAAATTTCTTCGTTTGTTTTATTCATAATGCCGTTCCTTTTCCATCAATATATGAAAGTAAGTAACTTCATCTCATAATAGTTCAAATACAAATTCAATAAAAATTGGAAATCAGGGGTAGGATATACACATTTATATTACACCCTCTCCAGTTAAACCCACTAAGTACATGTATTTTCACCCCTATTTCTTAACAAAATCGATCGTAATTCATATAAACACTGACAATTCTACACTTTAAAATTATAACCGGTTTAGAAAAACAAAAATCTGTTTTCGTATGAATGTACGATTTCTTTAACTATTAAATCTTGCTTTTAATTGCATGGTTTAGTATGGTGGCATATTTCTGTCTTGTTGTAAATTTTAAATATACTGGGTGGATATAAATACAAAATTACAACATGACAACTGTAAATTTTGCATTTACGCCCACCCAGCAAATTCAAAATTTACAAGATGACATTTCCCCATTCTACATACAGGATAAGTTAAGTCATGCAAGGAAAATATGTCAGCAGACAAGATAGGTGAAAAAAAAACCCCAAATCATAGTTGGTCTTTCTGTGTTTATTTTGTTTTTAACCAAACGATGTACTGATTTTAAGGCAGCTTCGCTCCGAACTGTTGTAAAATCGTTCTCATAGCATAGTTTATAGGGGTTTTTTTAAGTAAACAAAAAAAAAATCGATATTTTGTAAAAGGTTATTTTTAAACTGTGTGAATTCTTTAAAAAGAGCATTAACAAAAGAAACGCTGACAGAGATTGTCAAGCTGATTTTGAGTCATAAAACAATCTTTAAACAACTCTCAAGTTCTGTAGTATCGTGACTTTTAAATGCAATTCGTTATACTGATTTATGGATGGAAATAACATGTTTGGATGACAATTCATAATGTAATCGAAAAAAAATTAGAGCTTATCAAATTGTGCTGTGTTTTCAGGAAGGCTATATTCGGAGCATATAAATATTCCCCAGACCCATAATGATTTGTCGTCTGTAAGGTTTTCCAACTATTGACCAAGAATTTTTAAACAAAGTAAATACTCTGATATGAAGTAGTTTGATAGATGTATTATGCATATTTCAAAATATTCTGGCATTTCAAAAGCAGAACATTTTCAGATTATACGAAACACTTACCTTTTTGAGACAAACATGATATCCGCAAAAATGGGGTCAGAGAGGAGGGTAAATCTGAAATTTAAGAATTCATTTTTTTGTATCATGGCTTACACACCAAATTGTGCAGTATGAATACAGCATGAACTTGTTCGTTAATTGATCGAAGGAATATAAAGTATTTCCAATTTTTTGTGTTTTGTTTTCATAATTTTTTCATACGTCACTCTGGCAAACATGACACCAAACACCAATCCGCACTGCTTACATTGTAATTTGCATACAACACAAATTTAAACCGAAAGTTGAATGCAAATTGTAAACTAAAACACACAATCGCCTTACTAGCAAGGATGAAATTAAATCCTCCTTCAGGAGGTTAATGTCCTTTAATAGCAACCCCGCGTAATTCGTTCCTGCGCTGATGACCACTGACAGGAAATAGATAACTCGTGCGGAATTCTCTCGGAAACATTCAATTTTCAAAGTTAAAAAAAAATCCCGTTTATCGAAAGAAAATATCTATTAATTAGTATTGAATAACCACAGCTTCTTTCTAATTTTTTTAAAAAAAATAATCAATTTCCAACCACAATAATTTTTTTAAATTAATTGCAACAGATTAAAATGATCGTGTTCGGTAGAGTTATCTTTTCATGTCAGTGGTCGCTACAACAAAGATGGCACGATATTTAAAAACAAGTTCAATCGTGTATGCCTTAAATACATGTGTATCACTTAATGCGAGTAACAGCCATCTGATTCATTCATATTATACATTGAATCCTGACATTTATTTTTTATATTTTATGTAAATGAGTGTAACTTACTTAAAGCCGCCTTTATAGTCGATCTGTTATAGTTTTTGTCACCTTTTGTTGATATCTTAATATATATACTTGTACATACCTTTCAGTGAAGTACATGTACACATGAAATTGATACAAGAGAAGTCCAATACTTCCCTAGTGACATCTTCTTCCTTTTTTGGGGAGAAATTGACAAGAGTGAACATTAATTGCTTAAGGAAGATCTTGGCATCTTTTTTTTTTCCATTCGATAGTGTTTGGAACTCCTCATACAATTTTTCAACATTATTCCGGGTACATAATCGTCTATTAAGCTGACGAAATGAGAAGGGGCGTTTCAAAACAGAATTTTAGTAAATGCCTGTACATGTAATTTTTGAATAATGAAATATTTAGCACAAAGTCTATTTAGATTTTTAAATTAATTTTGATCATTCAATATCAATCATGTTTTTCTAAAATATTCTTGAGTTACACTGATTGTGCGCAGATTTCCACAGATGACATTTGTTATAAAAATATTATTTCCCAAAACCATAGTTTGTCATTTCTTATACATGTATAGAAAAAACATAATTTGTATATGTTCATCATAAAATGTATTAAATTTTTGTGGAAAAATAATCTTATTTCAATTTTATTACAATTCATGCTAATGTAGATTGTGATATAAGTGTTACATGTATCTGTCTATGTATCTATCTGTCTATCTTAAAATAACAATCTTGCTAAAATTTAAAACCTACAAAATTAAAATCATCGGCAATTAGTTTTTCTTAATCAGCATTTCAAGCAATGAAATAAAAAATGAAAAACTCCCGTCCTGTATTTTTACCTATCCAAAAGAGACGAAGAACAGATTACAGTAACAAAAGGCAATTGTAATTTCTCTGGCCTTTACGACGTGCGGAAAAAAACCTCGAACATTATACTATAGATTCCTAGTTATGCGTGAGGAATCCGCAAATGCACATTAAGTACACCGAAACTCATCTTCCCAAGTCTGATCCTCTCCACTTCTCACAAAGTAGTTGAGCGGATCAAAAACCCTTGACTAGGGAACAAGATTTGCTTAAGGTTCATAGATACTCTTATAAAGAGATAACCTCCTTAAAAATCCATTTGTGGATTTTGTGACACTTTGGATTTTTAAATTATTTGCAGAAGGTAAAAAGTTCTCTATAAAAAGTTTGGTTTCTACCATTTTGAACATCACATACAATAAACATTATGCACTTAAGAACTGCGAAGTGTTGCAGCAGTTTCGCAAAACTGCCAGTTCGTGAAATACAGAATCATTTTGAAACAAACATTTACTATTGAAAATTCTTTTAAGGTGGTATGGGACACCTCAATGTTTTGACGTATTTTTAGAAATAAACAATAACATCAGGTATAGTTTTATAAATAGTTTCTTTCCTAATATTGTCATCGAACAGCGTAGCGCAGTAGGTTAAAGGGTAACTATGGATCTGTAAGTCATGGGTTCGAATCCCGCTGGGGATTTTAACATTTTTACCTTTCCCAAAAATTTTAAAACGTATTTTTAGAATAAATATTGTAAAATTTGAAAATTTTAAACCGGTGAAAGTATTTTAATTATAATGTACTTTAATCCACATTAATATCGACGTATGTCCTATACCACCTTAATATCTTTAGTCTTCAGCGTGACAGGTAATTTAGTTTTGACACTTTGATAACCCTAGTTTCAAACACTGCCATTTTCGAGTATATACCAAAGAAAATTTTATCATCAGGTTTCTCTCTCATCATTTTGAAATTTTTAATTCTTTTTATAAGACAATAAATGGCCCTGCAAAGGCTCTAATAGAATTTTCATCACATCCCTATTTATTTATAAAAGAAGGACCACTTCCCTACATTTTATTTATTGTTTTATATTCTCTTGATACAATTCAATCTATCTATCTATCTATCTATCTATCTATCTATCTATATAAAATTTTATTCTCTGATATTAAAATATAGTATTTTCAGAAAGTGTGTGATGTCTTCTTCATATCATAAGTATGATTATGTTGATCTTCAATTTTTGAGAATATGATAACCGCAAGAGGTATTCAAATATTTTTTTTTATAACACATGTTATAGTGCTTTACGTATTTTGTAGCAGAGAAATTATGAACATTAAGATCATGTTTGTATATCTTGTATATCTTGTATATCTTGTACAAATATTATTAAAAGTTGATTACTTAAAAATCACAATCAAGCCCTTATGTATGTATATCTGAGCACTATAAGACCAGACAGACATCGACTTTTATTGCATTCTTTTAGAAAACGCGTAATTAACAAATCATAGAACATTGATTGCTGTCACATGCATTGATCTAAAACGTCTTCAGGAATAAGACAACGATCACTAATAATTACATTAAAGGGACCTAGATGCAATTTGAGATCAAAATTTCATTTTCTATTTCTTATGTATAAAATGATTCACTTGTGCATTTTGAATGATTGACCAAAAATCGAAGGTTAGAAGTCAAGTTATAAGCGAGATACAGATGTTAGAATTCATTTTTATGTAAACAAAGCTCGAGTCTTATATTTGTTTACAAATAGTGTAAAGTAAAGAAATTACCATTTCTCTAAAGAAAATGACTTGTGGCAAACAATATAGACTTTATGAACAATGTGTTCATAAATAATATTATCAACAAAAGAAAGCAACATTTCATTGAAACCATATCTAAACAATGACAATATTCGAGGCTTGTTTACAAAACAAAGAATTTCAATCTCTGTATCCTGCTTGTAACTCGATATTTGACTTTCAAATTTTTATGAAGCATTCAAATACCCATATGAACCATTCTAGACATTAAAAATGAAAAGTAAAATTTGAAAATGTTTAGCTCAAATCGTGTCTAAATCCGTTTAAAGGGAAACTATTTAAGTACTATACAACTAAAGTCGTTGATCTAATTAGTACATAGAGAAAGGGGTAATAACTTTAACTTAAGGGTACATAGACATGATTTTAACTGAATACCTTTTAATTTTATTTTCCCATTTTTAACCGGGCTCATTGCGTAAGCAATGGCCAGGCTATAGCTATGGTGTACGGTACCGTATGTTGTCTAAACAACCGTTACACAAAAATGTAGTTAACTTGAAAGAGTACGTAGAATATAGCATGTGAGTGTAAGTTTACCTTTGATATGTTTAAACATCACATAGTAACTTTTTCTTTGTAACATTTGAAATTCTTCGAGTTAGCAATGTAAAGTGTAACACGGAATACATTTTTACACTAATAGTCTAGATAGAGACCCCGTTATTAAGTTGTTGCGGAAGTTGTTTTCAGAGCGTGTACAACAGTTAAATTGAATTTAATTTAACATATTTTATTGACTATAAAGTCAATAGCAATTGGAGAGGATGTGTGGTTGAGCATTTTTCGAAGTTCTTGCAGTGGTGTGACATAGCCAGCTTTGAACTTTTCGTGTTTATTTCCTATTCCAATTTGATAGAACCAAACATTTGGTCCGTGCTGATGGGTCGGGAAGGCAGTTGTTGGGTCGAAAAAATACACGTCACAATGGTATGTTTCTGAAACTTCATCATCAAATGTTAAGTCGGTCGACACACCAAACGAGTACACAATGCACGGATGATTAAATCTTAGCGTATAATCATGACATACTTCCCATCCACCATCTAGTATTTGCCCCATTCTAAATATATTTTGACAGAATATTTGGGTTGTTTGAACATACTTAAAGTACAAATCTGATCGTTTTTTGCTGTCCATTTTTAATTTCTCCAATGTTTTCAGAGGGTGTACAACAGTTAAATTGAATTGAATTTAACATATTTTTTTTACTATAAAGTCAAAAGGCTTGGACACAAGTTCTAAAACTTAGGTAGTCCTCTCCTTGTTACATAATTATAATTTATATTTTACACTGCCATATAACAAACATTTATAGCAATTGTGGTACAAATCAAATGAAATAGAAATAAAACATTTGTGTAGAAGTTGAATGAGAAAATTATGCAAATACAATTTAATAATTAAGCTAAATCTTCCACATTCCTGTATGAATGTTTGAACTGCTCTAAAAAAAATTCATATGTTCATCATTAGACAAAGATTTATCACCCCAAAGTATTAAGTGGACATCAATTATATTTAAAAAATTTAATGATAAAAGATTATACATAAGGGATTGTCTTACTAATAAATGTTTTTACACACGGAAAACGGAAAATGTGCATCTTCTAAGATTCCACATGAACACATTGGGTTAGCTATCATATATCATCGATGAAGATCAGAATTAAGAATATAATTGTGCCTTAGTTTTGTATGAATAATGTTGAAAAATCTTCTACCGAAGGAAATATACTTTGGAGTCTTTGTAATATTGCAATGTAGGTTTTTTTTCATAAAAAATACTTATTCCCTTGTATTAGTACTTAGATCAATCCACTTACGAATAGTATCAGGGGAAAAAAGACTTGTTAAAAACTTCTAATCTGCAATGTAGTTTTTTCATAAAAATAATGAAGTAGATTCCCTTGTATTAATACTTAGATCATTCCACTTACGAATAGTATCAGGAAAAAGAGACTTGTTAAAAACTTCTTATCTGCATCCGGGCAAAGAATAGTTTGAGGAATTTCTAGTTTTATAATGGGAAATGACACTTCTGATTCCAGGAGTTGTGTCTTTTAGATAGGATACAACAGTTAATTTGGGTTGGGTGTTAAAATATCTTATCCCCCTTTCCTCATGATTTATTATGTTAAAGATATCATAAATATGTATTAATACGCTTGTAAACTCAGTTTATTCATTAATAATGACTCAATGTGCTTATTTAGTCTGTTATTATGCCGTGCCCTTTTATGAAAATACACAATACAAATCAAATGAGCCCGGATATCTGTGCTTTGATTACTTTGGTTAATGTTTAAGAATGGTTGGCTTATGCATTTTGAATCCTTGACCAAAATTTGAATGCCAGAAGTTAAGTATTATGGGAGATACAAAGCTTTAAATTATTAAAGATATGTGCCAAAAAATAACAAACTAGATAAACTCTTTAATTGTTTTCACTAATAACTTAATATAATTATCGTATACATAAACCGTATATCCGGGCTTTTTCGCGTGTCACAAAATTTGCGAAAATGGGGAAAATATGTAGCATTTTAAATTTGCGTTAGTCATTTTTTACGATTTTAAAAGTTTCTTATAGAAAATAATACAGGATATAATTTCTACGTATTCAATATTTTGCGATTTGAAATAGATCGCGAAAATAGCGAAAATTAGATCACCGCGAAAATTACCGGATATACAGTATAAAGCTTATAATGAAAACAATAAAACAGTTTATGTTTAATAAACACAAAAAATGAGTAAAATTATTATCAATATGACACCATTGTACACAAAAACAAAGCTTGGGGATTTAATTGCAAAACATAATTCCTAACTCTTTATGTCGAGAAAACCTTTAACTTATTTTTACACCACCGGAATATCCCATCAATCTAAAGTATGAGTTACGCAAAACAGAATGTCGCTTTTAACAACAATAAGCAGTTACTTTTCTTATTTCTATATATGATAAACAATATGAATGTTTATGAAATATACTTCCATACATCTTGAGCGTGTTCGAATCTTTTTATCGTAAAGGCAACTCGGGTTAGGATGGAACCAGAAAATGCGGAACCCAGCATCATACAACATTTTCAACACAAGGAGCTCATTTTCTTCGTCTCCATGTCCATGAAATTCCAAGTACAACTGTGCAACATCTTCAAGCTGGTGTGTTTCTATCATGTTTGGTAAACTTGGCCACTCCGCACCTTCAACATCAATTTTGAGAATAGCAATTGGAGAGGATGTGTGGTTGAGCATTTTTCGAAGTTCTTGCAGTGGTGCGACATAGCCAGCTTTGAACTTTTCGTGTTTATTTCCTATTCCAATTTGATAGAACCAAACATTTGGTCCGTGCTGGTGGGTCGGGAAGGCAGTTGTTGGGTCGAAAGAATACACGTCACAATGGTATGTTTCTGAAACTTCATCATCAAATGTTAAGTCGGCCGACACACCAAACGAGTACACTATGCACGGATGATTAAATCTTAGTATATGATCATGACATACTTCCCATCCACCATCTAGTATCTGCCCCATTCTTAATATATTTTGACAGAATATTTGGGTTGTTTGAACATACTTAAAGTACAAATCTGATCGTTTTTTGCTGTCCATTTTTTTAATTTCTCCAATAGATGGTAAATCTACTTCATTTTTCGTCTCTTGTTTAAGACGGTGTTGTACAAAATAAACCGCGTAACACTTATTAAATTTCGAAGTGGCACACTGATAAATCCGTTCAAACCAAACTATTCTGAATCTAAGTTTGTGTAGCTCATTCAACCGTAGTAAGACTTGGACGTAGTCCTCGATACTCATCTGACTTGGGTCGAAGTGTAACTCCAACAATAGCTGTCGCACTTGACTTATGGAGTCGTCATTAACAATGCGATCGATCAGTGGCAGGTTTGATATATCCTTTATTGTTAATGTAAGTATATCGATAACACCATCCAAGGGTATATTTGTTTCATTTTTCCAAGACTTTAAAGATGTTTTCAACCACAGTGGGGTCTTGTATATGTCGCAACCGTATCTTGATTTTAAATCTTCAGAGAATATGTTTTCAGGAAAAATATTGTTAGACAAAAATGTTTTACATGGTTTGCGCGGAACATAAGTCGGGTCAGCGCAAATGTACCATCCGTTTCTCTGTATTTCACCCACACGATCCATGGAGGCGCATCGTATTTGAAGTGATGTGACGTAACGATGATATAGACAGGCAATGCCATCAAGAGAAAGTGATTTCATTTCACTTTCTAGCGGAATTATTATTGGCATGTCTCCATATTCGTCGCCCCCTATATATTTATTTGACAAGGTTAACACGCAATTTTTATCCAAACCAGGTGTGAAAGGTCGCAAATATTTCTTGTACCTGTTAGCGACCTCGGGATTAAAAGGAAGTTGTTGTTGTTTTTTAACAACATGAGCACGTGGAGGTTTGATATTGCTGGCATTTTTGTACGCAACTTCTGAATTAACAACGCCAGTACTTGGAGGTTTTATAATCGTGGCAGTGGTGTGGGCAACCTCTGAGTTAAAAGGTTGTTGCTTTTTCTCAACACTCGCACGTTGAGGTTTGGCAATGTTGACGTTCATGATTGTAATTAAAATGTATCCAAAAGTCATCAAAATGGCAAGAACGATCAAAGCCTTTGAAGATTTTCTTGATAAACTGAAAATGAAAAAAAAATTTAGATTTCGTCTAAAGCTTTAGTTAATTACTTCGATATTTCTCAATCCATATATCTAAATAACGAAATATCTTGGTTAAAGCTGAACACCGCTCGTAAATAGGCACTGTCCGCCATATTTCTCTTTCACCACTGATGTCCCTACAACCCCTATATAAGGCACAGACCTCTAATCAGTTCCAAGTATTTTGCTGTAGAGGTCTCACCTGTGTGGACGTACATCTTGCCTCGCCGTGTTACTCGGTCGCGATGAACTTATCAAATTTTACGCACTTTTTCAAGCCAGGAGAATACCAACACCAAATAAATTGCTAAATGCATCATTTACAAACAGAATATGCACATATTATAAGAAAAAAAATGCATAAAATCCAAAGACCACGAAAGGAATACTACACGTCCGCCACGAGTTTCAGGTGTGCAATCGGGTGTAACGAAATAGAAGGGTCTATATACCAGGTACCTGTGTGACGGTGCCTATTTACGAGCGGTGTTCAGCTTTAAGTGTAAAGACATTTTGTGTTTTTTTAGGGGGCTGTATATTGGGTTTAATCACATGCTGCAGTTAACTTAAGACATTTCAGTCACTTTTAATGCAACTAATTTTCCTTCTTTTTTATGAGAATTAACACTTAGTTCATAACAAACACACGTGTTTTAAGGAACTTTTATAAATATGTTTAAGTTCTTATTTACCAGTTCAACCGAACATAAATTATCAAATTATTTGTCCTATAACACACCAAGCGTTCAGACAAATTGAATACCGCGCGGTATGATAATTTGTCTGCAAGGTCTGGTGTGTTATAGGACTGACGATATCCAAAAATAAGCAATAAATGCTTGTATTTATATTTTTTAACTTCTTACCTTGTCTGCAAATGTGATTTTTACCTAAAAATTAATGTATTATCCAAAGGGTAAGTTCAAATTGATGGAAGCAACCGCCACGTCATAATAAAACTCTTCATTTTAACCATTTAGTACCCTGTGTGTGTTACGGTGTTATAACTGCAGTAGCTTTCCACACACTTTATATGCAAAAAATATGTGGAATGTAAATATTTAAGCATTGAATCCTTATTCTTTGAAAGATATAGTCTCATAACTGCAGCGGTGTATGCACACACCGCTGCAGTTATGAGACTATATCTTTCAAAAAATAAGTATTTAATGCTTATATTTACATGTTTTAACTTCTTGCCTTGTCTGAAAATGTGATTTATACCTCAAAATTCCTATTTTATCTTAAGGGTAAGTTCACATTAATGGAAGAGCCACTTTAACAGCCTCAAGCGTAAACTTTGATTTTCGCTTGTGACGTTGCATTTTACAGCGTTCAACGTTCTTGACGTCATCCTTAACATCATTTTTACCTTTGAGTTCCCTGTCTGTGTTATGGTGCTATATCTGCAGTAGCTTTCCACACACTTTACATGCACAAAATATGCATGTGGAATGTATTTATAACGCGCGTTATGAAAATTTGTATGCACACACCGCTGCAGTTATGAGACTATATCTTTCAAAAAATAAGGATTTAATGCTTATATTTACATTTTTTAACTTCTTGCCTTGTCTGCAGATGTGATTTATACCTTAAAAATCCTATTTTATCCTAAGGGTAAGATCATGTAGGGTGATTTCACCATGCATCGGATACCCTATACATAAACACCTTTCTTAGACTGAAAATTGACACATGTACTGTACAATCTATACATCTAGCAGTAGGTAGTCATTTTCTCTGCAAGATTTAATTTTGTTTTCTGTGATATGATATACTCAAGGCTTTTTTTAGTTACTTGTCAAACCAGTGGACAGATTATGAAAAATCATTGAAACATAAGTTTAAAAAAATTAGTTTATCGTTCATCTCAATTAAAAGAACTCTCAAACTGACATTCCACATATTATTTAAATAGAAAGATACCGTAATTAAAAATATAAAATATAAGGTAAACCCCACTGATAATGTGGCATGATTTATACTCTTTGAAAATATTCTAAGAAACAAATTTATATCCTTTAGTTATTACATATAACTAGATGCATGTAACTACATCTCGTGAAGTTTTAGTAGAAGGGTTATTCGCAGCCTTTAAGAAAAATATAGTACAGTGGAAGGTTTTTTTTCAATGATATCTCAATTTGAAAAAAATGTCAGTGTTTAAATTAGAATATGATATTTTTATAACAATATAAAATCTTGTAAGTTAATTGTAATAGAAAATAAAAAAATATCCTTTGGATACTTTGTATAAGAAATTGAGCGATTTATTGGAAATTACATCCTTTTTAAAACTAGGCAATACTGCTCATACTCGAACATGCTTTTTTCTTCTTAAAGCTCATAGTTTTTAAAATTAAAAATGGGACATTAAAATCAAATTTTATAAACATTAATAAAATCAGTGTTGATAATTTTATTTTAATCACTTTATTAAGTTCGTTTTACTATTTAAAGTGACCTCAGGGTCAACCAGGACTTTCTCAGTACCCTCAGTGCCGACCTCAGGGTCTCTCAGGGTTTCAACAGTACCCCCAGGGCCACTCAGGGTTTTCTCAGTACCATCAGTACAAACATCAGGGTCTCTCAGGGTTTAATCAGTACCCTGGAGCTCAGTGCTAACCTCAGGGTCTCTCAGGTTTTCTCAGTACCTTTTAGGATTTCCTCAAGGTTTTTGATACTAGTAGTTTAGGGGTTTTGTCATTACAGTAGTGCATGGTAAGATAATGATAATTATCATTAAGTCTTGTGAACATAAGTCTCATAAGTCTGGTGAACATTTTCAATTTATATTTTATTTTCATGTGTTTATTTACTGCATTTGCATGTTTATGTTCTGTAGATTTGAATTTATTTACATGTACTTGAACTTTGTGTCACCGGGTTAACAGGTGTGTGACTGTCAGTCAATATATCGGGTCTCAATAGCTCAGTGGTTAGAGCGCTGGCACGGTACGCCAGAGGCCCTGGGTTCGGGTCCCGGTTGAGAATTGACTTTTCACCACCTGTGACATTTGTATCAAAACATATAAATCTAATAAGCTGAGTCAATTAAAAAGTTCTCCTTAACCCTAAGATTATAAAAAAAATGGGAACACGGCTACTCCATAAGCAATTATAAGGAAGGAAATCGATTCCAGATTAAACGACTGGCTGCACGTTGTTTGATGAATATTGGCTGAGACTTAAAATCTTTTTAAACACAAGGCCTCATTGTATACCAATTCAAAAGAATTTCTTTTAACAGGTCAATGCACTGTC
Source organism: Magallana hongkongensis (assembly GCA_016163765.1). Lineage (NCBI taxonomy): Eukaryota > Metazoa > Mollusca > Bivalvia > Ostreida > Ostreidae > Magallana > Magallana hongkongensis. The sequence goes on along the minus strand of WFKH01010931.1, from coordinate 15,954,484 downwards.
AGCGTCTCAAATTTTCTTAAATAATAGTTTTAAGGGTCTAACATGAAAACGGTATTCGGTTTATATCAAACACAACATTTCCTAAATCTAAATGTGGTATTCTAACATCGTTCTAACATTTAAGCGTTCAAATGTTTACTTCATAGAGTGATAGTTAATTATTTGGGCCACATACTCCTCTCTCAGGAAGGAATTTAACGCTCCATTTTTGTATCTAATAGTTATGTTGTTACAAATTTCCAATTGGCTGAGTTCGTATTTTATTAAAGTAAACACAAAACTATCGAGAATTTGTAAAAGGTTATTCTAAATCTAGATTCCTTTCAACGGACCTCTAACAATAGACACACTGTTTAAATCGAAAAAAAAGATCGTCAAGTGGATTTTGAGTCATAAAAACAATCTTTTACCCCTCTTATTTTATAGTATCGATATTTTTAAAGAAAAATAGTTCATTTTACAATGCTGTAAATCAGGGATGCTTATATAATTTTGGATAACAATAAATCACGTAATTGAAAATAGGGAAAGAACAAATCAAATTGTGCTGAGATTTTGAGAAGGTCATTTTCGAAGCAAATAAAATTGATATTCCTTAGAGCCATAATGATTCGAAATTTGCCCCAAAAAAAGAAAGAAAAAACCCCCAGAAATAACGGTCATCTAATCTAGCTTCTACCAAGAATTTCGACTCAAATGAGAACTCTGTAATTATAATGTATTATTCACATTTCAAAAGTTTCGGGCATTTAAAAAGCTTCCGATTGTTTTGAACCTTTTCAGATGATATAACGAAACACTTACCATCTTGATGAGATCAACATGTTTGCCGCTAGTTATGCTGTCGTGGTGGAGGGGGAGATCTAAAATTCAACAATTTATTTTGTATTAAAGCTCAAAAACAATCTGATCCCTAAAAAAAAATTGGCTCACTCAAATTGAATATAGTTTATTGATTTTTTTTTTAAATGCGTTACACATTATATCGAGGTGATTTATCTCTGTTAACTCATTTTTATGCACATTGATTCGGGTTTTTTTTTTTAAAACAACCTCACAAGCTGCAGTACTCCAGTTTTTCTTTTTCTTGTTACATTAGATATACTGGTGTAAAAGTTGCAGGGAATGTAAACAAATGTCATTATTTATTTACTCGTATATATGTAGGTTTTTCTTTCTTTGAGTTTCATCTTTATTCAAACCAATTTAACGCAAAATGATTTTTACAGTAAAAAATGTGCAATTTCTTAGATTATTTGACAAAATGATTCTTAAAAAGAAAAAAGAACAAGAATTGTACAGAACTCTTGCAACCAACTTTCTGCGGTCTTTCGATTGAGGTAAGGTTGTGTACATATTGTTGTAAATTTAATCCATAAAAGTACATATACATGTACAATGTAGCAATGTTGATAATACCATAGGTCTTAAGACCATGTTCTTGAAATTGTTTTGTTTTGTTGCTGTTTTTTGTTTTTGTGTTTTGTTTTTGTTTTCTTGTGTGTGTGTGTGTGTGTGTGTGTGTGCGTGTGTTAAGAATTGTTCACTTGATACATAACTGAAGTCTTAGATTGATTCTTAGTCCTAGGGTTACTAAGAGGTTTTAACACAAATCATGCTAAGATTTTGACATATATGTGTAAGTACAATATATAATCACGATAAAGACATTGACACTAACGCAGTATTAAGACGCATCTTACTTCTATTTTAGACCTTTTTAAGCATTAATTTTCCTTTTGCGGAAAAAAAGAAACAAACAAACAAAAACAAGGCATATGCTAGGTCACACACACATGTATGTTGTATGTGTAAATATATACTTAGCATAAAATAATTCTCTATAAAAAGCTGAAAAAAAAAAAAAAAAAAAAAGTCGGTGAAACTGAAATATGACATTCTTCTAATGCTCACAAAAGATCCCAGTGGTTTATGCAGAGCTAAAAAAAATGACCCCATTATTTAAATCAACCGAAGCGAAGCATTCACTGCGGCATTGCAGAACATGTCCATTGCTTTTGAGGGTTTTTTAGATTGGCTTTTAATTTGTTAAGTCATTGTGCCAAACATGACCCCAAAAGCCAACTTAAAAAAGGATTCAGACCCAGGTGTCTGAAATTCTGGCATTTTTGAAATATACAGAAGAGGCGGTAAACAATTTAAAGGAGATTTTCAGGGTGGGGTTGTTTTTTGTTTTTGTTTTTGTTTTTGTTTTGTTTTTTTGTTTTTTTGTTTTTTTTTTGTAGCCGCAGTGATGGCCATTATGTATCATGAGGATTCATTGATTTTCAATATAATCGCGGGAGTTTCTTTATATAATTCTAAACAAGGAATCAATCGAAAGTATAACATGAATTGTTGAAACAATGGACACATTCACCTTACTAGCAAGAATGAATATTAAATCCTCTCCTGTTTGCGAATATCCATGTAACTAATTGACAACATAGTATTCCAATTCTTTAAAGGTGCACCTGCGCCGAAGAAAACCACTGGAAGGAAAAAATAACCTGTGCAATGCTGTTCTCTACGGAAGCGTATTAGTGCCACATATGTGTTTGGTTTTATGTATTTATTAGAAACTCAACAACTGATAACGTAAGCACTACTTGTGCACAATATACAGGGTGGCACTAAATACATTATTATCTAACATCCCCCTTTCTTTAAAAATAAAAAATAAAAATGTGCAATTCAATTATAAAGTTCATACTGCACTTTTGATGCTTTTGTATCTTCATATAGAAACGGAACTTCATAAACACATATAGAACTAGAGCCGAGCTCGTTGCAAAGCAACGAGGAGGTCTTCCGTTGCAGCTTCGTGTCGAAAAAGGATTGTCAATACGATAATAGTCATGATGTAATATACTAGTGCTTATAAATGAGTAAATGGATGGCATGTATCAGCCCCTTATTGAAGAGGACAGCAATTCCAATCTAGCAATAATTCAGTCAAGTAAAAACACATGGTTTCTCTTCTTAATATATTTGACAGCGTATTAATTATTAAAATGTGTGCGAAATACATGTAGGAAGAGCTTAACAGCAAATGCCATATTTGTAATAATAAATTTTTCTCCGCAAAGAGATTGACCGATCAAAAGATTTTAGATCCTATTTTTGATTTATTTTCTGTTCACTGCATTTCAGAACAGTTACTATACATGAACATCATTGGGATCTTGAACTTCTCAGATAGCCCTGCTTTATTAAAGGATGAGACATTGAAAATCAAGTTGCGTAACTATTCACTGAAAAAAATAGTTCAAGGTCACAGCACAACCCTTACTTTTTCTGGTGAAACTAAAACTGGATTTGCCAAAGAAGGAGACAGCATAGAATAGACATCTGTTTCACTGATGTCTGTTATGATTTTGACCTTTGAATTATAAACTAAGTTTATGGTCACTACACACTTATAAATCACAAGTACTGTTTGCAATGATCTAAATTTTTGCCAGGAGAGAGAACACACGGTCCAGACTACAGTGAATACAGTGCTATGATATTGACTCTCTACATAGACACTTTAGTTAATTGATGCCAAATACTGCAATGTACCTGACATCATTTAAATGGTGTCCCTCTGAAAAAACCCGGTCACTTAAATTATTGGCATAAGAATAGATAGCTTTGCATGCAACTTTGTTAATCTTAAATTTTGACTAAGAATTTATTGAAACTTTACACAGTGGTCTGTGATATAACCATGACATTTAAAAATTATCGATATCTTGATTCAAGTTCACTGTACATCCTTGACGTATGAATATATGGTCTGGACACCTGACCTCCACCCTTTTACCTAGAAACTTGGTTTGAGGTCACTACACACTCTTTATTCAAAGGCACTTTATGGATAAAGTATTAGAAGTACATGTAAGTAAGTTAAATGTACACATACCCTATCACAGAGAAATTATACTTGTGGAAAAGTAAACATACTCATCATTATTCGGCGCCATCAGAATGGGACGTCGACCCAAGTTATACATGTATATGAATAGATATTATGACTATAAATTATGATTAGTACCCATTGTCATGTAAGAAGGGGGATTAACCAAGTGTTCTGTCCACAAGTACCCGAGTTACAAACGACTTGGATAAACGTATTTTGAATTGTTATTTCATACATAATGTATAATGCTGCATTTGTATATTAGGAAAGTATCAATTGCCAGTAATAATCTGTTTAGAAAATATGTGGTCACAATTTATCTACGTAAATGTAGCTTGTACACTGATCCTGAACATATTTGAATAACTGTTCAAATTTTCTGCGATGTTTAGTACTGGTTGACGACAATGCGCGGATCTAGAGGGGGCGGGTGGGTGGGTAACTGGAAAATTCAAACAAACTTATTAAATGGACCTAGTAAAATTACTAATCATACATACATGTATGCATTGGACACCAACTGGCAAACAACATTATCCCACGGACCCCCCCCCCCCCTCCCCACTCCTTAAGCATTCGGGGGAAAATCCTGGAACCGCGAATGACATCGTATTTATCATGCCATATCCTTAAAGGCCGAGGTTTTTAACCGGTCGGTTTACCTCAGGTAAGTTCAGGTGGGGGTGGAGCCTATATTGAAATAAGTGTGAAGCCCCGAGGGAAACACGCTCGCTTGTGTATACATGTCTATATACATGGGGTATTAAAGTGCTCTCAACAGAGTTTTTCCGATGATCTAAAAAAAATATCGTATTTATACGTACTTCTGAAACAAATTGTCGATCGTTAAAATTAATATAAATGCATGAATAACCGCGTGAGACATGGGCAAAATCTTTTGGTTTTTTTAACAAGTTTCTGACGGGATTTACTGAGAATATATCGTGATGTGTTATGCATTATACGATCATCCCACCGTACTCAAATACTAATGCAACATTGCAACATACGCTTGTAAAAATTTTCCGATCAGCTGCTAACTTACAGTGCACACTAATTCTACCAGCTGCGCATGTACCAGAGTTGTCTGTTCTTGTTTCTCTTCCGGTTTCGGCTCGAGAAATTTCTTAAAGTTATGTGATTGCTAACGATATAAATCTTGGATTCAATATTTTTTTTAGTTTAACTATTCATTCTCAACTCTTTACAAACCTCCTAATTAATAAACGACGTTCTCATGGATGCATGATCGGCGCCACGTGATTTTGACAGACTATATTTGATCAGCGCGTTTGGTGTGGTACATAAACCATATACGGGTCAATTTTTAATTCATATGTTTTAATATTTTAATTATATAGTGCTAATAGATAATGACGATTTGTCGTCACGGTATCCACCAAAAGACAAAAGTTAATTGCACCATCGTCGCGAGCGCTAGACATGGTATACACAGGACGAGTAAACGAATGTCAATCATTTTCTAACATCCAATCTGGGGCCTCCATTTAGTTGATTGACAGGGATACACTGACCAGGTAAATTGGAAGGCTGTGCTTATTTTCTCGGTCTTTAAAGATCACGGGACTCCATGACTATGTGATTTTGTTTAGTTAAAGACCGAAAAAATAAGCACCGCCTTCAAATTTACCTGCTCAGTCTACCCCTGTCAATCAACTAAATGGAGGCCCCAGATAGGATGTTAGAAAATGATTGACATTCGTTTACTCGTCGTGTATACCATGTCTAGCGCTCGCAACGGTGGTCCAATTAACCTTTGTCTTTTGATGGATACCGTGACGATAAATCGCCATCTATTAGCACTATAATTAAAAGAAATATTAAAAGATATGAACCAAAAATTTACTCGTACTTGGTTCATGTATTACACCAAACGCGCTGGTCTGTCAAAATCACGTGGCGCCGATCACGCATCCATGAAAACGTCGTTTTTTAATAAAGATGTTTGTGAATAATTGAGAATAAATAGTTAAATTAAATCAAATATTGCGTCCTCGATTTATATCGTTAGTTATCAGATTTCTTTGAGAAATTTCACGAGCCGAAACCGGAAGAGAAACAAGTACAGACAACTCATGTACATGCGCAGCTGGTAGAATTATTGTGCACTTTAATTTAGCAGCTGATCGGAAAAGTTTTACAAGCGTATGTTGCAATGTTGCATTAGTATTTGAGTACGGTGAGATGATCGTATAATGCACAAAACAGCATGATATATTCTCAATAAATCCCGTCAGAAACTTGTTCAATCAAACGAAAGATTTTGTCCATGTCGCACGCGGTTATTCATGCATTTATATAGCTGCAGGTCTGTAGCTCCCGGTCTGAAAAAATTCGGATGGACGACCTGGGAGCTACAGGGCCACCCATTGAGAAAATTGTATATTTATTGCGCAGAAAAACGTGCGCTAGTTTTCGACTAATTAACCTTATTTATACCCAAAATCTGTGAAAAGAATTAGTACCATTAAATTCTTTATCATTAGGGTGTTTCTTCATTCGAACGTTTTGTCCAATCTGTAGTTCTGGAAGGTCCTTAGTGTGTTTGTCATACTGCTGTTTTGAAAGTTGTCTCTTGCATGATCTTCTCATAAGTATTTGTGCTGATATTTGGTTCAAGTAGAGCAGCTGCTGTTGGTAAGGAATGTCTTGTTCTCCTAGACATCAGTCTTTGGACGGGACTACAATCCATATCCTTTGTAGGAGTGTTTCTCTCACAGCTGATTCCGCCTTGCCATTAGATTGGCTGTGATATGGTGATGAAGTAGAATGTTCAAATTCCCAATCACAAGCAAAGGTGTGGCAGTTTGGAACATGTACCCAGTCTCTTGGGAACAGGTCGTACCTCATCGACTTAGATGGAAAGTCATACCGTAGAAACCGGAGAGAGATTCGACCAACCAAGGAGGCTTATGATGCGGAAAGAACAGATCTTTTACCCTACAAGCCAGAGGATGATCCACTCGTGATTACAAACGAACGTCCCCACAACGAGAGTGTAAAGCAGCTTATTGCTCCAGAACCACAAACTGCAAGTCCGCAGATTTAAACTGAGGTCCATTATCAGAAATAACGGTATCCGGAAACCCATGGCGAGCAAACTGTTGCTTGAGACAATCTATTAAAGTCATTGCTGATGTGTCTGTTAGGATACTGTAAATTCCTTATATTACGCGAGTACTTAATTCCGCGATCCCGCTGGTTTGTATCAAATCGCGAGAATATAAAATCGCGAACGTGGAACTTTTCTCCTTATTTCTTACAGTTCTCAAATCTCAGAAAATAATGTCGAGATTTTAAAATCCGCGAAGGGTGCTTCTCGCGATTTTACGCGGAAATTAATTCCTCGCGTTTAATTAGGAATCTACAGTATCTAGCTCAAAGAAATCACTAAAATAATCCACAGTAACTAGATAGTCTTGGTTTTGGAAAGTGAAGATATCAACTCCTAACTTGGCCCACGATCTTTTTGGTACATCATGTGTGATAAGAGGCTGCTTTGATTGCTGGTCCTGCATTTTGTTGCAAGTGCTGCACTTCGATATGAAGTCGCGTAGCTCAGCTGACAAATTAGGCCAAAAAACTGCATCTCTTGCCTTCCGTAAACACGCTTCAGTTCCTAGATGACTTGAATTCTACTGAGCATCTCAGGGCGAAGAACTTTTGGTATCACAACTCTGTTGCTCTTATAGATCAATCCATCCTGAGCCGTGAACTCGTCACGTATGTTCCAATAGTCTCTGACTGCTACTGGGATATCTTCTTGACGGTCATGCCAGCCGGTAAGTATGATAGTCTTGAGTGTTTGTAGAAGTGGATCACAGTTAGTCATCTCTCTGATCTGCTGAAATCTTGAATGACTGATCTTTGGAATCCATTCACTTTGATTAATCTGTGAGATTTCTTGCAAAAATGCATTGAAAATGTATTCGGTATCTGTCACAAAAGCTCTAGACAGAGTGTCTGCTATGTAAAGTTCGCTTCCTTTGGTGTATGTTACTCGTAGATTGTACTTCTGGAGACGAAGTAGCATCCTTTGAAGACGTTTTGGAGCTGCTAATAAGGATTTCTTGAAAATTGTCTCCAAGGGCTTGTGATCAGACTGGACTGTCACAAGGTCTCTGCCATAGATGTATTGATCGAAATGCTCACATGCAAACACTATTACCAAACATTCTTTCTCAATTTGGGCATAGCGTTGTTCAGTCTGAGATAAAGCTCTGGACGCATATGCAACTGGTTGCCCTTGCTGCATTAGAGTTGCACCTAAACCAACTTTAGATGCATCACACTGTATGGTCACTTCTTCATTCACGTCATAGTACTTTAACACTGGTTCAGTGCTGACTAGCTCCTTCACTGCTTTAAATGCATCCTCTTGTTGTGACTCCCAGTGCCATAAGGTATCTTTGATGGTAAGTCTGCGTTGAGGTTCACAAGTTTCAGATAAGTGTGGTAAGTATTTGGACAGGTAGGTCACAAGTCCGATAAGTCTCTGAACATCTTTAACATTTTTGGGTCTTGGCATCTCGACAACAGCTTTTACCTTATCTGGATCAGGGCACATTCCTTCCGAGGTAAGTATCTGACCCATGTACTTGACAGAAGTGAGTCGCAGCTTTAACGTTTCCTTGTTGAGTTTTAGACCTACTACTCGTGCTCTTTGAAGAAGCGCTTGTAGGTGAAAATCATGATCCCTAATCGCATCTTCCATGGTCTCACCAGATCCATAGACTAAGATATCATCCATAATGACTTCTGTATGGTGAAGGCCCTCTAATACTTCATGCTGCTTTCGTTGGAACTCCTCTGGTGCTGATGAGAGTCCAAATGGCAAACGTGTCCAGCGGTATCTTCCAAATGGAGTCCAGAATGTGGTGAGTAGACTAGATTCCTTGTCCAGCTTCACGTGCCAGAAACCTTCTTTTGCATCCATCACAGTGAACACTTTGGCCTTTGGTGTTTTAGGTAGAATATCATCTACAGTTGGCATTTGGTAATGTGGTCTTTTAATAGCAGAGTTCAAGTCTTTGGGGTCGATGCACAGTCTTAGTTTACCAGGCTTTTTAACAGCAACCATGTTACTAATCCAATCTGTGGGTGACGACACTTTCTTGATAATGCCTCTTTTGACTAGAGATTCAATTTTTTCCTTGATTTCTCCTTTAAGAGCTTCGGGTACTCTTCTTGGCTGTCTCTGTACTGGTTTCACTGTCGGGTCAAGTTCAATGTGGTACTCGCCTTCAAACTCACCGAGTCCCTCAAATACGTCCTTGAACTCATCAAGAATTTGTTCCTTGGACATTGGCTTAAATTGTGATGACGTAGTTGTTAGCTTGTGGACTACATTGACTGTCAGTAATTCAAATTTTTCACATGCTTCTGCTGAAAGAATAGGTGTCTGGTCCAATTCGACTACATAAAAGTCAAGATTTTCTGTTTTTCCAGACTGGATCACCTTGCATTTCAAGGTCGCAATGCCAAGAGGAATGAGCTTCGATTTCCCTCCATAGAGCTTTAGTGTCTTCTCTGTAGGTTTCAGCGTACTGCCTGAAGTTTATTACGTTGCAGGTAGACCCGCTATCCAGTTGACAGGTGACATTAGAGCTGTTTCCACTGGCACTCATGTGGATTTTTACAAACCACTGTTTTCCAGATGAGTTCACAGCATATATAGAATCGGAATCCGAGTCACTTGTGTCTTCATCCTGAATACTGTTCACTGTAGTCTGTTTATCACTTTTGGAAAGTGATTCTTCTTCTTACATTTCCAGCATGTATGTTCGAAAGCTGGACATTTGTCTCTGTCTCGTGGATGTGTGCCTCCACAATACTTGCACTTAATAACCATTGCACTGTTCTTTGGCTGTACAGTCTTCTGCTGTTTCTTCCCTTGACCTTTGAATGGATGTTTTCCTCCCGGTTTATAGGCTTCGTCTCCTTTTGAACTGACGTATTTCACTTCTGCTTGTTCTGAATTGGTGGTATGACTGGTGTCTTGCTGTAGCTTCTGAAGCTGTGATGACGTTCTTTCACTTGTCAAACACATTGTTATAGCTTTGTCCAGTAAGTCGGCTTCTCTTAACATTCTGCCTCTCGATGCTGTGTCTTTGGTCCCTAACACAAGACGATCTTATATCATATCATCAGTCATGTTTCCAAATTCGCACGGCCTCGTGAGATCTCTCAGCCTGCAGATGTAGTCATTTAGTGTTTCGTTGGGCAGCTGATCACTTGTATTGAAGATGTATCTTTCATAGATAACATTTGTCATTGGTGTAAAGTGTTTCTGAAGTGCTTCTATAACTGCTGCTATATCCTGTCTTTCTTCTTCTGTGAGATTTAAGTTCTCATAAATATGATAACAATCCTTGCCGATGACAGTTAATAATGTTGCTATCCTGATTGCGTCCTGTTTCTTGTCCAGGCCTGTGGCTATTTCGTAATTCATCCATTGTGATTTAAAGAATATCCAGTTCCCTTTGAGGTCTCCCTTCACATTCATAGGTAAAGATATCGGTAGTTAACTTCGCACTACAGACATCTTGAAATGTCACTTACTGCACACCGTAGTTTTTCTCAGAAGCGATCGTTCGGTATAAATGCCGATACACTATAATGCACAGTTAATATTGTTTTTTGGATACACACTAACATAAAATGTTGTCAAACACTAGACTTTTCAGATAAATTAAGTTCAGAATTCTGATTGCAAATGACCGCCGTAGAAAAATGTGCTCTCCAGCGTGACACACTTTACAGCGAAATTTCAGTGTCTTTGGGTAAATATGCAACGTTACCGCTTAAGCCTGAGGTAGATATGAAGCTCTTTCGACAAAATATTCACTCGACTGGAGTTGTCTTGCTTCTGTTTTTGGAAAATGTGGCTTCGAATACGCCAGCTTCTGACACCATGTTTGGTTTTATGTATTATTAGAAACTCAACAACTGATGACGTAAGCACTACTTGTGCACAATATACAGGGTGGCACTAAATACATTATTATCTAACAATATGCACTTCACATTTTTTTTATTTTCTACAGTTAATGTTACACAAATTCATAATTTCCTTATGGCTAACATCCTTTTGAATTTATGCATTTATTAACAGATTCATTGGAGTTAACATACACAGAGACTTAGCAAATGAATGAACATCCAAAAGTTTCCATATTTCATTAACGTACAACACAGTTTGATACTTTTATTTTTTTGTACTGTTTAATTTAGCGTGTAATTGTTTCGAGTCGAATTTTAGTTGTTTAACAGGAAAAACACAGCTAGTGTATAAAAGTTCTATGGGAATTTTAAAATATAAATATAAATATAATATAACATGTTTATTTAAATTAAGATTTAACATACAAAATGTCTTACATGTAGTTACACATTCATATTTCATATATTGCTAACAATCTTTGTTGAAGTTTGTTTTATCAATACTGCGTGTTCTCAAAACAGGCCAATTTGCAGTGGATACAAGATATACAAAAGGTGTGAATAAAACAGTCATGTAGACAATGGGGTGTAATTAACGGTGTCCATTGCCATATCCTAATTGTGTATATACACAAAGGGGATCACTGACACTCAGGGTATCTGGGGGCGTGTGTATATCAGGGACCTGTAAATTTCACGCCCCTGAATATACTATAGAGGAATATCCCATCAATTTTGTTCATACATGTACCTACATGTATGTGAAATTACACAATTTATTGCTTTGGAAGAGTTGATTATGCCAGCAAATTAGCTACAGGGAAAAATTTAAACATGAAACCTCTACAAAGATATAGGTTTTTATTATCAAAGATTGTCTTTGACAAAACATGTAAGATTAGTGTCTATATTTATTGTGAGCTGTTCCCTTCTGTGAAAATTAATTCAAGACATTTTGGGAAATTTTAGGTAACTCATAGCTATTTTTACCCAAAAAAATAGTGTCAAGTAATTTTAACACTTTCAAAATTGTATGTTTCACTATTTCAAGTCTTAGAGGAAGTGAAGAAGAAAGATTGCTATGAATTTTCACTAGCATAAAAAATCATCAGAAATCATGCAATCATCACTTGAATCGAAATCAGACGAGCACAAAATCAGTGTATCTGATGTTGTGGACATGGATATTTAGTTCATCACAAAGAACAAATTTTTCTTTGAGCAGTAGGCAAAATTTTGTTTCAGTATTATATATAGTATCCTCTAGCTAATGCAGAAATAATAATTTGAAAAAAAAAGTATTTTAATCACCAAAACAAAAATAAATAAATTTTTAAAAATGTCAATTTTGGATTTAATAATTTCCATATATTAACACCATGTTCAATAAAAAAAAGTCTCTAATTGTCTGAAGATTTCTTATAATCTTCAAAAGATTGTCTTAAAGCAATTATTGAGTGCATTTTCTATGTCGAAATTTTTATTGTGAATTAAATTGGGATTTTCTACAAATTTGACCAAAATATTACGGTTTAGACACTTTTGTCTGTCATTTATTTTTGTGGGAAAATGATATCTTCTCATGCTCTGTGTCAAACTATATTACATATCTGTTTCTTTGGAATGTAAGTTTTTTAACTTTGGATTAAGTTATAATATCATTATCAGCTAATGGAACATGTAAAGTATATCAGAGTAAAATTATCATAAATTTACATTATGTTAAAATGATATTACTACAGCTTTTTCAGAAAACCGCTGATACGATAGGATATTTAGATGCCCTGATTGAAGCAAGACACATTTTTGCTGATGTACATTTTGTATTTATTGCCACCCGATAAATTCAAAATTTACAACATGACAATTATATATCTGCTGATATATAACTTAGAATGACACTTTGAATTAAGTTAATAAAGCATTATGCAGCTTATAGAAGATGTAAAGTTAATAACAATAAAATTGTTAAAGGTTTACATTATGTTAAAAGAATATTTTATTATTTACTTTGGGAATTTAACAAAAAAAACTGTCGATACATTGGAAAAAACGATCGGGCGCGGTAGTCACTTAATCGTAAAACCTAGTAATGGCTGTCTATTTTCTCCGCTGATGATCAGAAATCACGATTTGTATGTTTAAAAAGGCTTGAAAATTATTCAGATCACTACAAATTATGAGTAATATTGTATTCTTTCTTAATATGAAAAATAATTTTAAGTAATTGCCCACACTCGTTAGATTTTACTAGATTTCGGGAGGATTTCGGTGATTACCGCGGATTTCGGTTATTCGATACACCGAAAATATACATCATGCTTCTTATAATTAGACGTTTCACAAACTCCAGGTCAATAAAACTTGTTCTGTCTTTAGTTATTTGTCTCTAAACTTTGCTACAGTTTGATGAATATTAATGTAATCCGCCATTTATAACGCCACTGCGCACGAGTGCGGGAAAACCTAGCATTGAAAGCACGATGGAGTAACAGTTTGTTTACAAATTAGAATCACGTATTTCATGTCTTAAATTAGATAATTCTTATATCAGATGATACTCGAAGCATTATTATTCCGATATTCATTAATGTAGAACGATATAAATTGTTATAATTATGTGTAATAAAGATGAAACACGATATATTTTAGCATCATCGACACGGTAAACGGAGGGATGCATGAACCTAGAGTGTTTATTTATTCTTTGTTCAAAAATTCCTCTAAACGAAAATCCACTTGTGGTTTATAACTTATAAAGTAAAGACACGGAACACATGGAGCATGAACCTGACTAGCAAAACCCCTACAACTTCATGATGGAAACTTAAGTTTAATTCGGCTTTAATTCCTATTCCATCAATCTACATGGTCTCCGATGACAATCTTCGCTTTGTTCCTATCCTTGTCAGTCTCTCTCTCTCTTTTCTTTCGTTGCCAAATCTGTCAAACTTAACGGTATACCTTTCTTTCTCGTCGTCGCCATTTTTGTTGATAGACCGAGATGGATGTCACGTGACCCATTTAAGGCGGGGTTATTCAAATCTTTTGTATTTTTTACTGTGCCGGTAAAAAATAAAAAAAAAAATTTGATTTCTTGTATCTTTGTTATGCGATTGACTTATAAAGCGTAATTTGTGTGAAAGTCCTATCTTTAAGTAAAGAAATGAAGTAAATAATCAGACCTTATTATTGTTATTCACTAAAAATACGCCACATATACCTTTAAATTCACATTTAAAAGTGTAAAATTTACAATTTAAAGTGTAAAATTCACACTTTAATCTGTATAATTCACACTTTAATCTGTAAAAATGTGTAAAACTCACACTTTAATCTGTAAAATTTACACTTTAATCTGTAAATTTTACCTTTTAATCTGTAATATTTAAAGATAAAAGTGTAAAATTTACACTTTAATCTGAAAATTTTACACATAAATCTGTAAAAACCACACATTAATCTGTAAAATATTGTGTAAACACCGCATAGCTGTCCTATCTAAAAGTCCGGTGGCATTTCTTTAATCATGTTTGAAAATAAACATTGCAATCGGCAATGTACGAAAGACGAATAGGGCCGCATAAAAAATATTTTTATCTCGTAATTACGATAAAAAATCTCGTTATTACGAGTTAATTATCTCGTTATTACGAGAAAAGATCTCGTAATTACGAGTTAATTATCTCGTTATTACGAGTTAATTATCTCGTTATTACAAGAAAAGATCTCGTAATTACGAGAAAAGATCTCGTAATAACAAGAAAAAATCTCGTTATTACGAGTTAATTAATTCGTTATTACGAGAAAAGATCTCGTTATTACGATTTGATTATCTCGTTATTACGCGAAAAGATCTCGTAATTACGAGAAAAGATTTATATAAAATGGTGCGTTTGGTTGTTCTTCATGTACTCTCTGAGGCTCTTTATGTAAAATGGATGAACATATGTTAAGAAATTCTTTTAATTAGTGAAAGAAATTTCAGAAGAAGGAGCAAAGCAGATTGATTAATAAATTAATTGACCAATTTATTAATATGAAGGATAATTTGTTTTCAGACTCCAAAATGTTAATATACAAAAACAATTATTTTCAATATAGGTTGTGAATGAATATATAAAACATAATACGAGGTAAATACCGTATATCCTTGATTGAAACTATATAGTTATCTGTAACTAATAGAATTGTGTTTTTATGACTAGGACTACCTGGTATTTACTTCGGAGTGGGATTGCAATATACGTTGAAAAGTAAAATTACATGAATTTTTTTCCACTTATTCATATAAGATAAAATGCCAAATCCGATCATTTTATGTAGAAATTAATAAATAATGATCGTTGTTATTTAAAAAAATCAAAATTAAATTAACGTTTCTGGAATGAAAACAAATAGACTGAAAGGGTGAACAAATCGACTTGGAGGTCTAGATCTGATGAACAAGGAACACTAATTATATATGTATTTTTCACAATAAAAATCAAATAATAACTACTTTGTATTTTATTATAACAAGATATTTTCTCGTAACGATCTTTTTTCGTAATAACGAGATCTTTTCTCATAATAACGAGATAACTAACTCGTAATAACGAGATCGTAATAACGAGATCTTTTCTCATAATTACGAGATAATTAACTCGTAATAACGAGATCTTTTCTCGTAATAACGAGATTCTTTCTCATAATTACGACATTTTTTTTCGTAATAACGAGATAATTAACTCGTATTAACGAGATTTTTTCTCGTAATTACGAGATAAAAATATTCTTTTGTGTGGCCCTATTCGTCTTTCGTAACAATGAGTTCTCATGACCAGTATTCAATTTTCCAACAGGTGAACAGTAATGATTAAATACTCATAGACTAAATGTTTCAGTGTCACCGCTGTTTAACGCTAAATGCCTTTCTTAAAACAAGCCGTTCTTCTCAAGAAACTGAAAAGAGCCATAATTTTGAGAAGATTTGCGCTTGAATGTACTATAAACTTTAATCACACTCTCTGGAAAATATTTGTTCATGGGTTTCCAATGTATGTTATAAATCGTCATGCTTTTTATTAAGATCTTACTTGTTCCTTCTTCCTTCTTCAATTTTGCATCATTGATAGAGAATAAAAATAGTTATCAATTTGCAATGTTTTGAAGATGACTTTTGTTCGTCAAACGCATCTAATGTTCTTGTTTTTAACTGATTTCTTAAGCAGCTTTCTCTAAGATTTAACTATGAGACTTTCAGATATATTAAATATATGTTAAGAAGGGCGTAAATTACAGAAGCCGGATAGTGACAGGTGGAAAATATATCTGGCGGCCGCTACTTATTTATCAAGCAGCCGCACAAGTTAATAATCTGACGACCGCCGAATAATAAGGTGGCCGCTTATCTAGCAACCGCAATATAACTACATGTATGTGGCGGCCGCCAGATGAATAAGTGGCGGCCGTCATAGTGGCCGCCACTTATTTATCTGGCGGCCACTACATAATTATATGGCGGCCGCCACATAAAATGTAGAATTTTATGGGTTTTGACTATTTGTTTACTAAAATTTATGCAAATACACAGTCTCCAATCCTGCTAAATGTATACCAGACGTCAACTTTTACAAGTTCGAAGCATTAATTTCATTCATTTGTATGCAGTACAATTTTATTTAATTATGTATTAGTAGTACGTACACAAATCAAAGTACTGAAAGTACTTACAATGAATCGAAGTTTAAACAAAATGATACATAATGTTTATTCTTTGAATGAAAGTCCCGAGGCTCAAATTTCATACAAAAATCAACATAGTTTGTAATTTTGATTGTGAA
This sequence comes from Magallana hongkongensis, assembly GCA_016163765.1. Classification (NCBI taxonomy): domain Eukaryota; kingdom Metazoa; phylum Mollusca; class Bivalvia; order Ostreida; family Ostreidae; genus Magallana; species Magallana hongkongensis. The sequence continues at coordinate 15,937,792 of WFKH01010931.1, read as the reverse complement.
ATCATCAAAGAACGTGGAAGAATAAGCCGAGAC
>WFKH01010931.1:15866758-15904783 GCA_016163765.1 Magallana hongkongensis | reverse complement strand
AAATGGATCCGCGCATGACATGAATTAATTTATGCTCATCGTTCTTTGGAAATTTCAATCCAATATTTAATATAAACATTAATCGGCACATAAATGCATAATATGTGTACTTGACGAAAACATGACATTTATTATAAGTACTGATTGGATTGCGTTTACTTGTATATTTAAATAAATAGTCCTTATTTGACACACACGAGCCTATATTGAAATAAATCAAATTTGTCAAACATCTTATCGTACAAGGATACCCAAATACATGCATAGCAGAGAAAATCGATATGAATATACAGTGCGTAATGTTTTGTTAATTAAAATTTAATCAATCCATATTTTTGGTCATTAATAACAGTAGAAAGGGGGGGGGGGGGTTAAGGCCTTACAATAACAAAATAATCCTGTATTAAGAAGTATTCAGGTTACAATAAATGCTCAAGCCGATTAAAATGTGAGAGAATTTATAAATGCGAGATATAATTTTTCTATCTATGAACTAGGAGATATCGTCAGTAAACAGTGGGATATTAACACTGACCAGTATCTGTAGCATATACGTGCTGAAGAGAGACAGTTCAAAAGCAGAAAATATACCTGATCGTTTATAATATCATTTACTGAAAAACGGATAGCTGGACGAGACTTGGTCTGATGTAAGTTAATATTATTCATACACAGTAACACCTTTATCCAGTGCACGTCCATGAATATGATATGACATTGTAAGCATTGTGTGAGTTACCTGTGGATCTAGTGCGAGTTTCATTGGTGTGTCCTGTTATCCTCTGACACAGTACAACCCAGATACAAAGGACTACGACTTATACAGTCCGATCAACTTAGTCTTTATCATTTTAATCAGTAAAAAAATCAAAAGAGATCACTCATTTACAATTTCCTTAAATATAAGTAAACAAATGAATTAATTAAACGGTACAACGTATAACAATGATGAGTTCATGATTTCAATTTCTTTGGCAATAACAACATCATGAGTTTGATGGTTCATTTTTTCAGGGAATGGTCAATCACAGAGGTATTCTTTGTAAACGAAGACAAAGAATAAGTAAAACTGAACTTATTAGTGTACTTAAAGCCACGCCTTCTATTACAGTACATCTCCAAAAATCTAGACCGGAATTGATTACTCATGCTACAATACAAGACAAAATTAATGGCGTTGTTCACTAGGGCAAGGAAATCCATGAAATCTCCTAAAGGCACATAGACGGACTTGTAAAACTCGGGAACAATGGCACTCATGAAAATCACAATACCTTGCGGGAATTCCGTTACTAAAAATAGAATAATCACAACAAGTAACATTTTGGTCGTCTTTGAGTGCTTAGTGCCTCGTTTTGCGGGGGCTTGTCCTGCAGACAGCCTAGTCCTTCGATGTCTACCTTTGATTCCAAGACTGTATAACAAAGACCCTCCAAACACAATCATAAGAGCACAGGGAATGAATTTGGCTATAATTGCGTATGACAGTACGTTGGCGAGCACGATCGGCTCTGTCTCATTGGTCGCTAATTTTAGATCATTGAGGACATAAATGGTCATGTTGGTATCCAACGTCTGTTGTACAACTTTATTAGTCATGTAATTTGGAATCAAACAAAGTGTAGATAAAATATACACCAATATAGTAGTGCACTTCACCTGACGCATGCTTCTCTTACGAGCTAGGGGTCCTTTCGCAGTGTTCCGAAGCTGTGTAAACCGGAATACGGCCAGAGAAACACCCAGCCATATTGAAATTGTATGAGTAGTAGCGGCTAAATTGACAAGGACAAGCATGTACGTTGTCCATCCTCGGGAAAACTTTTCCTCTGATATTTCATCAAAATTGTGAATACAGTAGAAATGGAGAGAAAATGGAATGTATGGAATCATGGTCAGGATGTCGGAGACCGCTAGCCACGTCAGAAGGCAGTTAGTGGGGTTCCACATATCCTTCCGCGTCAGGATAGAAATGTTAAAGAGATTGGTGAAAATCCCAAAAATACAAGTAAACAAGCTGGCGTAGCCATGAATCTTTGTAAACCAATGGCCGAACACCATCAGCCCATTGGTCTGTTCTATCGCCATGTCAGTGGCAAGGCTAACATTTGATTCGTTGACGTGTAATAATTCCGAATAGGGATCCAAATCTCCTGTAATTATAAAAGGAATCTTCATTATTTTCAAAATGAAAGCCTCTCCGCTTGGCAATTCCAAAGTAACATCTAAAAACATACAACGCGATTGCATAAATGATATCTCGCATTTATCTTGAAATAATATTAATCTACAAAAATACTGAAATTCAATGCACTTGTGGATGAATATTTAACCTTGCAATTTTATGCATTTCACTTAATAAACAATACCTCTGCCAAGTAACATCCTTTAATCTTATCTTTGAATCAGGTTTAAATTGCACTGCAGTTCGTAAATTCACGAGTATTTACTAGTTGGTTTATGAATCGAAAAGTTAGCTATCACCTTTGAACAGTATAATATGTCCTAATTATTCAATTCACTGAATTTCGTCTAGTCCGTGATGTTGGCAGGTGATGGATTAGAGAACAGAAGTACTTATAGGTGTACCCGACCGGCAGCACATGTGTTAATTATTCACGTGCTCGCGGTTGTATCGGAATTAAATCGTTGGAAATCGATTAATTATAGGAAATGTGGGATGAAAAATTTATGGAACTGCAATGTACTCTTTGCAAAGGTTGCAGAAACGTAATGGGATTTTAAAAAGATTCTTGGTATAGATAAAATCATAAGTACAGTTTGTTTGAACATAAAACGAATCTAATTCTTTCTGCCCCAAATTTGTTTTTATCTTCGTTATGTGATACTGATTTTCCTTTCTCGTGTTCTATAAAAAGAAATTTAATGTTTTAATCAAAAGTGTTAAATTAAAGAAAGGAATCTGTAGTTCTTTAAAAATGCTTTTCTCCAAAAAGCATTTAACCATAAACCCTCTTTCCCTTAACAAAAACCCAGCACAATCGTAAAGAAGATCGGAGAACCTAATGTTGTTAAAAAAAAAGCTACCATGTTCTTGTGTCTGCATTCTGTGCCTATTAATTATATAACAGATAGGTATTCGTTAAGTGGTATTCCCTTGATATCAACACTGTGAAGTACATGTACATATGTAAGCTTGCTGCCAGTATTTTACACCGCTCAGAATCACCCTGACTGTGAGTGGAACCATGCATTCTTTCTCTTTCGGTCTCTGTGGGTGTGTGACACTTAAATTAGTGCTCTTTATAATGGCTTTATGAAATGGTGAACTTTCCAAATGTGATGTTTATGGTTTTAACAATATTATTTGAGAAGGTCGGTCTCCTTTTTCATATCTAAAAGAATGATAACCTCGATTGCTACCCGCCAACATGAAAATCAACAGAGTCTGTGGTTTGTTGCTGTTTGGACGATTATATTAGATCATAATATCGTCGGTGTCCTTTACTTGATGTTTGGGCTTTGTTGAAATTGTTTACACTGATAATGGCCTCTCAGAATCTCGGATTGGATGTTATCCTCATGAATACTTGTACGTTTTATCTGGTGTAATGTAAGCTGTTCTATCTTTAATAGATGGATGAGGACCTTCCAGAAATTCCTGTTCTGTTCTTACATGAGCATGCAGAATATTGAAACATAAATAGTTTCTGCAATTCAAATCACGTAACCACGCAACATAAAAAAATTAAAAAATAAAAAAAATAAAAACAGCATAGCAGTATTACAGTCAAATTTTACAAAAAAATATCTATGAGAATCATTTATCTTTTTATACTAGTTTTTCTGACCAACATCTTTTTCTTTAATTTTGCTTGCCACAATGGTTCGATTCACTAACATATATATTGTTTTAATTTTTTTTTATTTCTTAGTGCAACTGTTCTCTCAGTCATTAACAATTAACAATATAGTTCTGTATGTTGAAATATATTCAAAGTTTAAAGCACTGTTTAGCGTTGGGATCAAGTCATGAATATTTGAAAGATTATATTAGGGATGGTTTGGCGCCATAATCATCGGTCCTTGAGCATTCGATATCAAACGGATGTATTTGTACAAGAAATACGGCGTCGCCATTTGTCAACACAATATCGAAAGCATTTAAGATGATAAGAAAACATGTACATATATGTAGCTAGTCATATTTTTTTATCCATTAAGGGCAAAAACGTTCCACTAAACAAGCGCTTAAGGATGTTGTTTACTCAGAGTTTGAGTTGTCAAATTCAAATTGTTTTAAAGTTTAATGTCCTGAGTAAAATTTGTTCTAAACACAAATAGTATTTATAAAATGAATTATCATTGACATAAAATTCGATATTTTTACAGCATTATAGAATTAGACACAAACAAAAATTGACTTATTACAAAACTGAGGAAATTCGGACTAAATTTTTCAGATTTCGTTTTCCGCTAAAAGATTTTTGGCAGTACTATAATAATTAAAGTCTAGATCTTTTTTGTTAGTCAATATAATTTTGCATAATTTCTGTTGGTTTTATCTCACTTATTCATTTAGATGATCATACGGCACGCATTGCAAAAATATTGGAAAATGCTAAAAAACGATAAGACACCAATCTCAAAATTTTGATCTTTGACCTTATATAAATTTTATGCCGGCAGAACAAGGTCAATATAAGTAGTAATTAATGTTTTATTGTTATCATCATTTAGGTTTTTGTTAAATTGAATCAAAAATGGCAAGGGATCTGAAAACTGATAGAGGAAATTCGGACTGGAATATTTTTTAAAATTGTTACTGAAAACTTAATGCTTTGTATCATTTTAGTGTCACTGTCATTCATAAACTGTATTTCATTTTTTAAAGAGTTTAATTATTTGTAATATTTTCACAGTTAAGAAAATCTCAATCATAGTGTAAAATTTAAAGGGATTTTTCTTAATTTTTCATAAAATATTAAATGTTTTAAAAAATGTTTTATTCAAAAGTAGGTCATTGACCTACTTTTTCGAAAAAGAATAACACTACAATCAAGGGTCTATAACAAACAATAGACGGTTTTTCATTATCATCAGTGGAATTTTTTTTTTATTCTGAGTAAAGGTCATCCTTAAACATGCTTATTATTTATTCATTACTTTTATATGTGTAGCTTATCAAAATAACGCGGCTATGTTAAGGCTGTCCGAAGCAAAATTTATACCTAAAAACGATACTATTTTAATTATTGAAAAAATGCTTTAACCGAGCGAATTTCTTTAAACTTTTATTACATAAATTAACAGTGATATCAAACACTATATTTGATGCATTTTTAAGACGTCATATATTTTTCTTAAGCACGTGACAGGCGTATCCTAACACGGTATATAATCTATATAAATCGCATCGGCGCAAGTGAATAATGACATTAAATCAAAAATATTTTTATGAAAAATCCTTCGATAAGTAATGTATTTTGCAGTTTTTGCTGGGGGTTCATATAAATATTTCGTTTATTTGAAAAATTGTCAAAACATTTCGCACTGCCATCGAAATTAGGCACATTTTGACCTTTTAAGCTCGATTTACACAAAATCGGGTCAATTGGTAGGTTTCCCCCAGCAAGATTCACATTGGTACTTATTTTCTCTCCCATTTTCACGTAAAATATACTAAGATTGTATTGATCTTTCACTTGTGCCAAGCTGTTTTTTACATGCATATACATATCACCATTCATTAGTTTACACGTAGCAGGGGGAGTCTCAAAACCATAAGTTTATAAATAGTTACTTACCTAATACAAAGCTTTAAAACTGTTGATTTTTTGATACTCCATATTGGCGATATTGAGTTTAGTATCACTAGTATTTACAACAACGCCTTTGTAAAGGAATGAAGCGGTCTTATAATGCACAATAAAATTCACTTATTACGTTACGATACATTCCCTAAGAACGATCAAAAGGAATGCAGATCGTGACGTCAAAGTTAACTATGACGTCATATCTTATGAAGTACAGACAAGTGACTTTCTACACATCACTGTAAAATCAATCGGGCAGCCTTAACATATCCGCGAATGGCATTAATTTAATGTTTTAAAAGGTTACTACTCTGGATGCAGTGATGTAATGAAAAAATATATATATGGGCGGCGAAAAGGGCAAAAAGTACTGAAAAAATGTATTAATAATATAAATGTTAATGACCATATAAACGTCAAAAAAATCTAAAGAGCGCCACCCGACGACTATTTGCGCCAGTGCGTTCGTTTGGATTTTATGTCTGTTCATTTCGCGCCTGTGTATGTTGATTTCAGTTTGTGCTGTATTGTGCGAAACCGTCCGATCATTTTGATATATTGCAATTCTCATTTATTTGGCAATGAACTTTGTAGTACATTTACGATCATTTATTGTGCACGAAGTGTTGTTCCTGTGTTTTGCTTTTATGCATATTCGTTTTACAATAATTGCTCTTAATTATGCGGTTTATCTTATTTATTAAGTTTTCATGAACATTAAAATTAAAATAAGTGTTTTATTTTTCGGGCATTTTGTGCCCTTTCCGCAAGTTCATACTTGTATTGCTATGCATAACAATAATTGTATGCTTTAAGGAGGCTGGGTGGTCAACAAATTACCCATCAGATCTGCCTCAAAGAGGATGGGTAGATAAGGCGTGCAAAATGCCCATATAAGGACGGATAAGATACTGAAAAATTAAAATATCAATAAATCTGATTATTTTTTAAGAAATCATTCAAAACAATGTATATTTAGCATGACATCGATTTGAAACCCTTAAATATGTTCAATACTTGAAATATGTTGATTTAAACTGGCGTATGCGTATCAAAACCTCCAAACAATTGAACGTTTTAGAAAATTTTAGAAAACTGATACAAGTTCGAAAATTCGTGGCCAAAGTCCACTTTAACATTTAAACAACGTACTTTGATGTGACTGAAATGGCTCAGCAACGGACATTAGGTAAACTTTTATAATTTGGCTTTTTAGGTTGTGGGTTCGATACCATCAAAATATATTTTTTCTTATCGTTTGTTAAAATCTTTAAAACTGAATATAGTTAGAAAATGTGCTTTTACAAACTTGTATTATAACATAATCATATAGATTTAATTGGAAAAAATTAAATTTGAAATTGTATTTTACGACTTAACCAAATGAGCATTTGCGCTATCTTATCCCCCATCTTCTTTTATATGTTTTTTTGGCCATAAACTATTATTAAGTATTAATTTATTATAGCTTTAAAATTTGAACATTTCTCTATATCATTATACAGAGCTTTTCATCTAAAGGAGGTAAATATAGTCTTAAAATGGCCACGACCATCCAACCATCTCCGAGAGATCTTAATAGACAACAAACAAAAAAAAATCGGACCAAGCAATTTGAATATCAGTATGTAATAAAAGAAGTGAAATCGATGACGTGAGTTGATTTCTAAAATAACGGTAATTATGCTTTAGGTATGAAACACACATCATGGCCGGTTTCTGACCACAGCTGCAACAATGTCAGTTGTAAAATTAATTTAATTAATCTCAAAGGCTAGTACATCAGATATAATTAGATAGAATCAAATATCACACCACCAAGTGTACAGGTTCTAGTATTTCACACGTTTATTAATTAAGATAACATCCATAATCATGCTTTTACCTTAAAAAAATACTTTTCTTGACGGTTTCATTTTTTAATCAGAGGGAGTGGAGAGGTTCTTGCTATTTTATCTACATCTGTGACCCTTGACAGAAAAGAATATGTCATATGTAAAATGTTGAAAATCTTTAAGACTTGGCCATTTTTAGACTATATACATCTCCTTTTAGAAGGCCATTTTTAGACTATATACATCTCCTTTTAGAAGAAGAGCTCCGTATAAAGATAAAGAAAAACATTCAAATTTATAAGTTAAAATACATGTATATGGAATTATTATTTTTAAAATAAAATTTAAGGTAGATCTGATCGGTAATTTTTGAAATAGCATGGTTTTTATGTAATGGTTTGCGATACGAAAGTTAACTTTAAACCTTTTGCTCACAGAACAATGTACTACAATCTAATCAATCTACAAATGCTATTCTTCAAGAGAAAATTTGATGGCAGAAGACGAGACCATGTCTTAAATTGTTGATCTTATTACAAAGATGTCCTTGCGTGGAAATTATACTCATATCAAATGTTGATGACAAATGGATAATGGCTGGGATTGGTAAGGGAATCTAATTCTAAACTTACTGGCGGTTACCAGTCAAGACAAGCAAGGCTTATCTTATATAGTAGGAGTTGATCTCCGAAATAATACAATTCACTATTCAATTAGTCTAGTATGCCCGTGGATTAAAGCAAACAGATGGGTACAGACAGGGAATGTTTACAATATTTGCGGTGATGGTCGGAAAGACACATGGAACAAACGTTTCCGCTGAAGAAAACTACTGACAAGATTTACTTCAGTATAATTACTATACACCGAAGAATTTTTAAAATACATGTATAAATATAAAAATTTAAATCAGATTCTTACCAATTAAAAATATATTTCTTCATTTTAGAAAAAATGCGACACAGAAAAAATCAGTTTAAGATTTTGTCGTCTGCAAACAAATCGGATTATAGCAAGAATAATCGGCTTCGGTCATTCGGGTCAATTTGAAGACATGATAGTGAACCTCTGGAGAAACTAAAATTGATGGCCACAGGAAACGTTGACCGATGCGAGGCAAATGAATTCCTCCACGATGATTGGCTACTATTGAATTTGCATTTGTCAAACTAACCAGAAAACAACATTTCTTGTAAGAGCGGTATGATGTTTAGTAGTGAAAATTTTCGGAATGACTTGCTTTGACTCAGCAGCTTTTACGCAGCGATGCGCCGCGGAACTTGAGTGAATTAGTTGCGAGCAATTTGAGATATGAGTTTAAAATAAAATGGCATTCAAAGAACGGTATATGGTACCAACTATATAGCATATTGGTATTTGAATTGAAATGAGAAACAAAAAATACTGAGATGCATTTAACTAAATGAGACACAAGTATGAACAAAAATGAGAACAAATAAAACGATATACATATGTTCGTGTAAGTGTAACAATCGGATTACTTGTTAGTTTGCATGAAACAAATATCCGCTGTGTTTATATAATTACATTTTCCGTTATCTAATTCCGCTACATCAATAATCGACCGTGATATATTTGCTCCAGGAAAATTGAAAACAAAATGCCAAACATCCCTTGCATCGTAAAACCTAATAAATAGGGATAAATTAACCAGCATGATCCTAAACACCTTTTGATACGTGGGGCCGTCTGTCATCATGCCGTGATCACTTTGCCTAGTCGGTGGTGTAAATTTGTTAAAAGCCAGGTTCCCCGTGTTGTTTATTATACAGAGAAGTTAGGAAGAATGTATTTGAAGCGTTGACTGCTTTGGCGTACCATTTGATTTTAGAGTCTAATGCCGTCGAGTATTCTTATTTGTTTTCTTCTAGTTTATCCTCTTTTATATTGTACTGCACATGCATCAAAAGAATGAAGGATTCCATTTGTTTCTTGTGCTTTGTTAATGTAATTGAGTATCTTTGTAGCAAACAACCATCTCCCAAGTTTCGATATAACATTGAGATCCATAGAAATTAGAAAATAATAACAAACTAAACCCTGCAAAACATTTTTGACATATGAACAGTTTGTGACATTCTCTTTAAAATTTGAAAACAAAAAAAAACTCCTTGAAAAATTATATCAAAACATCTTAAATTTGTAAATTCACATTACCTTTTGAATAAATATCCATTCTTTCCTTAAACCAGCACAGTTAAACATGGATGGTAAAGTCTCCTAAAATTAGAATATATGGAGATACAATTCCAGAGATTTTACAACTAATGCTGAATAATTCAGTTTGAAAAGGAAGCCGTCCCAAGGGACCAATCTCCGTGATATGACTTAGAGATGTCGCACACTCTTTCTAATTAGCCTGAATGTTCTTCAATTTTTCCATTGTACTAGTTTTACCGTGTTCCTCGACTCACGCCGACATTCTGGTTCTGACAGAATCCCGACATCCTTTATATAACATCCGATAATCCCGACCACCGCTCGATGCTTTATGATGCCAATGTAATCGAAACTGTAGCATAGTGTCAAAGAAATCGTTTTAGTCATTCACAACTACCCAGGAGATGATCCGCACCAATCATTATAAATATTACAGATTTATTTTCAAAAATAGTCATTTCTATTACTGTTGAAGGTTTCGGAGATGGGAAATCACGCCATCCGTTTTAGCACAATCAACCATAGCTGATGCTTTAAATGATGTTCAATCAATGGGATTTAAAATTTGCCCACGCAGTTTACCTTTCCAATATTTTACTGCATATTAGCCAAATATCGATATTTTTTTAAGTATCGATTCTCCAAGAAAGCAAGCAGTAGATAATGTCGTTTATGTGAGTGAATAAGACGCTGTTATGGTGGGTAATTGGTCGTGCTAACTGAACGAACCACTTTAGGTCGCACTGAGTAGGAGAATTCCAAGAATTACTACCGCTCAGATACAAGGGAAAAGCGATTTTCTGTATAATCAAATTATCACAGCGACCTAAAAGTAATATAAAATCAAGGTACCGAAAGCATTGACAGTCGTAAAGAAAATGGGGGGAGGGGGGGGGGTCGAACGTATTTGGTGATAATGGTGTTTTTTTTCTTAAAATTATATTCAATCAATAATATTCAACTTATGATTGTAACCCACTCTCACCCTAGCGCCGAGAAGAAACCCATGACTAAATTATATTTAATTCAACGACAAATAAAAAAAACGGCAAAGTAAATTCCTTTTTTTTTCATTTCCTCTATTAGTTTTGTCTTTGGATTTTAGAATAAAACGTTTCTTCCATTTTAATAATTGTTGCTTTTTAGTAAAGGAATCGATCCAATTTAACTATTGGCCACCTCTCCCAAGCCTTGTTTCACCCATCAGACAATGTCAAACGCATACACCTCTAGTCATCCCTGGATATAGAAAGGATGACCGGAAATCCTACGTAGACCAAGTTGATCTTTAGTTGTCGTTTTTGCCGACAAACATGTTTGTTCACGTTAAGCAAAGCCGTGCTTACATAAAACTCTATAATTATGTAAGGTATCCTAGGATCGCCCGTCAATTTGTCAACAGAAATTGCAAAGCAAACAAAAAGAAAATATCTCTATATCAAAATGAAAAACATTGTCAAGTATATTCATGGAAGACCGATTTATGTCTTTGTAATTTCAAAAAATAGAACTCTTCTAACACTGTAAAAACTCTGCATAAAGCTAAGATGTTTATACATGCAATATACAAGTATACATGTGATTAATGAATGATCACTACTTGTGATTGTTTTTAGTCCTAATCTAAAAGCAAAGTAGATGCCTCTCCAAGTCTGTTTGGACTTTGTATGAACTGCGTATGTTTGTCAGTATGCAAGTGTCTAAATTTAGCGATGTTCATTAACGTTTCAAATATACCAGTTAGGGAAAGAAAGTTGCTGCGAAAGCAAATTAGGCTTTTCATATATAGCTTGTGGCAGAGAGCAGTGGTTCTAATGATCAGCGTTGATACATATTATATATAAGTACATCGTGAATTTGTGAGGTTTCAACTGCCATTACCAGTGTGCCACAGTAGTGTCAATTTTATTGTACATTCGAATGAGTTATCAAGGATATCTACACAGTGGCAGATAAACAAGCGCCTTGTTGTCCAACATTAGAATATAGTGTTTGTTAGAGATGTATGGGGTACATTAGCACTTTTTGGCCATTTAAGCAAGAAACAGACTATCATTATGTAAAATGCCGCCTGTACTTGAAACTGTGTAAATATCAAAAATTCATAGTTTCACTCTTTCTTTGCCTTTTAATAAATCTTTATTGATAGGTTCTGTGACGGACGCTCTATCTTAGCTTTGTGTTTGTCTCTTAATTCGTACCACATGAAATGATGCATTGTTATTTGAAACATTTTCAACACACGAACACGAAAATTTTTACGTGTTAATAGCCTTTTATGTAGTATGTTGAAAAATGTGGTGGTTTGTTTTTTAAATTTGTTAAATTTCACTTAATTGCAAATCAAAATTAACAAAATAAAATCATTTAAAAATAGATGGAAGTGGGTGAACGCTATCGTATTTTTTTTTATTAAATTAAGGGAAACAAGTAAGGAATAAAGCTTTTGTGGTACGATGGATAAGTTTCTTCAATACAAGAACCTATATCTTACATCCAGCTGACGTTGGCATTAATTTAACTAAAACCTGAGATTAAGCAGATTAAAACATTCAATCACTCAGACCTAAATATATATTCGGACAAAAGGTCGAAATAGTGTAACTGTCTAAAAACTCATTTTCAATCACATCCAATTCGCAGCTGTATTTATATGCAACGGACGAGACTGATTGATTGGTAATTGCTCTACTCCTCTCCAATATATTTCCGAATCAGTAATTTTGGTTGTACAGTCTCTGCTCATGATCAGAGCTCACGTTCAGTGCACTATGCAAAGCGCTAGCCTCTATGATCTCTTGCATATCACAAATTGTTTTGTTTTGTTTTGTTTTGTTTGGGGGGGTTTTTTTTGGGAGGGGGGGGGTTAAGGGGGAAGGCTTTTCTTATTGCCTGTTGGGGTGAGGGCGTGGCTGTCTTTTTTTGGCTTAAATAAAATTGATAAAGCTCTTATGAAACATCGCCGTTACCTTAATGTCTACTCTAGAAACCATGGGAATTTTATTAGGACTGCGCATCTTTTCATCTCAGAGGGAACATTGGTAAAGTCTTAATAACAACGGCCTTTTCAAGGGCGAATGTCCTTTGCAAATCGTTGGCTACAAGATATGCTGTTTAGAATTACTAAATGAATCTAGAAAATTGGAAATTTAGACCTTCTGAAATAAAGCGGCGAAAAGATGTTTATGTATTTTACTGGTTGCAAATTGCAATAATTAATTAAATCAAATTTGATTTCAAAGAAAATCAAACTAATACTTAAGCAAATCTTCAGAAAAGCCCAAAGGATTGGCAGTGACTCATTTCAATACATCTATTTGTTTTTATTTACACGTACCATGTTTCGACTATTTCCATATTGGTATTATTAACGTTGGCTGCACACAGTTGGATCAAACAGCAACAGGCCAAGTTTAAAGTGTATCTAATTTTTTTTTTGCGAATTAAACACTAAATAACACAAATTCGATGAGTATTTTCGTTTCTCTGTTCTAGAGTTTTAACATAACAATTAATTACTAAGAAATATATCCCTATCTTATTTCTTTTGTATAATAGGACACGTACATGCAATAGCTGTAGGAAGAAAATGTGAGATAAAAATCAAAAAAACAATTTCACAAATCTAGGGCTCCGATTTGTCTTGAAGATACAAAACGTATTGGACAACTTTAAGTTCCAGTAATCGTATAACGTCGCGTGCTTTTGTTCAAATTTTTAAAACTGCGTCAGAGTAAAATAAATACTTCACTGGTAATTAAGTTTTACTTTCTCCATGCGAAAAACATAATTACCAGAGATTGAAACAGATCATAGGGGAGAGTCGGTTGCTCATATCGTCACGACAGTAAGAGCTTTTTTAGAAATATGCACAATATCATGGCGTACTTTGCTTTTCTAGATAACCGCCACATGTTCAAATAAATCTCATTTTGATATATTATTGTAAACAGTTTGTTTCTTTCTTGCTTTTCTTCAGGTATTTGTAGTTACACAGACAAACAAACAAACAAAATTTTTATGCAATCAATGTATCGTGATTATGATAAAAATAAACCATGTCATTCGCAGATAGAGTAATTAACACTGTTATACATTAACGCTGTCCCTACCTTTGCAAAGTTGGGAAAAAAATTTAATATCATTTGTTTATAGTTCAATTGTTGTAATTCGTGGTGTTTCAATTTTCGTGTATTTCGTAGGTATCGCTATCCTACGAATTTATATCCCCAGCAATTTACGAAACAGGGTTTTTTCATAATACGTTAAATTAAATATAAAAAATAACATTATATTTCCCACAAACCTTAAATTAGAAATATTGACAATCCACGAAAAATGACTTCCACGAACTGTAATGATTCCACAGTATACAATGGCCATGAACTTAATGTCAGAAAAGATATGTTAGCCCAATGTTTTTTGTTACAAACGCAATACATCAAACAATACCTTTACGCTAGTGGTAAAACGTTGAGTACAATTCGTTCATGTAAGAAGTTTATGCAGGGGGTGGGGGTCAACAATTCAATGCTCTGCCGTGGTATTTTTGTACAATAACCCCCCCCCCCCCCTTTCTTAATTTTTCTAGTCTTCTAATCAATTTCTCCTCGTTACTGGACATTAGTCACCAAGACAGTATTGATTGCACTGTGGCAAACTGTAACAGTATAAAGCCTATCCACTTACATTGACCAGAGCAACGTTCTACAAAAGAACTTACTTTAAGGTCGTAATTATTTCTAATCTTATTGAGTGTTCTCCAAGACAAAATGCTATGAAATCAAATAATATTTAATATCTTTAACAATATTTACTAATGTTGATTCAAATTATTATGATTAAGAAAAATAATCTTTTATTTCCTGCTTAATATCATTTATTGACTGTTTAATATTTTTAACAATATTTACTCATGTTGAGTTCAAATTATTATGATTAAGAAAAAATAATCATTTATTTGCTTGGTCATAGTGAAAAATGTGAGTTGTTTGGTAAAAGGATGATCCGGTCATTCACAGTAATGTAATGGACCTTGGTGACCTAATTGCCAAATGTTGACAACGCCACGTATTCGAATATGTACCTTCTGTAAACACACTTTGAATAACCAAAAAAAAAAAATCCATATTTTGCTGGAATTGTTTGCACAGCACTGTAGTTCTCTGAAATTCTTAATGACGTCCAATAGTTGTATTAAATTTCAATTTAAATGGCTTTGAGCTTCCCTATCGCCATCCTTTACGGTATTCATCATCGTCAATTGTAAACACGTCAGACAGGAAATGAAATCATATTTAAAGACCATAACCTACTTAAATGTCAATGGTTATACAACAAATCATATCATATGGTGCATTATTCTTCACTGATATATGTTTTACATATTTTTTTTAAATTTGTCATTTTCATTTAAATCCGTAAAACATCGATGTATATACAAATTTCGTTCAAGATCCATTCTAGCAGTTTAAACTTCTAATGAAATTAATATGAGTAGATATTGACAATAAAAATATTTGCTTTATTATATTTTCTTTAAAATAGACAGTAATGCATTGATATGCATAAGCTGACTGCCGTTTTATTGCATTCTCAGTATACTTTGTAAACACAGCTTGCATCGTCATATTTTTGGCTGCATTCTGCACGTTGCACGCTACTTTGGTAAGCACCTCGTATGTATTCTCTCTGAACCAAAGAGTGTTTGATGCTCTGATTGAAAAAAACAAGAATTTTGTGAATGATGGACGCCTTGAAAGCTCGTTACTTCAAGAAAACATCAACGGTTATCAGGAATATTAATGAAATCACTTCCCCATCTGTCATTTTCTTATTGCTACTTTGTAAGCCCAAGGATCAAAACACAACTGGTTGCCTCTATACAATTTCCAATCCTAGACTTTCTTTCAAATCACGCCGCAGACGAATCCAGCATAGGGTGATAATTGTAATATTACATTATTTTCTTTTATATTATCGCAATAAATCGGTCTGCTGTACTTTAAATCGGAATTTTTCGTTAATTAGCTCTACCTGATTTTGTTTTTCGTGGGCGACCAAGTTGATATTTCCTTAAGAATTCAACCTAAATCGATCTTTCGGTCATTTTATTCCCAATGTAAATATCAATTACTGATTATAGAGAACCGTACGAATAAAATGGTGAGCTGATAGATTTGTTGATGATTGATTACAGAACAAAACTATTTCGATATGTCTGATAAATTTATTTCACCGCTATATTTAGGAGTGTATATATTCGGTAAACTACAGCAGATATTGTAATCTTTAAATCTCCTGATAGAGTTTTCTCCAGAAATTTTCTTATTTTGCACAAATCTGCATGACAATTTAAGTTTGTATCTAATATGGTTTCGCCAGACAGACTAGAATTTTGAATAATGTAACATTACATGTATTACAGGTAATGCTTTTCTAAGATAAATAATATTTTTTTAAGAATTAATTACCGTTTGAACGGATCCACAATTTATTATGTATTTCATTAATCAGACAAGCATTAGAATAGTAAGTATACGGTATATGCATTACATAACGATATATACGTATTAACAACTTCAGTATTTGCTTATTGAGGCATTATAACAACTTTTTAATCTGCTTAAAAACACACCTTTTATTCACTTTTTATGTCTTTTGAACCTTTTAGATTCGTTCTATCATGCTTTTGCTGGGGGGGGGGGGGGGGGGTTGTTTTTTTTACGCTTTTAGAAAAGGAAGCGTTACGCCTTTTTAGTGATATTACACCGCTTAACGCCTTTTTGCGCTATAACGCCGTTTGTGTAGGTTTTTTTTCTTCAGGAACATAAATGATACTGATTGGCCTTTGTATGGAAATACAGAACATGTGAGATGAAATTTAATAATTGTCCTTCTCTGTTATTCGCCCGATTGCCCAGGAAAATCAATTTGGGAAACCTAATATTCCAAGAGATGGTTACAGCAAGGAATTTGAGTCCTTGTACATGCGTTTTGTGCTATTTCTTTTTATTATTACCCGAATTATCTTAAAATCTGCTAGTGTTGACACTATATAATCAATGACTAAAGTATTGATTCCGGGAGTTGGCCCCTGCTATTATAGTACTTGATGAAGAGTGACGTATTATTGTATTCATAATTATACTTTGATAACAGTGTTTAAAAAATCTGAACAGTATACTCCGTTTCGTTTGCTCAAGTTTTCATTATTACGAATTGCGCATCTAATAAATCATAATTATATTACGCGTAAGTATCAAGGAACAATATCATAAATTGCTATCACAAATTAGGTTTGTGTGGCAATCAATTTTCAACAGAATTATTATATACCTACAGTGTATTTGCTCTTTTTTAATCAAATAAATATTACAGTTTCTGATATCAACTTACCTTTAATTCGCATAATTCCCTACAGTTAGAGCGTATTGATTAACTTGAATCAAACTAATATAATATTTCACTTTGAAGAGAATTCCAGCAATAAGGCAAGGTACCGGTGATTAATCCGTGATCTTGTTGCGATGAATGGGATTTTCCTTGCAGATATGGAAGTACATTGCAAAACTGTAGTAGCGGAGCATTGAACAAAACTCTTAAGTAAAAGGCGCATTTTGTGTTAATCATCGAAAGAATGAAAATGAGAAGATAAGTAGAACAAAAGCATGTCGTGCCGTACGCATGTTTGATTAATCATGTTCTGCTTGCATGCTTAGATCTTGCAGACGATTATATGTACATTGTATAGTGTACCTGTAATTTTGCCGAAATGATAAAAATCATTCAGACTAAAAATTGAATAAAGTACTCCTACTGATATATCTCTAATGTAAATATTATATTTCAGTGTATTTCAGGGTGTTTCAGGTACATATATCTTTGAAAGATATCTATCGACGGTTGCAGGCATATTTTTAATGATCACAATTTAGTCTCGTTTCCTGGTGTGGACAAATAGTGTGTGGAATCCATTTATTTAGCTTGACAAAGTTTTTGCATATCTTTGTCCATACGTACATATACCTTATTTCTTAAACTCTTCAAAATATGTCATTTTGAGGGAACGGACGGTTAATACTGTCTTTATTGAAAGACGGTATAGAGAGTTTAAATATGTTTTACGGTATTCGGGTTGTGCACTTCCTCTCCTTTGTGACTGGTAGAATACATGATGTGAACATTTTTATTTATTTTATTTATTGAAATGCTGTTCAACGCAAGAACGGGGACCATTTTTACGTACAAATTAGGGAGGTTGGACCCAGCAATCAAAAGTCTTAAAGTTTTTCTAAAGTATACATTTATAAATCTACACAAACAGCTTAACCAAAATTCAAAACAAAACTTGGGGTCTATATGCTTCTTTCGGACCTACAATGCTTTCTACATGACCTTTCTGCACTGAAAGTGCAACTTACAGATAAAAGGTTTTTTCCTCTATGATTTTTTATTGGAATGAACCATCGCACCAAATACAAAATTATTCTATTTAAAATAAATAAAATTAAAATAATTATAGAGAAAAAGTTCTCAATTTCATCACCTTATTAATATTTTGACCTTTTTGCACTAATAAAACGCTGTTTTCAGACATCAAAGAATCAACATGCAATGAAATTATTTAAAAGTCTCAAAGTTGTACTCAGATTATAACAGACTTGTCAGAAAATCTTATAATTTTAGAAAATGAAATCAAAAGTATATGTCAGTAATGTAAGTTTAGATACGGCATGAAATAAGCTAATTTTAGGCAAAAACTGGAATTAATTTTTTCTTAATTTTTTTCCTTTCATAAATATTTGCTAAAAGTGCCAAAATATGTCGATGGAAATAATTTTTTAAAAATTGTTAAAATATGTTTTTGGAACAAAATGAAGACAAAATGAAGATATCCCTATGCACAAAATATCTGGAAGTTTGGTCTGCACTGAAAATTTACAGTACTCTAAATATATTGAGAAAAGAAAAATGTTCATTTTCTTATTGAAAACCTTCCGTCACAAAATGTAGTTCCTTACTAAACTCTTTAAATATGCAATATAGTTTATTTGGCATTGTATAATATAAATATATGAGTAGAATTAATAAATGATGCAGATTTTTCCGACTAGAGGTGACCCAAAATGTCTACTCAAAAGCAGAGGAACAAACCTCTTTAACGTTTAATTTCGATATGATTCTTCTCTACATTAAAACATTTTAGAAAAAAAAACCCGAAAGTGTTATGGTAAGATCGTCTTAAGGAGTAGGTGTTTATTCGGTGTTATTATGATCATCATAATTGAAAAAAAACCGAAGAATTTATTTGTAAAAAATATGATATTGTGTTTCTTAACATATTTTATAAAACATGTGAAGTGTGCGTCACGTGGTGACTGCGGGACTCTAATGTGGAATTAGGCATAATCTAAAATAAAGATTGCCTTAAACACGATTGTTAATTTTTTTTTTTCAGAACGATTCATTCTTATTGTCATGAAATACTATACATGCATTCTGTTATACTGTTATCTTTTCAAAATTATTTTTTAATTGGGCGGATGTGGGTTTTTGTTGGGGGGGGGGGGTTAGAGACAGGAAATATTACGATATTTTCTACTGAGTTAACGATTTTAATGCGCGTTCTAATTATTAAATTATTTAATATAGCAACCAGGAAAAAAATCATTTGGCATTTTGTACTACATGTACCTCCAAGACCTATCATCTATCAATTCCTCAAAACTGAGTGCATCCAGTGTCTATCATAGATCAATATTGCCTCCAACATGCATTTTTGTTATTATTTATTTCAACATCCGTAAGGCTGTCGGCCATTACAAGACTATAAGGACATACAAGTGCACGAATCCTTGGAGTTCAAAGATAAATCTAGAAAACACGACGCCAAAGCCTACTTAATATCAATAAATATCACAGGTATTTTAACAATGAACATTAAAACAAGTGATAACGCCAAAATTAACTGCTATACGCGCGTTAATGCTACAATTTTGACGACGTGCAGAATTTTCCTTGCTTCGCCCTTTTGCCGGGCGTATAGAGATTTTAAGTGCAAAAGATGCTTGCATTGTGTTGTATAATTAATGTCCTATTACGACCACTTTGCTCCTTACTTCCTTGCCTCCATTTTATTCAATCAAAGCACAACATGAGCTACTTTGCCGCGCACACTATAACGGGTTTGTCTATGTGGTGGCAGGGAGAAGCTCTTGAAAACACTTAAGTATAAATAGTAAACTTTTGGCTTAATTCTTGATTCATTTATTGTTTACACATCATAATAAGGTTTTTTCTTTACAATGTGTGGTGGCAGAGGGAAATGCTTATCTATAAACACACGTAAACTTCTGGCTTAACCCTTGGTACAGTAATATATTATAGACCATACCGGTATCACAACTTTATTTATATACAAAACTTGAAAAAAAAATGTATTACTTTTACACTTTTGATAAATAATGACTGTTCATGAAACTCATTTCGGAGTGGATCTACGACCATAATTAAAATGATAATGGTTAGAATTAAGCCTTTGTGCTAGTACTTGGGCACACATACAATGATCATAATGAAACAGCATTAACAAATAACAAACGATCTGATCACACGTAATGTCATGAAATACCAACATGACTAATTAGTATTATGGTTAACGTGTATGTTAATGGTTTCCATGACCTAAAATTTAGTTTTTGCAGAGATATTTGGATAAGTCACAGCAATCTTTACATCCTGTTCACACCTTAGAGGTCTTGGTTTAAAGTACAAGTAAACGACCAATTAAGCCTCGTTCCTTCTTTAAACTAAAGAACCTGACCAATGACAATCAAAGTCGGTCTTAAATTCATAAAATTAAATAAGTTTTATCGCGGATGTTCGAATACGAACCGTTAAATTAGACGGTTTATTTTGAGGTTAATGAAACTTTACCGTAGCAACTAATGAACCCTGGGCGGGATTGCTGTTTGACTCCCGGTCTTTTCTTTTTTATGACCTTGTTTGTAAAGATAAAAGTTTGATCAAAATGTCGCGTTCTGCAAGTTTGTTATTAAGCGATCCTGGAACATAAAATGATAGTAAATGTTTGAAATGCCAATTTATGTACACTTTTTGGAAGAATTCAAAGCTCATAAAATTTAGGCAAATAACCCTGACAGCAATTACACAATCATGAAAAGAGGTAACTAACAATTTTTAAAAAACCCAAGAACTCGTAAACTGGTTAAGCTAAATTCAGTTTTATTTCACCATGAGCAGTAATGTTTCAAAAAAATCCTTCAAAATAATTACTTTTTTTTAAATATCACCATTGAAGTAACAGAAGAAGACTTTAATTTGTAATAGAAAATCCTTCAATTTGATTTATATATTGTTGATGATGATAAAACACGAGAACGTTTATGTATGGGCATCATTTTTTTTTCATCCCTTTCCAACAATCTAACAATAAACGTCTTTGATTTTATTTTCAATGAAATGTTCTAATTTCAACAATAAATTACACATTATCAAACCAACCATATTAAAAAACATCTTAAATTTAAAAACCCAGCTAAAATGTCATACATGAATGCCTAAAATCCTACGTGTTATTCCCTAATGGGTATTTGGTGAGGATATTGGCAGGTTTGAAAATTTCCCCATTCTGCTGGTTAACTTTCACACTCTTAAAAAGCTTGTATTAAATAATAAAGCGTTGAATTCATTTTGTGATCAGATTATTATATCCTGTATGAGATTTACCATCATAACAGAAAATTGTTTATGGTAAAGTTTCTATAGTTGAGGTTTTTTAACAATGAATAAGCTTAATTTAAATGTCGTAGTGCTTATTTCACCAAGAACTAAAAAAAACAAACCTTTATTTCAGTTAATCAACGGAGACTGAATTCCATGGAATACAAAATATATCAAAGATAAACATTTCTAATGCTGAAAAATTACAGAACTGCATACTAATAGTTGTACGAGAAATTCGGGTTACCAGGAGCCCCTTTCACAAAGATTTCCTAAGATGTTTCCTAAGATAGAACTTAAGATATGCCTAAGTTATAACTTAGGAAGTTCCTAAGATTTGTCATAGCTGTTTCACAAAACTTTCTTAGCGTAACGCAGTTGACTAAGTCTTATCTTAAGATACATTGTAAGCCACTTTTACATGTACATCATATTGTTAATTCTGAATTAATACCGATCACGTAAATTCTTTTCAATATGACACGAATGTAAACTTTATAAGTGAATGTAAAATCTCATTCCCTTTTTTACCTAGAATTATCGTAGAAAAAAAGTAAAATGTGTAAATAAAGTGTAAATAGTGTAGCGTCTATGTACATGTACTGAAATTTTGTATTATATTTTACATTCACGTGCATACACGAGTAGATAAAAATTACATGTACGTAATAAACCCGTATATTCTTTGAAAACGGTATTTGTTGAATTTGAAAGAGAATGCATTGATCGTACGTAGTATCTTTCCATGTACAAGTATTTCTTTATTTTAAATACTATTTAAATATGATCACATGAATCACTTGAAAATATTGGTCAATGCTGGAATTTCTGTTATTCTTTATTTTTTTTTTTTTGGTCTAGTTGGTTCATTAAAAATAACCTGTTAACATATACAAATATGCTTAATTAATCCTAAATTAAAAATGCTCATTGAATTATCCAAATTTTATGATTTTACTATATCACGTGGTATATTCCAAATGGAATACAATGACACATGCAGTGCAAGTGGGATTCAGAATGGAGAGATGTGGAACTTTAAACTAAGTTTAATGAAACGCGGGTTTTCTTATTTTGGTTGATATAAAAATGAGGTGGGTTTTTTTTTTTTTTTACAAAAAGAAAACATCGCAAATGCATATCGGCTGATAGAAGAAACGAGGAAAAAATGCAAAAATTTCTGAATGAAACAGTATTCCAATGGAGGATTTAGCATCGACATTCCCAAACCACTTCCCGGTCACTCCTACCCCTCCCCCCAACAAAAAATCATACGACCCCCTCCCCCAAAGAAAACACCTAAAATATCTCCCGTAAAAGAAAAGCTTATTTCATGGAGGGATAGGACAAATCATCCAGTCATTCTGTAATTAATTATTTATTTAGTATTTAATCTTGTTTTCATCAAACTTCTTAAGATATCTGTGATTCTCGGGCATAAATAATTTAATTATCATCAGTGCACTAGCTATAACTATACCCGCTATTCATCTGCGCGTGAGACCAGATATTCTAAAAAATGTAAGTTAAAAGTCTACACCAAAGAAATTAATTGAAGAAATATATGTATATTTTGATAGTTCTAAAGTTTTTAGTTTAGAAGTAAAGTAAAAAAGGTCTTATATATACTGATACGTGTATTCTAGTATTTCTGTTCAAATTTAATGTGCATATAATTTATTTCAAAGACAATATAACATAAACAGTCGCCATGTTAAGTTTGTTCCTAAGACATCGATTTACCTGTCTTAAAGTTAAGATATAACTTAGAAATTTCATAAGATAAGACTGGAATAGTGAAACAGGGGCCCGTTTCACAAAGCATACTTAGGACTAAGTTATATCTTAGGAAAGAACTTTTTCCTAAGTTATGTCTTAACTTTAACATAAGACCTTTTTTACTTTACTTCTAAACTAAAAACTTTAGAACTATCAAAATATACATATATATATTTCAATTTCTTTGGTGTAGACTTTTACTTTTTACATTTTTTAGATCATCTGGTCGCACGCGCAGATGGGTAGCGGGTATTGTTATAGCTAGTGCACTGATGATAATTAAATTATTCATGGCCGAGAATCACTGATACCTTAAGTAGTTTGATAAAAACAGAAATAAATACTAAATTAAAAATCAATTACAGAATGACTGGATGATTTGTCCTATCCCTCCACGAAATAAGCTTTTCTTTTACGAAAGAAATTTTAGGTGTTTTCTTTGCGGTGGGGAGAAGGGTTGTTTATTTGATTTTTTGTTGGGAGGGGTAGGAGTGACCGGGAAGTGGTTTAGGTATGTCGATGCTAAATCATCCATGGGAATGCTGTTTCATTCAGAAACTTTTGCCTTATATCCTCGCTTCCTCTATCAGCCAAGATGCATTTATTTGCGATGTTTCCTTTTGTAAAAAAAAAAAAATTCTATTCTTATATCAACCATTACAAGATAACACGCGTTACATTAAACTTAGTTTAAAAGTTTCACATCTTCCCATTCTAAATCCTACTTGTCACTGCATGTGATTATTGTATTCCATTTAGAATATACCGTAAGACATAGTAAAGTCATAAAAATTGGATATCTCAACGAGTATTTTTAATTTAGGATTAAGCATATCTGTATATGGACTATTTATAATAGACCAACTAGACCCAAAAAAAAATGCACTCGATCATTTATAAAGAATAACAGAAATTCTAGCAGTGACCAATGTTTTCAATTGATTCATGCCGTCATATCCAAATATAAATATTTAAAATAAAGAACTATATGTACATGTAGCAAAAAACAAGAAAGATACTGCGATCTCTCAAATTCAAAAAATACCGTGTTTAAAGAATATACGGGTTTATTACTATTATTATGTACTCGTGTATGCATGTGAAGGTAAAATATTATACAAAATTTCAGTACATGCACATAGACACTACACTATTTACACTCTATTTACACATTTTAACTTTTTTTTTCTAATATGTTTCTAGGCGAATAAGGGAATGAGTTTTTTCATTTACTTAGAAAGTTTATATTCGTGCCATATTGAAAAAATTTACATGATCGATATTAGTTTAGAATTAACGAAATGATATAAAAGAGGCTTACAATGTATCTTGAGATAAGACTTAGTCAACTGTGTTATGCTAAGAAAGTTTTGTGAAACAGCTATGACAAATCTTAGGAACTTCCTAAGTTATAACTTAGGCATATCTTAAGTTCTCTTAGGAAACATCTTAGGAAATCTTTGTGAAACGGGCTCCAGATAAGTAATG
This sequence comes from Magallana hongkongensis, assembly GCA_016163765.1. NCBI lineage: Eukaryota > Metazoa > Mollusca > Bivalvia > Ostreida > Ostreidae > Magallana > Magallana hongkongensis. The sequence continues at coordinate 15,879,978 of WFKH01010931.1, read as the reverse complement.
AACTTAGGAAAAAGTTCTTTCCTAAGATATATTTTAGTTCTAAGTATGCTTTGTGAAACGAGCCCTTGGTTCTAGAGCATAAAATGAAAAACTTGCAATTTGACGATGCGCTAGTTTTTGACAAATTTAACTATTTGCTACTTCTTTCTTTGTAATATTCGAATGTACATGTATTTCGTTACTCGCTTTACACACCTCGCATTCCTCGGAAACTGAATTGTGTTAAATTCACGAGCAGAACAAACGTCGCCATTTTGTCATGTAAATTGCAAATATTTTGCTATGTAAGGAACTGTGGCTCTCCAAATTTTCCTAAAGGTCTGTAGCTCCCGGTCTAAAAAAAATTTAAATGGCCGAGCTGGAAGCTACAGTTCCTTATGTATTAATTACAGCGCAGAAAAACTTGCGCTAGTTTTGGACTGATTTATCTTATTTCGAAGATATTTTGTACACATAATCGATTTCAACTGAATCCTCGGACATTTTTTTTACAGATATCGTCACTTTACTTGCCTCTGGTAGTCTTTTAAACATGTACAGTAAAACACGGTTATAACGAACACGCTTATAATGAATTGACGCTTACAGCGAAGTGACTTTCATTCCCCATGACATTATTACATGTTGTAAACTTGACGGATATAACGAATTACGCTTATAACGAAGTAAAATTGCCCGTCCCTGGGACTTCGTTATAAGCGTGTTTTACTGTACACCATCACAAGGTCATCGATCCTAATTTTTCAGACCGGGAGCTATAGACCTGCAACTAGCATTGCGATAGTTTAGTACCTATATCTGAAATTCTTTATATTTTGGAGCGATTTGGAGTGATTTTTACTTGTTAAATAACAGTTAATGAGGAAATATCATTCTACGTCATCGTTGGAAACCCATGGCCAATCTCGCATGCATTTCATCATCTTTGGCCAACTCAATGAACCTTCGTCGTTTTCATGTTCAATATTCTTATCCACAACGAGAAAGCAAAATATTTGTATAAAAACGTGACCATATTATGAATTCGGTGCATGCGTTAGCATTACCGCGAAAGGCGAGATTTCTTCAAGAAATGGTGAAGGAGCTAATCGTAATAGGGAATAAATGACTTATGAGAACGAAAAAAATTTAAAAGAGTTGTCCCATGGTCAGTAAGTGTATTCGAGACTGTAAGATGGCTAGCGATACTGCCTCGTTGAAATATAATAAGGCATGACCTCAGTTGCACGCTAATGAAAATTGCTTAACAGTTGTTAAGTCAGAAGGACATTTCGCTATATATGTACATCCATCAATAATGGATGGACTTCATCGTTGACAATGATAAGAGTGCATTCTTCTTTGTTTAGCCAGTCTAAACCTGAAAAGAGCTAAATATGTTTACATTTAATGGTAATTCATCTTCTATCGAGTTATTTTTCTAAGCGGGGACAAAACTGTTTTCAAAATCCGATTGATTTTAAGGCAGATAACTACTGTATGGCTTCCTTTCCTCGTGACTCCCTTCCAGAAATTTAATCTGGTTCATCCTTAATCTATCTGAGAATCCGTTTAAAAGAGATCCTTAAGAAAAAAAAAAGGACTCTTAACATAGAATTCTGGTGTTTTTGGAGGTGAAGACTATAAAAAATCATTACAATCGAAGCACAGATCATCCCAAGAAACCCTCGAATATCTGGAATATCAGCCTTATTTTTCTGTTGTTGTTGTTGTCGTTGTCATTGTCGTTTTTGAATTAAGGAGGTTAGGTGGTCAACAAATAAACCATCAGATCTGCCTTTAACTTAGGCATATGATATTTTTGGCCATAAACTATTATTTAGTAAGAAAAAAATCCAAATATTTCAGCTCTAACATTTCAGTATTTTACTATATATTTATACAGAGCTCTTCATCTTAAGGAGTTAAATACAGCCTAAAATTGGCCACGACCATCGAGCCCTCTTAAAGAATCTCTTTTTTAAAGTGTTTCTGTATCATTTGAATGTTGCAGGAAATCTCTATAAATTACGTTCAACTCGGTGTATTGATATGAGTATGCAAGCACTATTTTAAAGCACATTGTATATATATCGTATTAAACAGTAATTTTTGGGACGAATTATACATTATTTGCAAAAACGGACCGTCTACTCGGGAAAGGCGGAACTGCGATTAACACATGCACCGCCAACAAGCTACTTGCAACACCTACTGATTGAAGCTTCCGACATCATGTGACAATGAAAGTTTCCAAAGGGGCCTACGTATGCATTTCAAGAAATGATTACTTTTACATGTGAATGTGAATGATTTGAAAAGAGTTTAAAACTTCTAATCTTGGTGGAAAAAACACATACATTTTATCTATGATAATATCCATTTTTCGGCATATACATATAATAGCTTCATCATTCTCCACAATAATGTCGGTCGACCCTACGACAAGCAGGGCGTTCACTGATAGTATCAGACTAAGATGGCCATTCAATTACGTGAAGTTGGCTGATGGATCCCGGAAACCATTTACATGTATAAATCTATTAAGACTTGCTTGAGTGCTGCCGCCGTACTGCTATCACTCACTGTTGTGACCGATAAAAAGCGTGCATTTAATATGCAAATATCTCCTTTTATTAACAGTTTCAATACAATACTAGTACGTAAAAATAACAGTGGAACTTTTAACCTTTAGATTTTTAGAGAAAAAAAATTAATTCATTGCAATAAGATCCAAAGATTAGGTACATCCTTTTCATGAATGATGAGCTGACTAAATGTTCTGCAGACATATGTCATGTTGTAAATTTTGAATTTACTGGGTGGGTGTAAATACAAAATTTACAACTGTAAATTTTGTATTTACACCCACCCAGTAAATTCAAAATTTACAACATGACACATATCTAGGTAATCTTGTTTGACTATCAAAACCATGTAGACCCTGAGAGTATTTCGATCTCTACTTGGTGCTTCATCACGAAGTACAAATATTTAATTGCGGTAATTGGAGCATGATGTCAATGACCGATAACGGGGAGTATAGCGTTCACCCGGGAGTCTCTGTGGAATACAGGCCGATCCTACAGGAGAGAAGCGGCTTTATCAAATCTCGGCAACAATTAGTCGCACAGTTCTATTCTGTAATACATTTTGTACAAACGGGTGAAGGAAAACGCATGTTGAGGTAATAAGTTTGCTGTGAACAAATTTCATTGAATAAGGATGAGCTGTGATCCCCCCGTAGAGGACCGTTTTCGGCGGCTTCAGATGGTGTAATAGAAAACGCTCACGTACATTTGATCGAAGAGTTTGTCACGTGGTTTAAAGAAATGTCAACACATATCATTCTTTTCGTTGTCAATATGCTGTTGACTATTTGGTTACTGTTTTATCGACACACAAATTGTTTACGTATTATATTTTAATTAATATTTGATTTTTTTAAAGGTTATCATGTATAACATTTCGTCACTGTAGAATCCTGGGGGGAAGCTCAATTGTTATGTATAATCTAAAAAAAAAGAGAGTCGAGTCCGACTCGGTTATTCAGTTTTCAGTCATTCCATTTTATAATCATTGTCTTTTTTTTTCTAACGGTCAGTTATAAAATTTATATTACGTATTTATATCACGTAGGTATCTTGGCCAAAAATTGCATAGATTATTCCATACTGATCATGAAGTCCGGATAGTTAGTGAAATATGCCTGGGAAACATTGAAGTATAACAGACAAAATTTAATGAAAAAAGTGCTCCTTGAAACGATTGGATTTATATCTTTGATGATTAATCTTAGATCTTTTGAGTAATCGCTCTGTGATTGAATATTGTACCCTATGGCCAAGTGTGCTGAGTTCATTGTTCATGTGGAGTTGTAATAAGTAATGGAAATAAAATGTTCTCTTATAAAGCAACACCAAAAGAGCATTAACAGAGTTCAGTTCACTCCAAAATGGAGATAGCATTTCCAGCTTTATAACAGTCAAACCAAAATGTCGGATGTTCTTCACACGATATGGGGAAAAAACTGACGTGGAAACATCGATTTCTTGCTAATTTTATTTTAAAACAATTAGAAAAAGATTTTATACCATATGTTTTCATATAAAGGGTTCATTGAACTTTCTGCCCATGTATATATAAAATATTTATCAGGTAGTTGAAAAAAAAGTAGGAATCGTGCTCGTGAAAAGTGCTAGTCGCATGAGTATAAAACGAATCGATTGTATTATTCTTAGAGGTATATTTCAACGTTTGTGTATATAATTTTACTTGTTCGTTATAAGTAAAAGAAAAAAACCTGCGTTTCTTCGTGCATCAGTAGAAATTGCTCAAGCCATTTCGAATTCCCATTTTGACCTTTGCATGGATTTAATGCGTTTTCGCCCGCGACAGGGGGTGGTATTTTTATAAGATGAAAAACATGATATAGATGTTCTCAAATTTTGTAATATTAAAAGACCATATACAATTTTATATATACTTCATGTAATTTTAGTATGCTGTTTCCAGAGTAGTGAAAAGGCCCGTGATTGTGTTAAACATCGATGTGATTTAACTCTTTTGCCTTTCTGGATTACCCTGTGTTTTTGCAAGTAAAATGTATAGGAAGTTTAATCTCAGAAGATGATAGCAGGGATGTGTTGAATTAATATTACAACATGCTTCTAAGGTTACGTGTAAATACTATAGTACAACATGCATGATTTGTTATGGATGAGCACTGTATCCCACATGCCTTATTCCGTTGTCGTTTGATTTCTACTGTACGTTCCATAATTCATTGTTAACATTTGAGTTTATTTCTTGGTCACGAGTGATTGCGGTGATCTGTGGCCGGGGTACAGTTGAGACCGTCTGGCATTCACTACATAATGAACGCGAACTCCCCAGTGGACCTTTACTGCAGACAATCGGAGTAGTCAAATTACACTCATTTTGTATATGAAATAAAAGGTCAAAGTTTTCTAATATGGTTGGATAAGATGTCTCAATATTGCTTTGTCTTTGTTAGAAGGCAAAGTAAAATTATATAGAACCCAGGTTCATTGGTTTTGTTGGTGATGAAATGACAGTATCTAATCAAAGTCTTCAGAAAACCTGAAAGATACAAGATCATATTACGAAGTCAGCGAGATAAAGCCAGTATTTTGGAGCAGGCATAATTAGAATTTACTGTGTGTGTACACGTATACCTACAATAGGTGGTAATTACAACAGGGAGAAATCTTTGGTTAACCCTCATTCAGCGCCCTAATTAAAGTTTGTTGTCGGAGCACGGGTAAGAAGACCTTCATTATGGCGACATCCTAATGATCTGGTTCCTTTGTAATTAGTTCAGACTCAATAAAACACGCCGCACCCTACAAACGCAGCGGTGCTCTCCAATATTGTCCACATCTAAGGAGTTTTATACGTATTCTAAGAGATTTAAAAGTTGTTACTTCTGAAGTAAAGTGCACAGCGTTCCGAATTGCGTTGTTTCCATCAGAGAGAGAGAGAGAGAGAGAGAGCACACTATTGATATGTCAATGTTTGATAAGTTATTTTGGGAAATCGGGATACGCTCCTTTGATAAAATGATATGTGACTTGATTTTCTAGAAGACAGTTGATATATAGAAAAAGAGCAATATAAATCTATCTCGATGCATTCGGTCAATATTACAGTCAGTGTAGTGCATTAACAACCCATTTGCACTGTCGTTACATGTATGTTTCTTTAAAAAATGAAAGCTTGTGCGTGTTGCTGTTACTCAAATTTGCCTAAATGTTGACCATCTACTCAATATTTGAATATCACCAGGACAATAATTCAGTCACATAAAGTCGTAGTTTTAATGATCAATACCAAAGATTCCGCAAGAAATGTCTACACAGTCTTCTCGAAATTACATTACAATTATTGTATGTTCTTCTAATATCCTCCAACAAATTAAATTTCACAAGAATTGTTTAACAGACAACGGGCTTCCCAACCTTGGAATGAAATTTTGAAGAAGAAAAATAATGAACGAGAGAGGAAATCTAACTTCGGATTTTTTGTTAAAGCTAAAGCTTTAATCAAATCCGAAGGAATCTTACTGAGGATGAACAAAGCCCATTAATTAAATTTCAAGAACCCTTGAAAATCACTCCTTAATTAATGCGTAGTTTCCGGATAAAGTGATACAAAGAAGCCAACTGAACTCATAGGGAAACGAGACCGTTCATGTATGTAATACCCAAGTGGATAATTTTACTTCAGGTCGCAGTGTCTGCGGTTGGCATTGAAGAATTCACAAGTCGATATTTTTATGTTCGAAACCGTCTCGTTCCGTGACGTTGGTGGTGGTTTAACAAGTAGCTGTACCAGAGAAATAAACCTTTGTATATCGATATTGTCAATAATTTCAGTAACGTTTGTGGTCAAATTAGCAATAAACATATTTTCTCCAACTCTTTAGAAAACTTACTTTAGAACTTTCGCTTCGATTTGTGTTTAACAAGGTATTTTAAAGAACTCATGATGCCGTAATAGTAGTAATCACTATAATAGAATGGTACGAAGGTTGATTCAAAGGTATAGTCACAGTACTGGTTAATAGAAAAAGATACATCAAAATATACAATTCTAAACCTAATTCAAGCTGAACATTTTACAACGTTCCGTCAAATTGTTTAAAACGCACAAATATGTTCAAACGTTTCACATAAATGTATGAGACATCGCCGCGTCATTTCAAGTTCTGACACCACATGGTGTTCCTCGAACGAAAAATCCAGACGAGCGAAAGGAGATGTGATTCAATTTTGCTTATATCTTTATTGATATATTAGACTAATCATTAAAATGAGTGCAAATGAAATTTTTTTTACCAGGAGTTCCAATTTTTTAAGGAAGATCGTGTCTTTCTTTAAAATGAACAAAGGACCGGAAACTGACAATCAGACAAAAACCAAACATCGTGGCGAACAAGGATAGGATGCTAGTGAAAAATCCCTGTGTAGAACCCTTAATTTCATTTGTAGCAGAGGCACAAACTTGATAAGCAACTAAAATAGACATGTAAAGTATGTTATCTAACGATTGGTTCCGAGACTTATTTCAGTGAAATAAATGTAAGCATAATATCTGAAGCCTCTCAGTAAAAAAATTATTTTAGGGTTAAACGTTAATTATTCACCAGTAGTGTCGCCAGCGTGCAGCTATAACTCCCACCTCAAGTTTTAAATAATATATGATGTCTTCAAAGTTATTAAATTTTTTCATAGAAATTTTCAGATAAAAAATTATATTATACAGACTTATTTCAGGATGAAATTTTGTTGCTTTACGGCAACATTTCGTGATTCTGTTGCATCTGTGACATTTTTCTGTTAGATCAACCCTCTTATAACATCTCAAAATAATATCAGGGATTTTGAATAAATTCTACAATATTAATTTGATCATATGAAAAGGAAAACCTAGCTTATGGTTATAGTGTCATTGCGATGAAGGGGAAGTGGATGGAAAGAGAATTAAAACCTGACAATAAGAAAACCTGTCAGGGTATTTGGAAAATGAGTCCCTATCTGTACAATTTACGAAGCACAAATATTGTTTTAGCCCTTCTTATTCTTCACCGATCCTCTCGTAAATATTCAAATGAGCAGGGTTAAAAGGGTAAAGGGAAGGGGGGGGGTTAATCCCTGCATTAGGTGCAACATACAGGAAACTTGGGACTAAGATAACAGGCAGTTCGTTAAATCCGTTCACTGTCAATTAATTGTTAATCATTTTCAAATGTTAATACTAGTAATAATTGTTAAAAGAAAAAAAAACAATCCAAAATTCTTCATTTAATCAAATTTTGATTACTAGAAAACCCCACAAAATTCATCATCTAGTGATAAAATAAAACTACTTGTTGCATCATTTTGGAGATCGTTGCGCATTAGTTAAATCTATTCTGATCCTCTATTGCATGACGAGAGGATTGACGTCAGAAGTGCACGTTTACATATCATTGAACGTTTTGATTCTTTATTTTGATCCACCAGCGTCAGAGAACACTGACAGACACGAGGTTCAAGTAAAGGTACATGTTACAGTGAAAAGTGACATCAACGCAAACTATAAACACCGGATATTTGGATAAATAGGGCTTACTTAGACAGGGCTGATTTGGATGTTATGTCCCGTTGATATATTTATCATCACATAATCGGTAAAACACGAACAATCACAAAACCCCATCTGTTGGAAGCTGCGTAAAGACACTCACTACAAACAGAAACGTCCATTCATTTATATATATCTATGTGTGGATCATATTAATAAGGCAATTTTAGGTCCAGGGAGAAACAGATATATTTGTGAAGTTCAGGAATAGGATTCCTTGATATTTCATATAATGAATAATGGCATGAGTTTCTCGACTTCCCTTTAATTGCACTTTCTCATATTAGAAATAACAGGCGCCTGAAGTTAATTATGAATATTTCTTTTTATAGTAAGGTAATTCCTTGTACTAAATACATGTATAAAATAACAAGTTATTATTATAGTACGAGAGTAATAATTTTATTATAAAAAGAAATATTTTTAACGTCAGGTGCATGTGAATTGTATATTATACATAATAACTGTGTATTTTCTTTGAGTTATTTCGTCATAGTAACCATTTTCGAAAATTACGATAATTTAAGTTATTTTGTTCGTTCATGTATACACGTATATAGTTTTTCTGACTGGTTTTTCACGACCAGCGAACAAATGTAAAGTAACATGATTACTATGTATAAAGAATAAAGAAAAATACAACCATCATTCAGTAAGTCTTAGAGAATACGTTGCTTCGCCAGACAAAGTGGATTCATTTACTTAATCATTACAATTATGTCCAGCCAGAAATGTCTTCTTCTGGTCGGGCACAATCCATCGAACAACCTTACCCTATCATCTTAAGATGGTCCATCTGTCATCTGCAAAAATAAATTTATTGCCCAATCGTCTATTCTTGTTATTCTCTCTATTTCATTAAAACGTCATTCACGACAGAAGGAAATAATTTTGTCTTCTTCAGAAACTAGACTGGGGATTAGGGTAATGCAGGAGTTTGAATAATTGGAAACCTTTTTGACAGATAGAAAACAGTGAGCAAGCGATCATGTTCTTAACGCTAGACAAGAGAATCGGACGAAACGGTGGTGCACAAAGATCTAAAACAATTCGTCATCGACAGAAATCCGCGAGCTTTGGGAACAGATCAATCACCGGCAGGCGTCTTCACTACGAGTCAACGTTAACCCGCCGCCATTGCTGTCACTTGCAGTCACCATGGAAACAAATCAGACGTTGTAATGGGAGAACATATATCAGTACTTTGATTGTCTTTAGATTAACTTGTTTCATTGACAATTACAGTATAGTTTATTCTTCGTATAATCGGTGTGAAGTATAAAACTTAAATTAAGGACTACCTAGATTTTTAGATAACATTGTGGTATGATTTGTTTCATAGAAAATTACAGTTAATAAGTTTATTCTTTGGTTATAACGGCGTAAAGTAAAATATAAATATAGGAAAACGAATTATGGAAAATGAAGATATTTCTATTTCAGTGATCATTGTAACAAACAGCACATTAGTCATCATCAGTATCTTTTTAAATATTTTTGATATCAACTTTTTGCACTTCAAACTGATTTTAATCCAGTGAGAAAAAATGAGATTAAATGCTGAATAACAAAATGAAAACAGTTGAATAAGTCGATTTATTCAATCTTTAAACCTTGTTTATTAAAGTTTCATATTACTACAATGTACAATGTTTGGGGTGTTTCTAGGAGAAACCGATACACTACATTGTCGTCGATTGAAGACATTACTATGAAAGATCCCAAAACTGCGAAATAATACAGGTATTCTCAAAATAACCAGAAACTTTCTTTTTATAACGAGATATGATAACGAGATATTTTCTTGTTATTCTGAAATAATAATTTCGTGGTCTTTCATCGTAATCACGAGATCTCTTGTAATAATCATTGCTGTTGTATATAACTTTTCAAAGGATTTGAAAATCTTGATAATTTCAACAGATGCCATGTGTACAAATTAACTCCATAAATATCAATCATATGATTATTCGGTAATGATCAGTTATCATATTGTACATGATTCTTGATATGGTTCATTTAACGCTATTGATCATTTATCTTAATCCAATAAATTTTGGTATTTTGGTCAGATTATTGGATATATAAATACCCAAATTTCTGAGAGAGAGAGAGAGAGAGAGAGAGAGAGAGAGAGAGAGAGAGAGAGAGCACATTCTGTGTTAACTTTAAGAGTTTTGGTTTATTGATTAATAAATATAAAAATATATATAAAAATATTACGTTCTTTGGTTGATGACAAATTGCTTGCATAAAATTTCATCATCTTAAATTATAAAAAAATTCAATAAGCTTCAAGTAATATCCAATAAATTTGAGCATGACTCATTCGAAATAAGCAATATTCTCTCTCACTAACTTAAAAGAGGTCTTAATAAATGAGCCTGGTGTATATTCACGCATTCACCGCATTAAACGAATTTTTTTGTGTAAAAAAAGGAGAGAAAAGTTGTTCTTTTTCCCATGTATCATCTTCATTTATTTCTTTGCTGTTGCATTGTCTATACTAATTGGGTATTTTGAGGAAACATCTAAGGAAAAGGAACACGATATGGTTATGTTATTCCAAAGAAGGCATTTCTGCACTCGCCTAATGTGCAGTTATTGAAAAATTCAGGTGTCGGGAAATAGGTTTATGCGTAGAGAGAAAACGAAAAAAAAAATCCTTTCAGAAGATTGTTATTCCCTTAGAATATTTAGAATTACCCTTAAAATGATAGTTCTTATAAAATTAAATAAATATCCAAGAGGAACTCAAATTTCAAATGTTGATTTTTAATCCCATAAAAAAGTAAACTCTCTTTTTATCTCATGTTTGTGAAGGTATATGGATTTTTACCCGACAGGTTGTGAATTTTCTATCTTCGAGCCCTTGTGAAGGAATTTTTAAAAAAAGGCGAGGGAAAGGAAAATTCACAACTCGTTGGACATAAAACCATTTACCATCACATCTCAAGATTGGTTGTATTTATCACATGTTTTAATCCCGTTGTATCGATATACATGTTTATCCATTTCAATAGTTCTGTTTGCGGTTACCGGGAGATAACTCACAGATTTTCATTGTGACGTAATATCAACTACCCTTTATTTCAGTTATGAAGTCAAAATTTATATGACGTCATAATTGATTTCAAGGTTTTTTTTATTTCGCAGGATTTTGTAGTTTCATTAAAAAAATAACAAGACACAAGCATTTCATCAATTTCCACAAAAACGAAGTCCGCATCATATGGTTTTGAATAGTGTTTTGGAAACACCAGATTACACATATACTAAGATAGTTATAAAACGGGACCGGCAAAATTATTTGAATTTCATGAGAAAAAAGACTTTAATATAGTGAACAAAATGGTATATATCTCTGGTACAATCTGTAAAAAATGCAAGCCGCAAACCTTACCTTAAAAGATGCAAAACTTGTAAGACCCCAAAGTCATTTCAACAGAAATGCGTACAATACCATATTGCAAAGTTTTTGCAGTGTTACATGTTAAAGGGACTTAAACATGATTTGAGTTCAAAATTTTCAATTTTTAATATCTTGCATGGTTAATAGGGGTATTTTTAATGCTTGGTCAAAATTTGAACGTAAAATATCGAGTTACAAGCAAGATACAGAGTTAGAAATTTTTTGTTATGTAAACAAAGCTCGAGTCTTGTTATTGCTTGCATATGCGTTATATCGGTTTAAGTTTCAATCAAATGTTGCTTTCTTCTGTTGATAATAGTATGTATGAGCGCACTGAATCAGTTTATCTTGTTTGCAACGAGTCATTTTGTCAAAGAAATGGTAATTTCTTTACTTTACATATATAACCATGATTTCTTACCTCTGTATCTCGCTTGTAACTTGACTTCTAACATTCCAATTTTGGTCAATCATTCAAAATGCATAATAAACCATTTTAAACATAAACAATAAAAAAAATACAATTTTGACTCAAATCGTGGCATCAACTGCGTGTTAGTGTAAACAAACACAAGTGATGAAATAGTTTATCTAATGACACACGGACTGTTTTGAAACTGCACCTTACACGGGTGCAAAAAAGCCACATTGGTATTAGCATAATTATCTTAAAAGGTTGAGTTACTGTATACATGATTACTAAGGAAATTGCTATATTCTTGTACTTCAAATCAGAATGTTTGTTTAAAGTGCAATGTAGGTATATATGTGTAATACAATATTTTGTCTTAGGCGTAATGTTGGAAGTTCCAGCAACTAGTTTGCCAAATGGCGGCATCTCAAAATATCTAGATTGAAGAACTATTTCTTCTTTTATGGAGCATCATATAGTACGACAATGTACTTAGCTATCGGTAAAAAATCGTGAGAATAAACATTTCACAATAAAAATTGGAAATATTTTTTTAAAATTCATTACTTCTTAACAAGATTAGAATTAATAAATGATATAAAACGCTATATTTGATTAGATGTAAATATGCTCTTTAAGTCGTATTTCATTGAATGAATAATAATACTGAAAAAAACCCAACAACAATTGAACAATATAAAAACCTATATCAGCCAACTTTTTTAAAGAATCACCATCAGGAAATATTGTCTCATCAAAATTATGCAAGAGTCTCAATCTTCTGTAGAATTAGAAATATTTTAATTCCTCAGAGAGCAATACGCCGAGTGACGTAATTTAATAGATAAACGTTTGTAATCAATAAATGACATTGCAGCAATGCAAAGGAGAAATCCTCCAGGTAATTTCGATGCCAATTTATAATCCAATTAAAATCAATTTTCTGGATATGATATATACTAATGTGAAAACAATGGTAGGATCGACGTTTTTTATTCACGTTTGAAGTAAATTTCATGGTGCCTTTGCAATTTTTTCTTTTTACAGGGAATGAAAGTGTTGAATATTTTATGAATGTTCTTTGACATGAAATTTCATATGATATATAACTATGTAATAATAATTGATAACTTTTTTTTTTTTTATTATACTGTTCACAAGTCTAGTTTAATTAACTCTATACATTATTTTTTCAGCACCCTCTCCTCCCACCCGCGCCAAAAAAATAAAATAAAATAAAATAAAATAAAATAAAATAAAATAAAATAA
>WFKH01010931.1:15813411-15866748 GCA_016163765.1 Magallana hongkongensis | reverse complement strand
AAAATAAAATAAAATAAAATAAAATAAAATAAAATAAAATAAAATAAAATAAAATATATACATGGACGTCTTCCAAATATCTTTGAAAGATAGATAACTCGGATGGAAATACACAACGTCATCGTCTTCATCAGCTTCTATTGATATCGCAAAATACATTCATTATGTATCATTTTTAAATCGAAGTCAGGAGAAATATGCATTCTTGTCGCACGGGAATACTTGCAATATTGATGGCATGAAAAAACAATCAATCATTGCAATGTCATGATTATTTAACAAGAAACACACAGGTTTTGACACAGGTCACCTGAGTACCATAGCCCGTAGATGGACCTAGCTATCAGGAAGTCTCATGTTTGCATTTTAAGCTTCATTTTGGAGTCTAAACCCCAATCCGAGACTCCTCCGACTGTTATTCCCGCTTTTATTTATTTGAGCCCCTACCTCATGGGCAGTAATTTTCCAATTTAAGAATAGGGCATTATGGAAATTATAACATTTTTTTGGTTTGAAGCATCTCTAGAATAAGAGGAATCTAAATGGAGAAATTTATGATTTTACCACCCGGGGTTTCATGGGCGGAGCCAGATATGCAAAAAGGCCATTTTTTTCAAAAATAATCTTCTCTACTCCCGATGTCCACGAAGCCCTCTACCTATATTGTAAAATTCATGGCCCCTGGGTTATGGGTCACACCCTAGGGTGTGGCCAATATGGCCATAGAGTGGATATGCATTTAATCTTCTCTACTCCCATATAAATTTGAGAAAAGCTAAATGCATGGTTATGATGCTCATAAAACCCTCTACCTAAATTGTGAAATTCGTGGTCTCTGTGTCTGGGGTTCAGGCTCTATGGCGGGGCCAATATGGCCATATAGTGAAAATGTATCAAATCTGAAAAAATCTCTTCTCTACTACCATATACATTTTAGAAAAACTAAATGCATGATTATGATATTCATGAAGCCTTCTTCCTGAATTATGAAATTCATGACCACTTTGTCAGAGGTTCAGGCCCTGGGGTAGGGCCACTATGGCCACATAGTAAAATGTAAACCTAATAAAATTCCATCAGTTACTAGTAGTACAAACCTAATTTGGTCAAGATTGGCCAAATAATATAGTAAAAAGTTAAAAATATTCGCATGTATACGGAAGATGAAGACTGCATGATTGAAACCTGATAACGGTATTTCATATCTGTGGTCAACATAGAAGGCTATAGTATGCATTGCATTGTATGATTTTTTGTAGTGAAAAGGTCTGGCCATGATATCATTGGCTTCATTTGTCAAATGCTGGTGCATAGAATAAGGAGACTCTCAAAGGCAACTCTATCTGTAGTTTTCGACGTATCGCCAGCTGAAAGTATGTAGGCGCGATTTCCTACCAACAAAATGATGAAAATGCATTCGTATTTTTTTTAGCATACATCAACTTGTTCTCTACATTGATTTCCATGTACTAGTGTTTCTATGTCTCTCCTGTTATATACATGTATACAGAAGCATTGTTGAAAAGTTTGGTTTAATTTCCCATGGGATGCACGAATAAGATGCATTTAGTTATAAAATACTGATAAAACTGGCTAGCAAATGCAACATACGAGAGTTTTAGAAGAATATCTGTTTAATGAGCTAAAAGTCGTTACTCAAGGGTATCTGATCAATTACAGTAATGTGACCTCGACCTTGAACGAAATCAACAAGGTCAGAGTAATGATGAACCCATAGCAAACCAACGTGTAAAAATAAGTATATCAATTAATTACTAATTAAAATAAGTCAACTCGCTCAACTGTCTTTGGCAAGTAGAGGTACATGCGCGTCTCTATGCGTTAGACAAGGTTTTGTCTGATCTTAGGCTAGTGATCTTGTAATTGATGAAAGATAGTCAACTTAATCCCCTTTCAAAAGTCGCATTTTATTTAATTACAAAATACTTACAAGACCCGCATACATGTAAGATGCCCCCCCCCCCCCCCCCCCCCCCCCCCAAAAAAAAAAAAAATTAAGATGCATCTATAAATATGTATTACAAACAAGAGGCGCACAGGCCTTGACGGTCACTCGAGTACCATAGCTCATATATGGACCCGACAGGGAGCCATTTTTTTTAGTCTAAACTCTAATCTGAGACTCCTCTGACTGTTACCCCCGCATTTATTATTTGATGTTTGCAAACATCAATTCATACATTAAGGAGGGGGGAGAGTCAGCGGAATCTCGGATTATCTTTATCCTAGCTCCAGGGGCCAAAAATTGTAAAGAGACCTGCAGGCCTTTAATAGTCATAAGTCAATAAGTAAAATGAAAATTGTACCCGAGAATGTTGCGAGATTCTATAGCCTTGGCGTACTTTTGTGACTGAAGCTACACCAGCTATCAAAGTATTGTAAAGGCAAAGGAATTAAATGCATTGACCATGGGCTACTGTGTTCAAAAGTTCCAAAATCACAATCTAAAAAGAGGACATTATGGATATAATTACAATGCATTTAGTTTATCTCCCGCGACAGTGAAAGTACACAAGAAAATATATAATTTTATACATTTTCAGTATATGGCCCCACCTTAGAGCATGAACCCCTGACTCATGAATTTCACAATTTTAATAGAGAGCTTCATGGACATCATAATCATGAATTTGGTGTTTTCCAACATGTGTGGGAGTAGAGAATTAGAGTTTTGAAAATTTTGCCTTTTTGGTATATTTAACCCCACCCATGAGGCCCCTTATGTTGTAAGGTCATAAATGTCACAATCTTATCCTTGAGATGCTTCAAGCAAAAATTGGTAACAATTAGCCATGTAGTTTTCAAGAAGAAGTTAAAAATGTGAAATTGTTAATGGAAGACACACAACACTCGTCGTTTGCACATGTTGCACAACGACATATGAAACCCAACAGCAATAGGTCACTCAGGTAAAAAATGTTTCTTTTCCACTGAGACTTGTTTTTATACTTTGTAGACAGAGATACAAATATAAATTTATCTTTCAGCTCTGGTGAGCAAAAAAGGAAATAGATATAATGTTATCCTGCATTATAACAAATACTTGCAGCAGTTATACAAATTTATTTCAACAAATATCATATTCATTTCAAGGGTGTTTAGAAACCCACAAGATAATCTGGAACATTTACACAGGAAATGACAAGATCATGTCTCAACTCCTGACATATAGCGAGACAGACTTGTTATACATATTTAACATTAATAACAGTTCTTACATGAACTAGTCTTAATCAAAAAATGTACATACACCATTGGCACATAAAATCAATTCTACCGATAATAAGACCTCATGTACATAAAATAGCACAAACTACACATAGGCTAAAAATGATTGGATCCTATATTCCCATACTGTGTCAATATGTAGCACGCACACATGGTAGTCACACAAGAGGCAAATGCGAAAAAATGAATGAACTTAACAGACTTATGTCCACAGTATAATATTATTTTTCATACACCCAATTATCTTCCATTGTGGCATCATATGATGTGAATTTTTTTTTTTTTTTATGATAACACATTTTTGCTTTCAGTTTCTCCTGAGGTATTGTGGCCAGTAGTTAGATCAAGTTATGTTGATAGGTTAAAACAAGTCATCACTCGTACATAGATCCCTTTTAACTTATCAGCTGGCAAATGAATACTCTATCAACTATCGAAATTTGAAGACTCATCACAAATTTATTGAATTCTTCCCAGGTGGAGAGAATTTGTTACACGACAGTCTTCTATTGTTGCTATTAACACGTCAGCAATTCTATACATTGCAAGAGTGTTACATTGGTGTTGTTCTGCAAATTGCCTCGGGTTTATAATAGACAATTTCAACGCACAAAAGCGTATATAAATGTGTATATCTTATTTATCAATAAAACAAGTACATGGTCAGAGATTGGAACAAGAGCAAAAACAAGCCATACTGAATGCTTGAATGGTGGACCACAATACTAAATTTATATTGTATCTTCCCCAGTAAATAATAAATACATGTTAATTGAGGATAACAATTAGATGACAAATTTATCTGGTCCCCATTGTCTGCTATGATTCTCCACAATATTTGATTACGCTGGTACTCTGCCCATTTCTGTTCTCCAGCAGGTTGAGTGACTTGTAGTCCACCAGAATGTCTCTCATACAGCCGACGAATCCTGTATAGTAGTCCTTGGGGAGACCCAGGGGGAGCTCACTCTCCGTTTTCCCACCTGAAACACAATGAGGGATCATTTATAGTCTACCTTAATTAAAGATGAAAATTTGAGTTCAATATTACTTAGAAAATGTGTGCAAAATGGAAAAAATTGCAAGATTTAAAGGAGGAAATGAAATAATTTAAGTTGCACTATAAAACCCCACCAATCCAAAGTCTGCCATTAGTGTCTAGTTGATCTGCCCCAAGAGTAGAGTGATCCACAACAGGCACTTCTTCATCCACCTGTAAACTTCCTTCTCTTTCATTTCTGAGAAAAAAAAAATACATATAAAAAAAAACCCAATCCAAATAGAAAACGTGGTGTACCCCCACTCTAACCCCTCCAAAACAACCTGTTGACTGTTTGATGTATCAAAACATAAGTGACAGTACCTTTCAAGTTTGACTCTCCTTACCTTAGAGCTATGATGTGATGCCATTCTCCGTCATCCACCCGCACAGAGGAGCGGATGATGTGGAGATCTTCCTCTGTCTGTTTGCCCAGGTTATAGCTGAGTTCCACCTTTCCCCCAACCACTGCTAGGGCCAGGTAGTCACCCAGGATGCTGCTCCGCCCATTCTGGAACAAGATGAGGCCCCCTGGGGACCGGGTCCTGAACCTTATGCTGTATCTGTTCACTCTCTGGGCTGTTTGTCTGAGAAATGTCAAAGTACTGGAGTTTTAATCATGCAACCGTTTAAAAATTATATGTACATTTTCCATAATTTCAGTAAAATGCTGACTTTATATCTAGTTATATTGAAAACTATAAGGTTACAATCATGGTAATTGTATTATGTGCAATATTTCTACATGCATATGTATTATGGTTATTGATAATTATGATAAGATTACAATGGTAACTGACTATAAGGGTAACTTAATATACTGATTTTATCAAATGAGTAACTGTGTTTTAGTCATTTTATAAAGGCTGAATGTCCATGTACTGAAACTATATACAGTCAAAACTGCCGAAGCGGTCACCCCTATTAAGCAGTCACCTTTCGTATGCGGTCATTTTATTTCCTCCCGATGAAAAATCCTATATAATTGCACTCTAAAGAGCGGTCACCTGTCTAACGCGGTCAGCGGTCATCGTATTTTGATCCGAAACTGTACAGTTGACATGCATTAGGCGGCCATTTTGATCGGTCACATGATTTACACCCGGGGATTTTAAACATGGCTTCCGAATGTTGGTAATAAATGTTAACAATAATTATACGCATGAGGCAAGAGAAACCAAATTAATCGATGTATTTATTATACATAACTGGTAGATCAGATACGAAAGGGAATCAAGTGAATTGTTCAAACATGTATTAACAATGTTTGTTTTATAAACATGAATGACATAGGTGTCAAAAATGTCCGTGGCGAGGCAAGAGAAAATTGCTCGATTTATTACCGTCCGGTAATATGATTTTGAGTTAAGATACGGCCGGTTAAAAAATAAATTCTTCATTTGTATTAACAGTGTTTGTTTTCTAAATATACGGTACTCATGAAAATAGTTAGTGTTATTATTGTGAAAATGTCAGCGACAAGGCTTTACCACGTAATGACTTTTTTCAATAATTTAAAAAAAAAATAAACAATTGCATGCACAATGCATTGTTATGAAGTTGTACTTATTTATAAATAAAATAGATACTATAAAAAACACCAACTCAATTACTTTATCTATCATTTTGATACATCATGCTAAATATTAAGTATATAATTAAAATAAAATCCAGTAATTGTTTTAATAAGGTATAAAATGTTGGCAAATCATAAGCCTCTATTCAAAGGTCACCTCTGTTAAGAGGTCACTTTGGGTGCCTCCCGCAGGTGACTGCTTAATACAAGTTTGACTGTAGATGCTATTCTGAAAACTAGATGACAGTCCTTGGTGTCCTGTGATCAAGTTATATTGGTGACTGATTATAATGTGATTTAATATAACTGTTCAATCTATCATGCATATATATCTGTAACTTACTGCACTGTGATTTCATTGGGGTACTGTAAGAAAGTCTTCCCATCAAATTCCACGGGCAAGTCTCTGTTCCTGGGATCAGCCACTTAAATCAAAGAAACACTCATTTTAGTACATTAAGTAGGAAAAAAATTTAATCTTCAGCATACATCAAAGTTGTTTTATTTTCAACCTAGGTCTGTTGAAGAGAATTTTATCTAGAAATACCTCATGCCAGTTAGTTTGCGCTCACATACATATATTATCTTCCAAATTATTTTTCCAAATAACTTTTTGGCACATTCGTATGCATTTTAATCTTTGTCAATTTACTATGATCTACATGAAAATATGACCTTAATGTACCGGTAGCTGAAAAAATAATTGGTCTATACTCACTTTTTTCACATCTAGTCCCGATGTATTTAGTGGGACATTTACAGTCGGCCTGGTCTAGTCGAGGGACACACACGCCCCAGTTCAGACAGGGGTTGATGTTACAGGGGGGTCCATCATCCTCCATTATGTTGACAGTGGAAGAGGCCGAGGGGATCAGGTTGTCATACAAATGTCCATTAATGTAGATCTGTCAATGTTGAACAGTTACATGCATGTAGTTAAAATGTATCTCAACACAACATCACCTTCTAGCTACGTTACAGCTTTTATGTTGACAACGGCTTTCATATTATCTCCAGTGTAAGTTTAAAATTTCTCTCCTTGTACCAGTCTTTGAATACCTCTCGTATCTGTAATATGATGCTAAACATTCTTGTTTGCCAAAAAAAAAGTCACTGCAAACCAATTAATCCCTTTAAAATTGCTAAATCAAGAAATTGCGAATCAGAGTTGGTATAATTTACAGTATGGTAAGTTTTGTACATTGGGTGATTGTAAGTCCTATGTTTATTGTTCTTACCCTTTGCATGATACCAGTAAAGTTGGCCACAATCTGTGAGTCACTGGGGACCGTTGTGTTGACACCACCCAAAAAGAGTTTACTGCCTGATAGATTCAGCTCGGTAAAACCTCCCTAAAAAAATATTCTTACACCATATGGCTGGCTTGATATGCAAGGAATGTTCAACAATAATTTTCTTGATGTCTTCAGACAACATTTCAAATAGAATTCTTATCTTTTCTTTGTTAAACTGTATATCTACAGCTGTTTAGGAATTATTTCCTGTCATCATTTTCCAAAAGTATGAAACACAAAGTTCATTATTGTATGGTTCATACTGTACAGAAAATTTTTAAAATTACAAAAAGTGACTTGTGCAAATAATAAATGATACAATGCAAAATTTACAGATTTACTTATTTATTGCAAAATTTACAAGATGCCCCCCCCCCCAAAAAAAAAAAATTGGGTAAACATTAACTGTTCCAAATCTGACAGGTTCTGTATTTAGTACAGATGACAATAAGCTTACCTCTGATGTCCCTGTGTATAACCAGTTATTGTTGTTGTCTATCTGTAGGGTTCCAGTGCGATCCACTTTCTGGATGAGTACATCATGCCACTTGTTCAGTTCTATTGTCTTTGTGCTCCTGGAATAAAAACATCAATAATCAGGGACACTGACAACAAAGGGATATAAACACTGTCAGAGCTTCAGTAAGGTAGGCAACTCTTAAATCTGGGAATTATAAAATGTAAAATTTAGGCTTAATTTGTGTAAAATAATGTGATATAGTTTAACAGTGTTTATATTGGATGATAGTATCAGTCATCAATAAGTTTGTCTTAAAGCTCAAAAGGATAATGAGAAAAGGCTAGGAGAACATCAATCTTTCAGGTTTAGATCTGACAAGCCAAATTTATTTACTAGTACATGAAACAGTACATGTATTACATAATTATGTGACTGTATTTACAAATAAAAATTGTTCTATACTTTGCTTTATATAGTAAAATGTCTTTAAATGGAGATCAAGAACTTTCTACAGGATTTATATACAACAAGAGACCTGAAGTCTTTACCTTATTACCACCGTCCCTGTCCCCTCATTAAACCTGAACTCCAGATGTCTGTTGATGAGGTTGAGAGAGATGTAGTCCCCATACCCCTGTGGATACTGACTTGCTAACAGCAGCATACCTGACAAAAAAGCAAGAATATTTCATTCAATAAAAAAGAGTACATGAGTAATGATTTTTAAATGGTGGTTGTCTTCCAAATTTTTAACTTCACGTTTTCAAGAGGAAATTTGAGGAACTTAATATTACGTTAAGTTAACTAAGTCACCTATTCTGCTTAGGTATTGTATTATGTGATGGTATCCAAAGAAATCATTAAAAATATGCAAATCAATCAATTACTATCATTAAGGTAAATTTTTGGACTTAGTTTGCATAGAAAGAAAAAAATTAACATTATAATAAAATTATGTACTTTTTTATATTTTATCTATAGTATATTTGTTAATTAATGAAAATAGATGTACATCATAATTAATGGTAATTAAACAAATAAAAAATATCACTATATATCAAAATGTCAATCATTATAACAAAGGCACAATACGAGTACAGATGGCATAGGCTGCTAGCTTTACCATCAGGTTTTGTTGATTTGAACCAGATTCTGAAGGACATCGAGTGACTTATGACCTCTTCCAGCAGGAGAATAATCAGGGATGAGCCATTAAACTTGGGCACCATTATTTTCTCCAGTTTCTCTGTAACATGAAAATGTTTATGAAGAATTCCAGACAAAAAGCCTCTAATCAACATGCTATCCCATTTGAAAAACAAACCATCTCCTATGAAAATACATTTCACCAAAACAAATGATTTTTAAACCTATTGGGGGAGTTTTCTATAAACCTGTGAGAAATGCCTGTTTACAAATAATAAAGCATGCAGCATTGGTGTTTTAGTCTCTATTTAGGGTACCTTGTAAGTCTGAAAATATATCTAAGATTTACATTAGAAACTGGCAGTCATTAAGGTTTACCATATTCACAGAACTCTCCTTCCATGTTCTCCGGACACTGACAGACAAACCCCCCATCCTCTGTCCCCACACATGTGGATCCCTCCTTACAATGAGATTTCAGGCATGGGTCCAACACCACCTCACAATGAGTACCTGTAACAAAACCCAACACAATCACCTCACAATGAGCACCTGTTAACAAAACCCAACACACTCCATCCGTTTGTCATAATAATGATCTGAATGACTGAACTCTGTTTCTTGTTGATAATTTGTGCACACAGAATAATGCTTAATTTACCTGCAATATCATTTCAAATAATGCTGAAAAATCCTCATTATTAAAACATGAGGAATAATTATCCTTCAAAACTCGCAAGAAGCATTTCTAGTGGATTTTAAAATCTCACTTTCATTATTCTGACAGTTGTTAACTTTATGAAATTACAACAGAGGTTCCGTGCTCATGCAATATACTAGTATACTCTTGCGATCAAATAAAAAAGGACCAAATCGCAGTATGAACTACCCATGAAAAACGGACACTACAGTATCTACATTTACCTGTAAACCCATCCTCACAGACGCAGTGGTACACCTCTCTGTCTGACATAAAGCAGTCCCCTCCGTTC
Source organism: Magallana hongkongensis (assembly GCA_016163765.1). Lineage (NCBI taxonomy): Eukaryota > Metazoa > Mollusca > Bivalvia > Ostreida > Ostreidae > Magallana > Magallana hongkongensis. The sequence continues at coordinate 15,856,991 of WFKH01010931.1, read as the reverse complement.
TGACAGGGGAGGGAGGAGCAAGGGTTAGTGCTACACTCCCAGATATCCAGCCCCCCTACCAGGTCCGAGGTCTGGGAGGGGTACGCCAGGCTGTAGGCATATGGAGACACAGTGCTCCCAGCAGCAAACGAGTTGATACATCCCGCCAGGCCTACCTCTAGACCAAGTCTTTTCTTTGCCCTTAAAACAAACAACAATTAATTAAAATTAATACACAGACTAAGTACCATACACTTCATTCTTCTAAGCAGGGCTGCTTTTTACACAAAAGAACTTATGAAAAGTCGTAAATTTTTTCAGTTTTATAGAATGATCCCTAACGTACAAAATGTATACAAAACAATTCGCATAAAAAAATTCCAATTATTGTCAGTATGTTTTACTAGTATCAAGTTAAAACAATTGGTAGCTTATTATTAATGAGCTTTTGTAAATTTGGTCACAAGTCTTAAGTTCTCTTTTGTAAAACGCAGCCCAGAACTTCCAGATACTGGTACTTTTTACCTGCTTTAAATTAATTATTTATTGTAGCATTTGCTCAAGATTGCATATTAAATTACTAAAAATTTAAAAATAATTTTGGAATTTTTCCTAAGCAGAGAAATTCTTTCATTAATATTTGAAAATGAAAAAGACACTTATGATCTTATTTTAAGCCCTTTTGGACAATGCTGTTTTATAGGCCTCCCTTTAGATCCACCACTCACTCTTTAGCTTCCTCTGGGATGTTCCCCAGGTACAGGAACTCCTCTAGATCCAGGGAGGTCAACGTCCCCTGACTCTCCCCTGACCACACCGGGCTGTTGTCCACCTGTAACTGACCGGAGCGCCCCATTCTGTTCACCAGCACTTTGTGGTAAGTGTTCTTCTTGAGCTGGTCCTTGCTTCGAATAAGAGCCATTCCGCTCCCCAAATCATACCTAGAAACCACATGAATGGACTATGTAAAATGTCATTAATAAATGTAAATGTCTATCATCAATGGTTTTACCTTGAAATAAACATACACCTGCTTTAGGTTTTAGTAAACTATAAATTAATTATAATATATTATGCAAGCATCATCAGAAAAATTGAATATGAATATTGTAGCTTAGATTTCTGTTTTGATGTGGTAAGCTAGTTAACCTGAATTCCAAGTATCCATTAACTACAGTGACTGCTATGAAGTCCCCTGTTCCATTAGGATACTGACTGGCAAAGGTGACAATTCCATCATCATTTAGAATCTTTAATCGAATTTCAAACATCAGGTCATCATTTGGTTTGGTTTTCTGCCTTAACTGCAGATAGGATTTGTCCCCAGTGAATGATGGCACAGTGAACTTTGCAGCTGAAATACATGTATACAAAATGTCATAAATAGTTAAAAACCTATCCATTAAGTTAAAGACAAAATAAATCTTTAAATAAAAAAATACAAAAGATTAACAAGTCAAAGATAAAAAAAAAAACAAGTTTGGTTGAATTTGGCCAAGTGGTTTTAGAGGAGAAGTAAAAAACGTTAAAACTTTACAGACAGATGGGCAGAAAGACAGTCAGGAAAGTTTACTTGAACCTTCATGTTTCTAATTTGACAAGCTAAACAAGCTTGATTAGAAATTAAACTAACAAAATCATACTTTTTAATGTTCTTGTCTTAAACTAAGATTTGAATGTAGAATTTTAAAATGGACCAACCTTCATGGCAGATGGAGCCAGCTTTCTGTAGGGGACAGAGACAGCGGTAGCCCAGGGACTTGTCCAGCTGACAGAGACCATTGTTCAGACAGGGGCTGTCGGAGCAGGGACTGTTGTAAATCTTGTTGTCCGGGGTCACCACTGTTACCTCTGAGAACATTGAAGGAGGCACTTACCATCAAAGTATCAGAACTTCAAATTACATTTCATTCTTGATTAAGAAATAACAGCAACTTGGTTGGTCACATGATCAGATCCTGTGAAGACTGAAGGACTTCTCAGAAGATTTGGTCCCGGGGCCATAAAAGTAAAACAAGCTCACTTTTGATCTCAGTCTCATTTTTCCACTATATATTCCTTTTGTAAAAGTGAGACCGAGATCAAAAGTGAGCACGTCTAACTTTTATGGTCCCAACCAAGTTCATATCCCTGTGAACTTTTTTACATTGGTATTATTTGAGCCTGAGTTAGTCAAATTGAAATCGTTTTTTGAATTATTAACATGAAAGGTTTTTTAACTTCATAATAAAGCACCATTTAAAGAATAAGCTCATGCAATGATCATTGTGATGTCACAAATATGATCTCTTAACTATAGTTAAGAAGTTCACACACTCAGAAATGAACATTTTTTCTCTTTAGTAGGTTTATATAAGATAATATAGTGGCAAATATAAACATTTAAATTTAACGTCTCCTTGAAAATCTTGCCTTTAACTATAATATTTTTTATTTGTCTGTATACTTTGTGTTTATGGCCTTACTTCTACAGTCCGTGTTGTCCAGTGTAGTGATGAAGCCCTCTTTACATCGACACACCCCACGGTAACACTCGCTGTTGTTGGCCATACAGTAATAGTTGTCATAACAGATCTCTTTGATTTTACCTGAAGCCAAGTTCTTCTATTACAAATACAACCAAACGGAGAGAGAGAATGAGAGAAGAGAGAGAAATATTGAGGAGGCTGAGTGTTACAAATACAAAATGAGAAAGACAGAGACAGAGAGAGAGAGAGACGGAGAGATATCTCATAAAACAAATAAAGGATGCAATACTAAGTACCTCCTATAAACAGTGGTCGCTTCGTTGTTCTGGTAGTTGTTCGCTGTGTATAATCACCACCAGTAAGCTTCTTCCATGTTGTCTTTCGAGTTCGAGTGTAAGAGGAAGGATGACTCGTGGCCCTGTCTACAAAATTAACATAACTTGCAAATTTTAAAAATCCAAATAAAGCTGATACCTCAATTTGTATGATTTAAATCTAAGCAGAATTTCATTTAAAAGCAAGAAACATGAAGAATGGCCATGTCAAAATAACAAATTAAATGTTGCTATAAATAGAGCTTCTTCTCCCTACACAAAAATAAACTTTCAATGATCGAGGCCTAAATTCTTTATGATGTTCACAGTTTGGTCTTCTCTGAATTTTGATTTGCATTCCAGAGAATCGAAAAAGAAGACACTACGAAAACAAGCAAACACTTCTACCTGTGCACGGCCCTATGTAATCGGTGGTGATCTCCTTTTGCTGAATACAGCTCTCAAAGGCCATGTGACATTGACTGGTGTAAGTTTTTCCATCTGATCCACAGATGGAATATTCCACCCTTCGATCGAGGAGGCAGCTCAGCCTGTCACAGTGACACTCTGCTCCTCTCTCTGTGTCTACACAGTACGCCCCGAACCCACACTGATGGCCCAAACTCATGTCACACCGCCGTCCTACAATGTTCTGACTTCTCACTGCAAAACATGAAGCCAAGGATGATATACTTTGTCATATCAAACCTCATGTACCCAATATGATCTGCAATTTTCATGCTACAAATTGTAATTTTAAAACTGCAATTTACTACTTCAAATAAAATATGACATATTCATCACTTTATTTTAAGTTTAATTTAAATTACCAACAAAAGGCCAACAGGCCTTAATGGTCACCTGAGTACCATAGCCCATACACAGACCTGTCAAGGTTTCTCATACTTGCATATGCATTTAATTAAGTTTCATTCTGGAGTAAAAAGAATTCTAAAATATGGTAATGACCACCCCCTTCTCTACCTGAAATCTTGCACAACTATGAAGCCTTTAATCTTGGTGAAAAACTTCAAGATAATAGAGTGCATGATCAATTATTGAAAACTTTAGGTGCAAGACTCTGATAGGAAATAATTTTCCCATATTTGTTAACTTTGAAGATAGTTTTTACATGTATATGTCTTCATTGATAAACTAAAGTTAGCTAGTACAGGGGTATTAGGTTTTTTTTTTTAGAAACTTCAAAAACTGTTTTGGTTGCTTTGTTTTATATAATAACAAAAGACAAGGGAAAAGCTGACAATGTGACAGCAAACCAGGTTTTCTTTTATGTGAGCTGTATCCATAATCCATTTGTCAACCCTGAATTGTAAAACAATACTTATCCAGAGAAATGGTGTACCCTATATATGCAATATTCTGCGAGAAAATGACTACGTTCAACAGCGGGTGTTTTTTTTTCATAAATTACCAAAAATCAAAATCCAAGTAATATGCACATCTCTGATATACATGTATGTCCAATTGATCTGCAAAACAACAATTTCCTATCCTGAAAACTTAAAGAGGAGTTATCTGTACAATAGAGGTACCCATATGCAATATTCAGTGTGAAAATAATTAAGTTCAACAGCTGGTATTTTTTCCATAAATTATCAAAAAACAAAATCTTAGTTATATGCACATCTCTGATATATGTCCAATAGATCTGCAAAACATCAACCTCTTGAAAACAAGAGGAGTTATCCGTACAATAGGGGTACCCTATTTGCAATATTTTGCCAAAAAATAACTAAGTTCAACAGGTGATATTTTTTCAATAAATTATTAAAAATCAAAACTCAAGTGATATGCACATCTCTGATATATGTACGATATATGCAATATTATGCGGAAAATTGACTAAGTTCAACAGCTGGTATTTTTTCCCAAAATTATCAAAAAATCCAAGTAATATGAACATCTCTGATATATGTACAATTGATGTGCAAAACAACAGCTTCCTATCTTGAAAACTGTGGGAGGATTTATCTGTACAATAGGGGTACCCTTTTGGCAGCTGCCTAACCGCCCACCCACAAAAACGCCATTTTCACCATTTCAATAACCGGTGAAATTTCCTGTAGAAAACAGGGTTAAAAATACTTGCATAACTCTTTTAATCATTCAACTTCTTAATTATATTATTGTATTTACAATGATTAATTGTTAAATATAAACAAGCAAGAGATAATAACTCCATTAACTGCCCCCCCCCCCCTTCCCCTGACCTCTTGCCAAAGGCTTTCATGATATCTTTCACTCTGATAGACAGCTTCTTTCTCTTTTCTAAATATGAACTCATTTCTTTCATTGAAATTCAAGAGCAGAATAAAATAATTTAATTCTTAATTCAGCCCACCCACCCCCCATCATATGCATCAACACTATCTGACAATTTTGGCCCCAACCTAGAGTCAAAACCCCTTCCCAGAGGACATGAAATTTACAAAGTTGGTAGATAGCTTCCTGATCTACATTATTATGAATTCGGTTTTCTTACAGATGTGTTGGAGTAGAGAAGATTTTTGAATATTGTATGCATTAACACTATAAGGCCATTTTGGACCCATCTTAAAGTCAAAACCCCTACCCCGGGGGACATGAAGTTTATAAATTCGGTAGAGGGCTTTCTGGTCTTCGTAATTATGAATTCAGTTTTTCTTACAGATGTTTGGGAGTAGAGAAGAAGATTTTGGAAAAATGGTCAAGTTTTGACCATTTTTGCCTTGCCCCTGTGGCCTCTATGGGGCAAGAGTCATAAAATTTACAATTTATGTTCCCCTTACCCCAAAGATGCATCATACTTAATTTGAAAAGAATTAGCCATGTAGTTTTTTAAGAACAGGGGCTGACAAATTCATTTTTTAAGCACTTGCACTCGGGCAAGTGGCTAAGCAAAATTTACTTGCCCTACCTCAATATCTACTAGCCTTAACAAATTCTTTGTGATTAAAAATAAACAATACATATACTGTACGATGTTTTTGTCCTTTATTTTAAATTTTTCCACTTTTAATACTCTTCATATAATATATATATAGTTTTGATTTAATCTCTCTTCCTCTTGGTTTTCTCGAGAATGTTTTAAAAAGTCAACACTTTACATATTGATATTTATAGTTGGATTTGTTATAAAGGTAAAAAACAAACATTTTAATAACAGTTTTGGGTGTTTTAATAATTTCTTTCACCTAATAGGTGAACGTCCGAGATAATAGGTGACAATCGCACACGTGTTCACAACCATGGTTTCAATATGGCCGCAGAGGTGTTAAAAATAAAGGTAATTAAAAATGAATCTTCAGTGAGTGGTTTAATTTAAACTAATTATATCTAATCATATTAGGTCTAATGTTTTAATTTTTAAAAAGTTCTAGGCTATGATTACGATTAGCGAGTGATAACAGACACACATCTATTTTTAACATCAGTTGTGGCGGAGTACATGGAGACGGTGAACACAGCTCAAAGAAGTTGAGCATAGAATGAACAGCTCAAATTGATGTTAAATTGCATTTTATAAGTATTTATCTATTAACAGATTATAATCAAAACAGTTTTTGCAATTAAACGCTCTAGCAAAGATTAAATTAGTTTTAAACATTACAATAAACAAACACAAGAACAGTAGTACATTGTACTGAAGAAAAGTAGTGAGAATTTTTTTTCATTATGATAGCCCATGCTGCACCTGGATAAAAAACATGTCAAAATCCTATCGCGATGTACATGTATAATTTAAGCTTCCCTAGATCACTAAGAATTTTCTAGAAAAAAAAGTGTGCATTATGTACGGCAAAATACGGTACTTTTATATTCAGTACATATGCGAAAGTTTAAAAAGTAACTTGCCCACGGGCAAGTCCCTACCGATTTTTTTACTTGCCCGATTGGAAAAATCACTTGCCCAGGACGTCGGGCAATCGGATTTGTCAGCCCCTGAAGAAGTTAAAAATGTTCAATTGTTAACACATGCCGCATGGTGCACAGCACTGGATGCCACCAGACAAAAACCAATTGCAAAAGGTCACCTCAGTAACTCAGGTGACCTAAAAAAGCACGCTTTGGCATCAAGTATTTCAATTCTGTCAGTTGCATGTCAAATGATCATATTCATAAACTTTCATTTCAATATACCACTTCGGATTTATTCAATTTCTAGTTTTTTCACACCTTTAGTTCCACACACATCAAAGGACACAGGAGAATCGTCTGCTTCACAGATGTCACAATAGTGACCTTTGACCCCTTTGTTACACAGACATTTGCCATTATCCTGGTGACAATCTGTGCGATTCGCACCAAACTGATTACAATCGCAACCTGTAAAGAAAAATTAGGGAAAATCACTCTTAAACTTCAGATTTTATCATGCAAATACAAGGCTATAGTGATATGTGATGAAAACTTGTTAATATTTAATGCATTGAATTATATATTATCTTTCTGCGTTCAAAACTTTTCATATGTAATCGTAGTACATTGCAAATCATTCAGCTAATTTGACCAGTATGATTGAGAAACCTGTCTTATCATGACTACACAAATAACCAAGATGAGAAAGACTAGTACACATGGATATAAAAGAAATGAGCTCTTGATCATACTGGCACATCCCGGTGTGTAGTTAGGGCGAGTCTCAGGGTTCAGGCCCCAGTAGCCAGGCTTACATTTGTCACACTTGACACCACCCACACCGGGGAGACAGTCACAGGCCTTGGTTTTGGGGTCACAGGTCATTTGCCGGGAGCCAGCCCTGTAGCAGTCACAGTTCACTGTCAACAGATAACCAAATAGAATATAACGGATATCTGTTATAAGAGTCAAAGATACTCAATACTAATTAACATCTACCATAAATAAGTCCACAATACTTTTACATAGCAAAAATTATATTCAAATTATTTTCAGACAATTTTTACATATATTTTCATGGTATCATGTGTAAATTATTTGAAGTTCAATAAAAATCATAAAGTTATTAGTTTATTCAAAGAAAAGTATATTAAAATAATAATTTAAAAGTGACAACAGCAATCATGCTATGAATATACATTCAAAATCAAATCAAAGCAAAAAGTCATAGCTGTTTAGACAATACATGATTGGTCCTATCAGACTGGCAGGCTGAAAGTTAGAATAGAACAACCACAGTTTACCTCTAATGACTTTATTTTTTTATTAATTTTTAAGTGAAATATTTTTTACAATCCTTATTGAATTTCTTCTAAATGCCAAAATGTATAATCTGAAAGTAAAACATCTTTGTGCATACTTACATGAACATCCTTCATTGTTAGGACCTGTTGCTATGTTTACTTGGTCTGAACAACAGCCATATGTTGTACCCGAGCACCCAGTGTTAGATTTTTCTATGGAAGACATGTTTATTTTACTTCATATATACCTATGGCACAAATAAACAACACACAAACATCTTCAAAATGCACTAATTAACCTGAGGCTCCAAGAAGGGGATTCAATTGCGGCCTATTTAACTTAAAAGGGTATTACAAACCATGAAGTTACAATTCTTTATTATCATTCGGAACAAAAACTCCTTTTAGAAAGGCAAAAAATATGTGAGTAGATTGTTAATGAAGACCCGCCTCCACCTCTCCCATATACCTCTCTCTGAGCCTAGAGTTACGTACCTTCCTTACAACACTTCCCATATGGTAGGTGGCAGTAGCTGTAGGGGGGACAGGTTTCCTGGGAACAGTTATAGTCTTGACCGGTTATTGGATTCATTAAGGCTTGATTCCCATCACAAGCTTCATCCACCAGATCTAGAGAAAGTTAGAAAGAAATCAACTAATTTCGTGCAAATTTTATTTCAAATTAATTTTAAAAAAAGTTAGAATGCATACAATTTTTTTGTTAAACAGAATTTACCATTGTCACAGTTTTCTGCATCGACCTCAACTATGGACTTGTTGGCTTTACAAGCTGCCTCCTGCATTTCACATTGGTTACCATAGTTACGCCCATCGGAACCACAGACTGGGTCACTGCAATGCAATTTATTAAGGAACAAAGATATTAATATACATTTATTGCATGATTGTGAGGGAAATATGAAGATTTATTCCCCCATGAAAAATCATATTTACTGAGGGCAAGGCCCAAGGGAAATATCATTTTTCTGGGGGAATAAATCTTCATATTTCCCGAACGTTCATGCAACAAATTGTTTATTATACGTAATGAGAGGTGATACTTTAGAATACATCGGTTTCTAATCGTTTTTCAATTCTAGTAAAGCAATAACGTAGTTTATGTTTACCAGTTTCTTTCTATGATAGTTTTCTGATATAAAAAGGAATTAATCATTTTAATTACATCGTATGCTCATCCTAGGGATTTTTCATAAGCATGGAATGAAATTTCGAGGGGGTGAGATATGATGAAAAATATGACGATGACAGGGAAATATGAAGTTTTATTGCCCTGGAACGTGACTGTCGCGTCATATAGAATAATCATATTGAGGTATAACAATGAAATAAACGTCTTGATTCATTGAAAATCAGATATAATAGTACTGTAGATTCCTATTTTACATAAGTACATAGTTCTGTGATTCGCGTTTTGCATCAAATTGCAAGAATATAAAATCACGAACACCGATTTTTAAAATTATAATTTCATATTGGTCACACTCTCAGATAAATTATTTAAAGATTTTAAAATCTGCAAGAGAGCTTCTCGCGATTTTATGCAGATATTAATTCCTCAATTTTAATTAGGAATCTTCAGTATGCATAAAAAAATTGCGGTAACACTTCATATTGTCTATACTCACAGTACAGCAATACAGCCAAAGTCACATGAGCAGAAATGAGAACCATCAGGACGAGGAATACACAATCCTCCGAATGGACAGAGACTGTCATCACACAGTAACAGTCGGGAAAACTGCTCCTCTCCCGATCCCTCAAAGCCATCTGACCAATCATATAGTGTCTTACAATACCAGCACAACATCAATATCTTATACAAACAGCCATCGTACTACATAGTCACATCAATTTCAAAGAAAATTTAAAATGAAATGTCATGCATTTAACTTAAGCAAGAAAGAAGCATTTATCAATAAGCTGACTTTTCTTCAAATAAAATTATCTATTCACAGGCAGGGTATCATGCATTGGGGAAAAAGGCAGTGAAATGTAAACATATAAAATCTAAAGAAGTAGAACTACTGTACTGTCTTAACAATTATAAACCACAGTGTCATGAATGTGCAAACATATGAATGAGACACTTCAACATGACTGATACTATTTCACACACTAAATACTATTATTTAACTCACATGGAATGGAAAGATCCCCACCCTCCTCCAAAAAAAAACAGAAAAAAAAGAAGAGAGATATTTCATCTTACTGTCTAGGTGGAAATATTCCTTAAAGACTGAAATTTGTATTTTGTTTCAATGCTTTTCAACATTTAAATTCAAATTTCTGCACTGTTTTATGTTTAAAATTCCAATAGCTCTTTTGAACAACCAACAAGTCCATTTTAGATCCCAAATAATGCTTCTGAGTGTATATAAAGATTTCATTTTTTTATTAATCCTGTGATTTCCATGAGTCAGTCACATCTTTTTTAGACAGATTTAAGTTATGATTAAGCCTAAATGATGATGTATTGTTTGTGGGCATTAAAATGGCAAACTAAAGTTTTAACCAATCTGTGCCCCTCCATGTGAGTTTCCGTGCTCTAAGACAACATCAATACCCCCAGAGGCCCCTGATCCAGAACCTTCTCTGAGGCACTCTCCAGTTGAGAAGGGAATCCATTCCTTTGTCTCACACATGTGTTTCTTCACTTCACATTCACTGTCAAACTCCTTCCCATTAGAGGTACACACTTTCCTATTCTCGGCTGGGCAGTAGAAGTCACAACTACAAACACCAGATCTGCATCGTCCATGGTGAGTGCAGTCATAGTCAGAGCTACAACCTGTTGTAAAAAAACCCAACTTCAACTTTACAAAAAAATGTACCGAAAAACTAAAGCTTCACCTCGATCATCTCTCATCTCAATGGGACCCCCTTGAATGAAGGGGAATGAAGGACATGAAGATGAAAAGCATTTGAGAGGACATTGTTTTGACCTTGACCTCTTATTTAGAAATATAGATAATGATCATTGCACACAGTATGGGTGAAGTTTTAGGCAGAGATGGTCAAGGGGGAAAGTAGGGTCCAAACAAGGATTTTACACATCGGAGTTTGCTATGATATTGATATAGAAACTTGATTCAAAATCACTGCACAAATCTTACCTACAAGCAGTCTTGTGGTAAAGTCTGAGCAAAATTGGCCCAATGAGAGAGAAAATAATGTCTTTACAAGGATTTAAACAGAGATCTGCTATGAACTTTACCTTGGATCAAGAAATTTGGTTCAAAGTCACTGAACACCCCTTACCTATAACCACCAATGTGTTAAGATTAATTTAAAATGGGGTGACATATTTTAATGAAATGTATTGGACAAAAATAACACTTGGCAAAAATAATCCTTTGTACAGTACTATTTACAGTAGTTAATTATTAGTCGGAATACCTCTCTGACAATTTTCTTCTAATTAAATCCTACAAAATATTTTACCAATCTGCTCACATGGTACGACAGTCAGGTCCCGCTTCTTCTCACAGACATTTTTCTTCCTCTCGCAGTCGTTGTTGAATCTCTGTCCATCGCTGGTGCAGACAGGGGGCCCCCCAGAGGGGCACACAGCATCACACTCACAACGGCCATACGAACAGGTTGAGTAAAATAGACAGGGCTCTTTACATGTTACTATAAATAGAGCCCACAAATAGGATTGAAGCAGGTACTGCATGTAACAATATGTACCAGTCAAGAGAAGGTATGCCTCATTTTAAGCATGGCAATAATTTAAAAAAAACTTGCGGAATGAAATTTATAGCGAAGCTAAAACACTTTTGTATGAAATTTTTTTAATTTTTGAAATCGCAGGCCAACTACACTTCATGCAAACCACATGAGGCAAACATTAAAGTAATGGATACTCTTGGAGCAAGTATAATGGAGTGATACTGCCATGCTATATATTATACTGAGTTGAACATACCGCATTCGCCGACTGACGTAACAGAAATAGTCCTCCTCTCGTGACAGGACCTCATCTTCATCTCGCACTCGTCACCATAAGTCACATGGTCACTGCCGCAAATCTTAATATTTGTCTAAATAAAATAAAGCATTGTTTGCTTATAATCCAAGTTGAATTACAGTAGGATATTTTGCATTGTAAAGGCTATATAAGGCTGTCCAAAGTTAATTATACAGTCGCACCTGTTTTAAGAGGCCACTTGTGGGACAATGACAAACTGGCCGCTTAAGACAGGTGGCCTCTTATTCCAGGTTTCAAATTAATGAGTAAAAACACCGAGTATATTCATTTTGGCTCTATTGCACAGATTTATTAATATCATCTTTAATGGCGGCGTACATGGAAATGGTGAATGCACAGCTCAGATTCGAATAAACAGTTTATATTTATTTTAAATGGCCGTTTTAATTTAAATTATCTATCAACGGATTAGGAGCAAAACATTTTCTGCAAAAAACGCCCAAATAATAATTTGCAATTGTTTATATGCGGTAAACAACCAGAAGTAGCGTTTTTGTATAAAGGCTATGTACAGAACTACGATAGCCAATGTTTTACCTGTTAAAAAATGTGTTCAAATTCCATTGGGGTGTATAAAACGCACCTCTTTCTCACAAAAATTTTTTCTAGAAAAAAGGTGCGTGTTAAATTCGGCAAATTTCGGTACATGTTAAGCTTTTAAGCCCAAGATTAAGGATTTAATAAATTTGTAATGAACTGAGTATATAAATAGATATATAAACAACACAAAACAGGTGTTATAATCAATTATCTCATTAAATCTTAGCAGAATTCAAATTACACACTCAATTATTTGTCATTAACTCATTATCAGCTGTCTAAGTTTGGCTTCTTTCAATACGGGGTCACATGTCAGAGTTAGTAGAAGTCATGTGACAAAACAGACAAAATGGCCGTTGAAAACAGGCATGTTGAAAGCATGGGACCTAAAAACACTGGCCGCGTTAGACAGGTGGCCACTTAAATGAATTAAAATATAGTGAAAACTAAACGGGCGGGATTGAAACTGGCCGTTAATGGCGAGTGGCTGCTGATTAAAGGTGGCCATAACAGCAGGTGCAACTGTACGTTTAACGTAACCCGCATGCGTAGGTTTAGGAGAAATTGTGTTTAAGAAAAAACAAACAAACTCCTATTTTAATATAATCTTTTCCAGTTTGATTTTACTTAATTATTGCAATCTGTAAAAATTTGAAATGTTAAGAGCACATTATGGACTAAATATATATCAGATATTCAATGGGACTGTCAGGAAAAATCATTATTTAAGAGGTAGCCTACATGTAGCTGAATACTCTTTGTATTTGTATAACTGTAAATAGTTAAAATCATTTGTGTGAAAATTTTGTTTGTTTTTATTTTATCGCTCTCCCTCGTAGGTTTGGTATTTTGAAGTGACATTAAATGTAGAATTGAGTTTGGACAGCCTAAAAAGGATTTTGCATCAGAAAGCTAGCTATATAAAAAGGATTATCAATACAAAAGGAGTTAAAACATGTGATGAGAGAATCTCTCATGGTTATTCTTTTGGTATTTGATTTTTATGCAGCTTGTGAATTTTCTACCCGCTTCCCAAGGTTGGGACAGAAAACATATATTAAAACTCTTTGAATAAAAATCCTATATATCAAAACAAAACATTTGAGATCTCACTCACATTGATTGCACTGAAAGCTTACCCTCCTGCAGTCTGTGGGACCGGGGCACACACACTGATGGTTGGGGCGACTCCTGTCACAGACTCCGTAATACTCACACTCCCCCTTGATGGTTCCACACCCATCCTTAGCTGTAAAAGAATTCAGACATAGAAGACTCCAGATACAGGTACAAACAAATATGACAGAACAAGGATATATGACTTCCTCTGATTATTGACTACACACAGTTGATCATGTATTTAAATATACACAACTCACGAAAATCAGAAACATTCAGTGGTTAATTTGTTGAATCCATGTTGTATATAGCTAGAATACAAAGAGTTTCACCAAAATTTGTATTTAATTCGTTGACCTCAATTCATTAAGATATTTGCTATCACAATGATCATTATATTCATCTTTTAATTTACTTACTTAATATTACCGTTGAATCAACTAAATATCTAAATTTCACCTATTTTACAGTCTAACACTGAATTTGGCTTACCACAAAATCCATACATCTGTAACTTGATTGCAGTCTGTTCTGATGTACAGTTGGCTTTCTCTAACCCACACAGGTTGTCATAAGACATACCATTGCTGCCACAGACCTGTCGTTAGACGTAAACAAGTTCAACCATTGAGAAAAGACTTAAAAGCCTACATGAATACTAATTTTGACTATCAAACTTTTTCAATTACTAGTAATTTTTTTACCAGTTTGAGTCACATAAAAATCGTCTATTCAAACCCCATTAAATGTTTTCCCAACTCCATAAACAAGAGGATAAATTTTATAGGGAGCGTGTTAATGGTGTACTTTTAAGTACTTTCAGTACTTTGATTCTAGACATAATCTTGCTCTACTTACAGGATTGAACATCTCTCCTTGGCAATCTTTACAAGGGTTCCTAATACACTGGGGAATGCCATTTTCTTCCACACATCTCTCATTTGGTGCACATTGCTTGGTTCTACAGGACTCTGGTTTAGCTTATGATGAACAGAGAACAAATTTATCGACATCATGCAACTTCCCTAATGAAGACTTTTACATTTAATACAAATATATTTTAAACTAATCAAATACTCCTTATTGTCTTTATAAGTAATCTGATGCAAAGAGGGTGGGATGATTTCCAGAATCATCCGTTATTTAACATAAAATCTCACCATATTCATGATGTCATATAACACAACAGCAAGAATTTATATAATTTGGAGTTTTGTTCCTGAGAAATTCAACAAAAAACAAGAAAATCAAACACTGATTGAAATTCAGGCAACAAAAATGTAAAACAGTTGCTATCACACTTTTACTTTTTGAGAAATGTACATGGTTTTTTTTTTTTTTACTTTCAATTCTTCAGTTTTTATCTGATTAGCTTGTGTGGTAATTTAATGAAAACAATGCGTCTTTATGGTGGGCCAAGTAATATGCACGCACAGTCATGGAAAGACAATAGCATGGCATATCCCCAGATAAAATTCTCACTCAAAAAAAAAGGTCTCGAGAACTCCCATCCTTAATGGCTGTGTGGATTTAGAGGGGCTTTGAGTAAAACTATCTTTTTTTTTTTTTTTTTTTTAAAAAGCTTCTTGGTCCGATTTTATATCAAATTTTGTGTACGATTTCAAACGATGGTTATGCTAAGTATGTGTATAATAATAGACATTGCAGTAGTTTTCCCGGTCAATTAAGCCAAGTTTCAATGAAAAAATATGTACAAAATTTGTTTACAAAACAAACGACATAAAAGGGTATCGCGTTGTTTCGCCTCATGTTAAAATTCGCCCCTGACGTCAAGCCCAGTATCGTTGTATTACGACTTTGACATCGCTATAAATAAAGGCCATAATGTTCAGGCAAATTAAAAAAAAACCTGTGTACATTTTGTTCGCTAATATTTCTGAAGTTTGCTTTGTTTACAATCAATGCATAATATGCGGGTAAAATACACCAAATTTTTAGGGGGTACGAAACCAAACGGTTCCGTTTCCTAAACATTCCCATGATGCAATTTGGTTTATTTTTTCGTTTGCCCAAAAAGAAATTATTTTTATTTACTTTGAATATTTCCAACTTTGAAAGGAGACCGACTCTGCTGGTGTAAATAGGAGAAAGTGCATAACTTTCTAAGAATATTGGTTTGTATGGAAAATTATTTGATACTGTAAAAACCAAAAAATCGGACCAAGCAGCTTTAATTGACAATCTTTAAGATTGGTAGGGGCCGATAATGAAGGATGAACCCAATGGCAGTATACTACTCAGTGTTCAAAAGATAAAAAAAATAGAGAAGAATAAAATATTCTTCCCATTTATTTTGGAGACCGTGCCCGATAACAAAATAAATTTACACATCAAATTTAATTTCTATCGGGCACGGTCTCCAATTAAAATGTAAGCGATAAACTTAAATAATATTTAGTGAATTTTTACACCTTATTGTATTCATCCGCCATTTTTTATACTTATGCAATGAGTTGTCAATAACCAGGGAGGCAAAGTTGGGTTTTTTGTACACTATTTAGTTGAATAAATGGAATAAAATTCGTTTAATACTTTAAGGAACTTATTTCTTGTGCGCATTTAAAAGGCGGTGCAGAGCATGAATTTTTGGACGATTGCCAATCCAGACGATTGCTAGAAGGCTGCCGAGCATTAGCTCGACGCCTTAAAAATTATCATTTGATACATTTCATATGTTCCTAAATTAGTTTTGGCCATCCTTAAAAAATTGTTTGTTTGGAATTGCCACCTTGGGGTTTTCAGACCAAGGAGGGAGGGAGGGAGGGGGATTTTTTTGTTGTTTTTTTTTTAATTAGAATTTTGCTTAATATTAAAAATTGATAAAAAAATAAAAATCTCAATAAACAAATTAAGGATTCAGGAAATGTTTATTTCTTTTCTTTGTTCGAACCCAATTTTTAAAATATTTTTTTGACAAACGAACTAAACATGAAATTGTACCATGAAAAAAAAAAACAATAAAAAAAGTTCTCTATTTTTTGATAATAAAATTTTATCAGTTGGGGGTATTTCAATGAGGGGGGAGGCAATTCCAAACAAACAATTTTATTTTGGCCTTAGTAAGTGCAAAACCGCATGCAACATTTTGTGCAGAATAAATATACAGTTTTTTGTATGGATGGAACTGCAGCTCCACGGTCTGTCAACCCTAATTTCCAGTGGAGCTACAGTTCTGTAGCTACTTAAAAACACATAATCAGCTCTCCTTCCTATGGAGGACAATTATACGTAACTTATCATACTCCTAAATTAAATCTATGAAAAAATCAACACATACCACAAGCTCCTTCGTGTCGCTTTATGATGAACAGTCCCTGTTCGCAGGAGGCCTTCTTAAGGTGACATTCACTGTCATAGGTCACTCCGTCGGTCCCACAAACCGATATGGTGCCGGTGCTGGGACACTCCGGTTCACAGTCACAGACCGCCTGGTTCCGGTTGTCAATCCGGCATGATCCATAATAACAGGTCTTAGAGGCACATGGACCTTCAACCAATACAAAATGAATCAGAATCCACATAAACTAAAAATTATTCAGTATGAGTGATGAAATTAAAAAATAATACACCATATAATCATCTGATTATTTTCGCTTTTTTCGCAATCACTTTCAGATCTCAAAAAATAAAAGACAGTTAAAGTGACTTGATGTTTGCAAGGAGAAAAATTAAGATTGTAATTGCATGGTTACTTCATTTTAACATTTTCATTCTTTTAAATACTGCACTAAATTGCAAGTACATGTCCAATGTACTGGTATTTTGCCATTATATATATATATATGTACAGCTGTATTCATATTCTAATCAAAATAAATTCAAGTCTTAAATTATTTGAATCTCTCACTTGTCCAATGATATTTTTTTTTATTTCTTTTTTTTTTTTTCACAGAACAAAGCCCTGAACTATAAATATTTATAACCTAGACCAAGCAAGTATTACATGTTAAAAATCTATATATTCCACTAAGGTTTTATATCTAATTACGGTAATAATATGGGATGTTTAATGATGTATATAAGTTTTGACTGTTTTTTATGCTTTGATATAATTTATCCATATTTAGCTGTCAAAAATTATAACATTCTTAAATCAAACTCATATTTTCACCATTGATTGGTGATACCTATTTTTATTTATTTATACACTTAGCTAAGTGTTTATTTTTTTATATATCATCAGAAAATATCAAATCGTAACATAATCTACAATGTATATAAATTATGTATAGTTTATCTGTGCAGATTTTTTACCCATCCTGGTAAATATTAAAGTACACTTTCAAGACTGTCTACAAAGTTTTTTATCATTCCTTGTACATTAAAGGTAAGTCAATCACATATTATACTGAATTCCTTTATCGATAACGAAACAACACATACAATTGAACAATCATTCACATATAAAAACATGCAACAGAGATGTTTCAAAGAAGTCAAATATTGTGCATCAATATATATAAAAAAAAAATCAAAACATCATCAATAAATCACTTTATATTTTTCAATTGTTTCTTCTTTCTTCTGTATTATAGATTCTTGATTCCAATCAAGCACATTTTTAAAACTAAAATAAAACAACATACTGACACAAAGCATATTGCATGCAATAATGCAGAACTACTCTGTGAGTCGGAAGTATGGATTTTTCAATTATTCTGCAAGAATTTTCAAAAGAAGAATTCTTTAACTAAGGCATTGAATGCATAATCCAAGGAAATGATGTTCTTCTGTAAATGGACATTCTGAGTAAGTGCTGTTCAAAGTTAAGAGGGCAGGGAAAGGGGCAGAGCTTCATCTCTAAAGTGACAGGTGCTCTACGCTAGTTGTGCTGGCATCGTGCTGACATATGCCCCTCTCAACAACGTTTATGGCAAAATATGTGCACTACCTTGAATTGACAGAATCCAAATATTTTTAACAAAAATAAACACATATCTATCCTAAAAAAAAATTTCTACAGTAATTTTACTTTAAAGATGCAAAATTTATTATCATATTAATTTTATCATAGAGCTAAGATATTATATTATTGCATTATATGCAACTCCTGTAAAAAAAAATCCAGATTTTGTTAATATTATGCTATTTTTTAGAACCTGAGAAGTTTATATATGTGCTAAAAAAATCATAAATAAAAAAAATAAACATTATGATTGTGTTGAGATTCTGTCAATTGTCACACATACAGATAACGACAATGTAGTCTCACCCTCACGTATTGGTTTAAATTCACTGCTATCACCAGTCGGCTTTCTATAATCTAAAATCAGGTCAAAATAATCTTACAGATTTAATTAAGATGGAGACTAAGTTCAATAAGGGAAGGTTTTGAAGGTCTCAATTTCAAGGACTTTTTTTTTCATATTAAAGTTTCTTCTTCAATCTTTTTTCTTGCCAATGGAGGCATAGTTATGGGTCTGAAAAGTGTTTTCCATTATCATGTAGATGATTGCTCCCTAAATTAAAAGCATTACATAGATATATTTTATTAATTAAGGGTTATGGAAAAATAACTCAAAATTTTGGCAATCTAAGTAACTATGCTCAAGGAAGCTGTACAGGTAATATAATCACTTTTTTAAATTCTCGCACATATAATTTGTTAACCAAAAATTGGTACATATATAGTGCACTTTTATTATTTTTTGCCTTTGTTGATCATTTAAGGTGGTATGGGACACTTCCATGTTGTGACGTACTATTTATCAAAAAAAAAAAATAAAATAAAATGTAATTTTATAAATAATTTCTTTCCTGAAATTGTCACCTAACAGCGTAGCGCAGTGGGTTAGAGGGTTCACTACGAATCTGTTAGTCATGAGTTCGAATCCCGATGGGGTTTTTAAAATTTTTCCCTTTCCAAAAAATTTTTAAAGTATTTTTTGGTTAAATATTGTAAAATTTGAAAGTTCTAAACCGGTGAAAGTATTTTAATTATGTACTTTAATTCACATTAGTATCGACAGATGTCCCATACCACCTTAACTCTGACAAATATCCTTATATCTGGACATTTTAGAGTTTTTAGAGTCTTGCTATTAACTGATATGTACAGCAAAAATGTTCTTCTATATACCCTGCTAAATTATTTATTGATTAAAAAAAACAAAGAATAGATAAAACATTGATATATTAGGGATGCAGACTCCATGCAAAAGGTAATATATTAAGACAGAATTTGTGACACCACTTTATCACACGACCAGGTATACATGATTATAGTATCATCAACAATTAACAACAATAATTGTATACTCTTAGCAAAAGAGATATATCAATATGTACAAAATAAACCAGAATGATACAAATGGTCAATTTGATAGCATGCCGAGAAAAAATATTGGACAAGAAAAGCATCATTGGTGACTCCAAGTGCAGTTGATAACTTATTTGAGTAACTATTGCATTATATATATATATATATATATATATATATTTTTACTTGCAGGTTATTGGTGTACTTTATAATGAAAGCATTATGACATACATGTGCTCTGTACCTAATATTTGGATGGTTTGGTGAATTTCATTAAGTGAACCAGATCTTAAAATAGGAAGATGAGTACTAACTGACTTCAAAGAGATAAAACTTAATTGACTCTGACAGATAATTGGTCATGGTTGCTTGGTTTTATTGAGAGTACCCTGTGTCCAGATATCGGCCAGTACCTTGGCAGGGTCCCTCATTCTGGACCTTGATGTCCTGTCGACTAAGGCAGGCATGGAGGTCCAGCTTGCATCGATTGCTGTACTGTCGTCCATCCGTGCCACACACCTGCTCCATCCTATCCTCACAGGACTGGACACACCCACAGGCCGGCCGCTTGGTGCTGGGGTTAATCACACAGACCTGGGGTGGGGTACAGGGGAGATCCTTACACAGATCTGAAGGGGAAGTCACTCACTCCATCAAACTCCATATGTGAATGGACATTTAAAATACTTAATAAACTGACTCACACCACCTAACTCCAATTCAAAAGACTGATTCAAAACACTGTCCGACAGATGTACACCATTTAATTTGAGGGAAAAGTCACACCTACACCATTAAACTCTCTATGTGTAGATTGTTACATTCAATAAGACCCAGCTAATACACTTATTAACATCAATCTAACTCAAAAGGAAAACATTTTAAAGATTTGATACCCTTATTGAAAGGGTACTAATTAACATCTAATTCTGATCAAAGTGTAGACATTAAAAAAACTAGAGATACAGACCGCTCCTTTGAGGGGATACAATCCAAATCTAAGTTATGGGCACCCAATATGAATTAACTAAACCCAATGGACAAGAACAATAACACTAACTATAAAAGAATACACTTCAGCGTCACTGTCCTGACACTTCATTCAAGATCTTAATCAATAATCAACAATCATCTTAAATTTTAAACTTATTCTTTGCATCATCCCCTTTAGCCGGCCCTTTCCACATACTGACAATTAGTCTGGTCTCAAATTTTTATAATAGAGGTTATATACACAATGTTCTCTTTTTCTTTTCAAACATAATTAAGGAAACTTTTCATCACAATATCAATTATGGAAAATGTCCTGAAACATTCTCTTCATAGAAGGCTTTGTGTGACGCTTGCTGACCTTGTTTAAGAAAAATTGATATAACTGCCTCCAGAGGCATACAAAAACTGAAGAAAGTGGGTCCTGCATGTAGGAGTTCAGTTTCAAATTTCCGATATGCGTTTTTCTAAACACTATTACAGTGTGGTTTTTTTCATAACAGCGACATCTGCAAAATTTTCTTGTCAAACGGAGGAAAGAAAATTCAATAAGCACAAAAACACAGACTCTCCCGAGACTCTCTCAGAGCCTCACCAAATCAATACAACTTCAGTTTTGTCCCTAAACTCCTATTACTTCCATTTCTCTTGTAAATTACACAGAGATTGATGCAGCTATCAAATTTTGAACAAATTATAAAAAGACATCACCATGGCAACTCATCTCCACAGCAACAGTCATTGATCAACCTATAATCTGTGATCTGAAGAAGTTGGCAGTTGAATTTTTGCAAAACCGTGAAAAAGAAATCAGAAAAGAAAATAGTTAAATATGGGAAATTGAAAAAGACTTTGGATTCTATTCTTTTTTATTCTATGATATCTCCTCCATGAAAAATCATTTTAAAATACTATATTGACTGTCTCATCTTTATAATTCCTTCAATACATTAACATTCACAATCATTACAGTATGCCCATTTTGATAAGTTGTGAATGCTTTAAACAAAAATTTCAATGTTTTGTTATCTTTAAACCTTACCACACTTTCCGTAAGTATACGTCATATTTCTCTGATTCTCACACGCAGCCTTTTGAAATGAGCAGAGATTGGGGTACTCCACGTTATCGCTTCCACACACTGGCTTATTATCCACATTGTCTCCATAGTCATAGCAATACTGAGGACACACGCACATCCAAAATTCTCCAATATCTGATGGAATACATCTACCATAAAAATGGCATGTCTTATTCTGGCAGGGGTCTGTCTTACCCTCAGGATAAACATAGCAGCCCCTAGCCCCAACACAGAATGTCAATAAAAGTACAACTAGAACTTTCCTTCTGCAAATCATTTTTAAAACTGCACACTGTCAATGTTTAACTTCCATCAATGAAACTATACAGATAAATACGCATTAGCTGTATTTGGACATCTACCAATGCTAGGAAAACAAATTTGTTATGTATATTATTTATCATTGGTGTCTCCTTCAAATCCTTGTGAAAAACATCCCACGCCTCTCATCCAACAGATAAAAGCAAGATCAGCCAGTTCCAACACCGGTCTGCACGATATTTGACTATTTTCCCCTGTAAGAGACAGTTCCCATGAAATATTAATCATTCAATCATTAAGAATCACAGAGCATCACTTTCTGTGTTTTACTGTTTTACTGAGGTTTTGCAGCCAACAGAGAGATGTATCATTTGCTTATTTTATTTCCCTACCCATTTTGGCCTCCATAAAAAAGTTGATGTTATTTTCCATCAGCGTCTGACACACAGTGCCCTGACACCATCAATACTTTTCCAATACTTTTCCAAGTTTCGGTATTATTGCAGTTAGAACTAGATTAAGCAATCGTAGAGAGAATGCTCCCAGTGGAACTCAATTCAATGGAAACTCGGTCCTCTGGTAATGCGCTTCTTCACCTTCGACTGTAGGCTCGCTCAACTTGTCATCTCCGAAAGTGAGAAATATCGCTTGAGTATTCAGATCTAATATTACATACCAAAACACTCCATATTTAGCAATGCAGCAGATGATTCCATTTCTAGCAAATTAGCACAGAGAAGTATGAATTGCTAAAAATTAGCCTAGAATTTTTATTCAGCATCAACTATTCTGCATCTACATCTTTTGGTACTGTCCTATTAAATTCTTTCACATAAATTTCTTTGCACAAAGCAGACTTTTATCATAATTGAGTTCCTAGAACAAATGCCTTTTGTTTGGTGTTCAGCGAGCAGAAAGATCTCAAAACTTTTGTCAATAATCCAATCAATTACGACACCAGAAATCACTGTTCATCACTGACCAACGGCAGCAGAGATTTGAGCTCATATACACGGAGAACATGAAGTGTCTGATTAGTTTTTCATCCTTAATGACGCTTCTAGAGCCTTTGAGATCCAAAGCATGTCTTCATATTTGTCCATTACAATTAGACTATCAAGTTCATCATTACCAAAGTAGGCACCGATAAGCAAAATATTCTGTCAATGCATTTTCCCCTGGCATTTCTTTTTGTTCTTAATGGTAACTATCCATCTTTGAAAAAAAATGTCTTTTTCTCCTCCTTCTAAATAAATTAGACTATAAGAGAGTTCAAATCAATAAATGGAATAGAAGCTGCGGAAAAAACATGCTTCATTCCATAATGGCATTCAGTGAGAATTCTCAGGAGAACTTACTATAGTACAAAGCAACTTCCTACTGATTTTAAATACCACAGAATTACAAAAGATTTAGTGCAATTTTTAACAGCATCCTTCAAGACTTGAATGTAACACTGAGACAGATAATGGTCAGAATTCAAGGACCAAGAGACAAATCAAAGTATTGACACCAATTTTAAATACAAGAAGTACAAGTTTTATGGAGCCTATACAGGACTTGGGAGCCTGAGACAGATAATAAAGTTAGCTAGAGCATTGTGATTATATTGTTGGAGTCACCAATCATGCTTCTGTTTGAAGCTTAAACATATGCATACAGCAATAACTGTTAAGTAACATTAACTACTCTGTGACAACTAAAAATGTCAACCTTCCGTCATCATGGACCTCTACATACCCATATCATAGTTTCTTAAAATGCTCTAAAGGTCAATGAAATTCTCACTAGACTAAGGATTTTTTTTTTCAATATTGAAAGCTAGTCTGCAAATTGCCATCTTGGGAGATTTTACTTTTCCACATCTACAATTTCTGAATTATCTACAGTAATCGAAGTTAACATAGTTTGAATTTCTGTATTAATGGTACAGGAAAGAGAATTCAATGCTGAATGTCTTCATATAGACTGGATACTCTCCCTTTCACTGCTTGTCAATATATATTTACTTGGTTTGTAACTCATTTGAACTTAACCATGTAGGCATAGGGATCATCTTGTTTTATGAATGTAAAGAGAAGGCAAACCTAAATACAACTTATTTTATAATCCTATATGAATTCTAACTGCATGGGGAAAGTGAATTAAGTGATGCATGATTCTGTCCAGGCATACGTATATGTTATTTTAAAAACAAATATTAATAGTACAACTGTTTCAAAAATATATATACCGGTATTTGCATTCATAATTGCTTATTTACAACATGTTGGTCACGTTTGAGGACTTTTGTGTGAAATTACAAAGTTAACCTATTTTGTTTGTTAAAATTCCCTGCTCATGTACGGTGACTCTTAATGCTATCAAATCAACCTTTCAATTGCAGTTAGTATTAAATATTTACATTTTCAACTGTCTTTGTCTGTGATAACATTATGAATCAATTTTGAACCCTAAAACCCAATAACTTCATAAAACTTGAGTGACACAAAATGGGCGTGTCTTATAGCATAACTGAGAGTAGGTATTGGCTGCGCCGCGCAGTAATATATAGCATGTGCTACACGAAAAAATAGTGATTTTAAATAATGCTGTTTTAAAGTGTACAAATTGGAAATAATGTAAATATAAGTAATAAGGAATCATTCTTTGAATATTATGAGTTGATAATTTCGGTCGGAGCGTGGTCAAATCTATCATAAAGCCCTTCGGGCTTTATTGGATTTGACCACGCCCCAACCGAAATTATAACCTCATAATACTAAAAGAATGATTCCTAATTCCTTAAATAAAGCTGCTTGGTCCAATTTTTTCGCTGTAACAGTATCAAATAATTTTCCAAACCAATTATCTTTAAAAAGTTAGAGACTTTCACCTATTTACACCAGCAGAATCGGTCTGCTTTCAAAGATAGAAATTATATTCAAAGTAAATATTAAAAATAATTTCTGTATGGGAACACAAAAAATGTATCATGGAAATGTTTTGAAAAGGGAACAGTTTGATTTTGTTCCCGGGCCGATTGGTTGGGTTTATTCCACCTGCATTTTATTCATCGATTGTAAACAAAACAAACTTTAGAAATAATAGACAGTGAAAAAAATGTACAAAGGGTTTTTTTTGGATTTGCATAACCATGTTTTCAAATCCTATTTTCTTTATTTATAGCGAATGTTAAAGTCTAAAATACAATCACACCAGCTTCGACGCAGGGGGCGAATCATAATAAGGGGCGAAATAAAGCAGTACCCTTTTATTTGTAGTCAAATTTTGTATACCGGTAAATCATATTCCTATGAAAATATGGCTTAATTGACTGGGAAAACTACTAAAATGCCTATAATTGTACACATACTAAGCAAAACCATCGTTTAAAAGCATATATAAAATCTGATATAAAATTGGACCTAGCAGCTTTTAATAAATGTCATTTGTAAACTAATTTAAACCAAATTTGATGCCTTTATAGATACCATGTACAACATTACCCTACAATAAACTGAGAAGATGATTGGCAAACCAATACAATTGACTAAAGATGCTGCTCAAGATAAGCTTGGCTGATCTTTCCAATTTTGAGAAATTCATAGAAGACTACGTACACAACGTAAGAGTTACCTCTGATACTTACTAGTACTGTAGTTTTTGTAATGAGATCTGCCATGGGTAGCAGAATGGACATCAAACCCTTGGCTAGCAACATTATCTCAGTTTTAAGACCTGTTAAAAAAACTTTCCTTGAATCAGGACCTCACATACTCACTAGATTTGAGGCACTTCCCAAGGTAAGCCTGGTTGATTCGTCGTCTCTCCTCACAGCTGGCCTTCTTGAGCTGACACAGATTCCTGTAGGTGGCGTCATCCGTTCCACAGACGGGCTGGACGTCAGACGGACAGCTCTGGACACACTCACAGTATGCTTTTTCTTCCCTGACAATACAATGGCCATGGAATGGACAAAAGTTGATATCACATGGAGCTGAAATATGAAAATACAGTAGATTCAATTAATATAGGTCATACACACACCTAAGCAAAATAGTCTTTTAGTCTAAGACAGTTTTTTCTAATGCAAGGTTTACTGATCTGCCAACCTTAATTTTACAAAATCTTGAAAATGAATACTGTATACAGGGAAATATATGCCCCAGTTCTATTTTCGCCCCTTTCGCCCTCGTTGTCAGCATGCAAATTTACGACTGGGCAAATTCCAATGTCTCAAATTATCTCTTTTAAAACACAACTGTGCCTGGGTGAATTCAAGAAAGAGCGAAACTGTTTGCAAGTGTAGAAGGGCATAAATTAAATGGGGCAAAAATAACGATGTATACAGTAAAATGGATTTGAGTCCTGTGTTGTTCAGAAATGTATTAACATTGTATCTTGAAATGTGTTCCCCTCTAATCATAATAGAAAAACAGTTCTATTATATTCTGTTTACACTTAATTCTTACACTTCTTACACGTTCACAAGTAGCTTGTAAAAACACTCAGACTTCACAAACTTCTTTGTCAATTGAATGGTATTTTCTGAATTGGATTAATGCTTTAATTCACAATATTATCTTTAGTTATAGCCTCCATTAATTTGTTTTATGAGATGATTTTCAAAGTTTCATTCTATGTATTCCATGATGATATCTGAACTTATGTTTGGGCATCTTCCTCATCCCCTGGAGTTGGGGTTTGTACAAACTTTAAATATTTACTCTTACTATTTAAGCTTAAAAGCTTATAATTAAGGTGGCTCACTACACCTTGAAATAGTTTCTCAAATCAGTAGAATATTACTTTATTATGATAGATAGCATGATGGATAAAAAGTATGCAAGTCAAATAGGCAAAAAAATATGAAATTTTGGATATAAATTACGATTTTCAAAAATGGTTCAGTAAATATGAACAAAAGCCCTTGGCGGATTCGAACTCATGATCTGCGGTACACATGCCAGATACTTTAACCACTAAGCTATGATAATATACAACCAAATGGATTGATACAAACAATTTAACAAAACATTTAAATCGCCATCTTGGGACAAAGTGTCTTAAAAAGTCTTGATGTTAAAGTGAGGTACGTACCTTAAGTCAAAGTTTTGATATAACTGATTGGCTTAAGTATTGGTTCTTGACAAAGAGCTCAGATACTGGTAGATATTATTAGTTTCATTGTTTGAAGTTGACCCAATATAATTTATATGTGGTCCATAAATTCCATATGAGGTTTTGCCCCATATGGAATTTACTGGCCACATATAAACCATATTAGATTAATTACAAACCACGTGATGAATGTATCTTACCAACTGCCTTAAGTTTGTTAAAATGGCATATAATAAATAAAACTACACAGAAATGATTAATTTTATGTTTTTTCAAAATTGTAATCTACAATCCTGGTTCAAGAACTGATGTGATAATTCTCAAAGGGAGATAAATCTTGTACTGACTGTGTATGGGATATACATGATATCCAAGAAAATGCGGTTAACTACGGTAATAATTTTCTTACAAATAAGGTAAGACTACATATATACAGATAAACAGATGAACCGACAAAATAATATGACCCTAAATATAACAGATGGATTGTGATTCCGATAATAGGGCTCCCATATCACATGCTAAGCCCCCATTAGTTAACGAAGTAGTTATGGATCAAAAATTTTTCCTCAAACCCAGAACGACCTCATCAAATATTTTACCATAAAAATCTAATATAATTAAGTAAAGAAAAAAGACAGCTAATCAGTGGCTTACTATTAACGAGAAATTATCGCTATACAATGCACCAGAACATTTAATTCACTTCAAAGACTGCAGTCCACCCACCTGATAATGGCAGAAAATGATTTGTACTCATTGATTTCATAAAATAAATTCTGAAGGTCATCACCGCTGTAATTTTCACGCCTTGTATCAAGATAAAATTATATAACACGCTGATGACACTGCAATTTTTCCAGGGAATGGACTATTTTGTCAACACCAAAGGTTTAATAAATAGAGAAGATGAAAGTGAAATATTTACTACAGAGGAGCTATAACACTAGAACACTAAGTGTATTCATCAAGCAGCAAATGCCATCATTTATTATTCTGCCATTAATGGATATTCTCTGTAAAATATAATCTATCTGTAAAGCAGCACATCACAACAGAAATCAAAAGTTACTCTAGCAAATTTGAGACAAAACAGGAAATGAGGAGGCACAAAAAAAAAACCCTGGCAACTTGGGAGAATACTAACGAGATGAATCAGTTTTAACAGGGTTAGACTATTACAAAATGATTCCTTGCAGCTATGGCCATTGCTAAAACACTAAAACATAAAGGCTATTAAATGATAAACAACATAAATCATTTTTACAAGTCCTACATTTGACTTGGGTCATGGTTTTGATGAGGTGTCTACAATGCAAGACACTTTGTACAGATCAAAAGTTGATGCTTTCGCTTCAGTGATTGGCAATCAGCAAAACTTAATTCCCTAATATAACTGTCTCACTGTCTGGCATAATACAATACAGACTCTCAGTCAAGTCTCCATCAGTTCGTCTCTCAGAGCTTCTTTTTAAGTCTCCAACACAAGTCATTAGCAAAACCCAGGGCTTCCATTAACATATTAGCCTTATAATAATGAGACACAAAATGCATTTCTGAATGGAAATTACCAAAAGCATCAGTTTTATGTTTTTATTGGTAAAAAAAACACCCTAGTTGCTAAAGTGAATAATTGTTATTTGAAATTAAACCCTGGAATTACTTCTTGGCAGTAAAATCACTATCGAATATTTAAGTTCTAAGAAGATACATTTATCATTAAATTCACGTTTCACAGATTCATATATATGGTAAAATTTCTATAAACAAGATTTTGAAATAAATCCAAGGACATGAATTTTCATCACTAGTATACATCCTAGAAGAAAAAGATGAATTTTTTTTTTTGCAAATACATGTATGCCTATTCTGAAACAAGTTGTGATATAACATTCAAAGTGATCAATTTCTTGATAAGATGTTACACTTTGGAGCTAATACAATCTCAATTCAATCTTCTTGATCAGAGTTTATGCAAGAAGTTGGAAGAAAGCAATCATGCTGAAACTCTCATTTCACACAGTGGACAGATCTGGCATTATGTTTTGATCCCATGGATTGCAAAGACTAACCAAAACCTGGCAAGCAATAATGGTCAGAACAGAAAAGCTCTAAGTACAGATAATGGATGGTCTTAATATTAAACAAGTTTTGGAGCAATAATATGTTGTATAAAATACACAATCAATAAAATAATTTACCTTACTCTAAAGGACAATCTAATAGTACATGTGAAATACAGTCAAACTTCGTTATCTCGAACTAGATGGGACTGTTTAAAAACTTCGAGATATCCGAGTATTTGAGATATCGATGGTAAAATACTTAAAAAATAAGTGGTTGGGACTTACAAATCACTTCAACATATCCATCGTATTCGAGATATCAGTGTTCGAGATATCGAAGTTCAACTGTATATATATATTACAAATTCCCATTTATTATTTCAACTTAATTAAATCCTGTATTTCCCCTACATTTGCAATTTGATCGAATTGGGTGCCAATACATTGTAATTCTTTTATTGAAATTCATATCTTCATCAGTTTGTTAAAGTTTTGGAGAACTAATACTGCTGTCAGGTGATGGGTTAATCACTTTTGCTTAAAATACAGTTTAATAGCTGAAAGTTATGTCAGGCATATAAAATCAAAGAACTGACAATACACAAAGTATATGGAGGTTCATATTTTCTCACCACATAATTGTAATGAAATAACCACACCTTTAAGGCCAAAGTTTTCAACCAGCAAGTTTAACTAACCTATAGATCCAGAAGCAGAGCTATATACAAGGGTTAAGCCAAGAAGGAAAAACACTTCCTTTAGTTATTAATATGAGAGGTTAATGCACAGGATGCTAAAATTCTTCCATTGTATGTTTTTCAATGTAACAATGTTAGAAATATGTGCAGGAACAAAATGTTGATGAATTAAAGCATGTTAAACTTGGATACCATTATGCTGGAATTTGGCAAAAACCGTAAGTCTGACATATTGTGCAGGCTTCACATGGACTAGCTCCCTGCTTAACAGATATACATTTTATCTATACACAAATTATTGTCCCACAAGTAATGATTCAACATGGTCAAAAACATAATTTGTTTCCCTTTTATAACAAGTTTTAAGATGAGTATTTAAAGACCAAAGTTGAAGGTATCACTGTCATGAGCGCCAAATATTTTTTAGGAATGTGTACGAGAATAGTTAACAAGTGCCAAATCAATTTCTAACATCCCAATCACTGGGCTTTCAACTCACTTGATAAACTGGGTTATACAGACCAGGTAAATTTGTATGCAGTACTCGGTTTAATACTTGTCATGAAACAGGTTCATTGATTTACTATAGGTCACACAGATTGGAATTGGATGAAAAATTAGACAATGCAAGTAAAAGCGAAGTGCTATGCTTGCTTTTGAAAAAATACAGCATAAACAAGTTCTGATCTTCCTTACTTCACATTCCTGTGCCACAACAAGAGGATATACAGTAAATGGCTGTCCCATTAATCACAAACTAATCTCTGAAAGACTTCTCATTAAGAAGATTATACTTTTTTTAAGCATAATACTTTACATCACTGCAATTGAGGGTGAACATTATCCGAGAAGTGACAGATCTGAGTCAGGGAATGAGCTAGCACTCATCAGAGCCTAGGTGTTTGCCAATTCCTTCCATCTGACAGTCGTTTCATCACGGTGACTTCCCCCTCCATCACAATGGAGATTGAAGATGGCTAAAAACTGTCAAAATCAAGAGTTAACTTATTTCTTTTCTTCTTTGATAGTTTTAACAAAGTTCCAACTGTCATGTAGTGTTTCATAGATTAATGGTTTTCGGTTTCAGTTGTAAAATGACATATGAGAGACACAGAATCCAGGGTTGGTCATCTATCAATTGAACCAACAAACTAAGTGACAATTAAGCCTGGTTTACAAATAAATATTCATATGATTTCAAAGGCAGAATTACATGCAAGTTGCACGTCATAGTGATACATATCATATACACACAAAAGCCATATTGCTTATTTATATATCCACATCCAGGAACCCCAAAATCCTTCAAAAAATGTTCTGTGAATAAAAAAAAATGTGTTCTGCTGTTGGTGGATGATGAAAGAGTCAAATGAATACATTCGTGACTATTTAATTAAATTTTTCCATAATAAAGAAACCTGGGACAGGTTTTAAATAAATTATTTATATATCTTATCGAAAAGTAATAAAAAAGTTTTAACCATATAATCTTTCTAAAATGAAAAAGAACATTCAGGAACTTCCACTGGTAATTAAAACTCTGGCATAGAGTTACAGTTACTTGTCATCATTTATCTGCATTTTCCAGACTCTTTTGTACCTTACCAACTTTCAAAAAAATAAATGGGACATCATATGACTCACCGTCATCATCTGGTAAATAGAGCTGTATTTTGCAAGTTTAATTAAGGCCACCTGACTTTGAAGTTAAAATTTAAATTAATTTCTGGTAAATCAATTACTTTGGGATAATTAGAGTAATCTACTATTTGATGTAAAACAGAAAAAACAAAAACCAAAACAGAGAATATCATATTTTGGAATAAAACATTTTGAAAATTACATAAGATCAAGACTAAGTAATTGAAATCTTGATTCAAATGCATTCTCCCCACATAAGTAAACACAATTTTCAATCATTCACATTTATTTCCGTTAAAAATGTTAAAGATTTTTTGTGAGTGACTTAAATGACACTTACACTTGTGTTAAAAACAAAACTGAATAGACACAGATAGAGCAAGTATGATTTTTCATAGATTTGCTATGTCCTTGACCATGATCTGGAAACTTGGTTCAAGGTCACAACACACCCCTTATTGGCAGTAATTCTTTTGGTAAATTCTGAGCAAAATTGGGCAAAGGAAAGAGAAATCATGGTCCAAAACTGGATTTCAATGAAATTTGCCATGACCTTGATCTTTGACCTAAAAACTTTGTTCAAGGTAAATGCACACCCTTTATTTAAATGCACTCTTTAGGCAAAGTATTAGCCAGATTGAGCCAAGGGAAAAAAAGAATAATAAACATATGGTCTGAATAATAATTTTAAACATAGGACTGCTTGGACCTTGACCTTTGACCTAGAAACTTGGTACACAAGCCATCACACATCCTATACGCAAAAACACTCTGCGAGTGAAGTATGTGAACCAGACTTGGGGAAGGAGAAAGAATATTTGTTCCAAACTGGTGATTTAAGACAGATGGATGGGTGGACAGGAGGACAGACTGATCACTACAGGGTGCAATAATAAACTTGACATGCACCTATTTAAGTGAAATAATTTTCAAAACATTTTTTCATTAGTGCATAATTTAGGGTCTTTTAAACAGGTTTGAAGGTAGTTATTCTAGTATATAGCTCAATTAATCAATTGGTCTTTTCATACAATTAAATTTAATCAATAGAAAAATTATGTTGGTATACTGCATATATATTTGAGTTAAGATGGTTAACATGCAGCTTTTAAAAACAGGCTTTCTCATGCAGATGTAAGGTATCTATAGAGTGCAATAAGATTATTCAAGTCATTATCCCTTTAATGGTAACACTGCATCAAATTGATGCAATAAAGCTTGAAAACATGCGGTTTGCCTTTTTATGTTGGGGTCTGATAAGAATTAAATTTGACTAAGTGTCAGTTAAGTGACCATTAACATATATTTTTGGCTAAACAATACGAGGGTTTTTCAGATCAGAGTACAGATAATTTTTTTTTTTAGCAAACATCGCAAGAATCAAATCGGTATAACAATGCAAATATCAAATATGATGAACGTTATGATTATCCAAGCAAAAATATGCCTCATGTTTAGAAAATTGTCGTATTTAGTAAACGAAATTAGGTCATTTATTCTTCTTAGGTGATCTAATAAATCAATACTTAGATTGTCCTGATAAATTGTATGTTCTGTGGAAAATTGCACAATGTTTCATAAAACAATTATTACCAGAATTCAAAATAATTCCATAACCAATCAATTATCAATGTTTTAGTATTATTTTCCTTATAGGTCAGATTACTTTCTAACAGAGAGAAAAATAATGTAATTACTTATATGTAATATTCAGTCCTGGGACCTAAAGTCTACATGGAATCAATAAAAGACAAGAAGAAAACTTTTTGAGAGCAAGATGTGAAGAAATTCCTTAATTTAGGTGGATACCCAACCCTTTCATTAAATTTTCATGCTATGGCTCCATCAAGTACTTAATTATTCTTACTTATCACTGTGATGTGAGTTACATGGGGATGATCATCAAGGATTGCTTCAGTGTTTCAGGCACCTGAACACCCCGGAGAAGATCTAGAGAAGGGAGATGTGGGAATGTGCGACCAGTTTCAATTAATTGGTGTATATCTAACAAAGTGCTTATGATCACAAAAAATTATCACCAATCCAATCTGATCCAAAAGTAAAATACATACAAGTAAAATTTGAGAATAAATTGAGTTTTTCTTTACTTTTTGCACAGCATACTTCCTGAAGACATATACCATCTATAGTATAACTGTTCAAGCAATTGCAAATTTTAGTACATGTACTACATACAACTACTTGTATAACTGACCTGAAATTCTAAAAGAATTAACACATGCATGCAAAGGTAAATTGGGGATTTTGTCTTGTGTAAATCCAGTTATCAATGTCATATTCTTAATTTCAAAAAGCCCATCAAAAACAATTTTCAATAGATTGACAAGTGTGCAATATACTGTGGAATCCTGAAAATTGTGCAGACAGATCTTTGTTGATTGCAAGTTTTCATTTGTTTGTGGGGACATAATTTCATGGACCTGCTTACTTGAATATTAAATAAAGATCCAGTTTCTGATTTTAGAATGTTTAGAATTTGGCATCTGCAAGATAATCAACAAAAATTTTTAGCCACCATGAATTCTAATGATTCTAGAATAATAAGATTTTTAAACCTTAGTTGAAAATACAGTAACCCTTATTTGGAAAAAAAAAGGCATTCTTTGCAAAAATGATTGTTCTCTTTCAACTAATTACGAAGTAGTGGACAAAGATCTTTTCATTATCATTAGACTGACCATCATTTTACTTTAATCAATATTGCATCTGCAACGTTGTCTCTGATATCTATGCATTTTTATCTCATATAATCTAGCAACTGCAGTAATATTTCAATTGTTCCTAAATTGTATACTTTATTTCAATCAATTGCTATAAACTTGTATGGTAATGAAAATGTTTGCGGCAATGTTGAAAATTTTAAATCTATCATTTATGTTTTATTTGTTCATTGACTTGTAATTGACTATTGTTGATATTTGTATTTGTGATGTTCATGTACTAATGACTAATGGACTAAATGACCATTTGCACGATTCACCCAAATTGGGATTTAGCATATTCTGTATCATTGTTGATTCTGGGGTATCTCTCTATTAGCCCCTGAATATTAAAGACCTTAGCCAGAATAATATACGGTAAATATAGCTTGTTCATATTAAGTATGTCAATTAAAAAGGTTTGAATTAATAACTTCTCACTGACTTAAAAAGAATTAATTTCACTACATTCCAACTTGAAGTTTAAACACCGATTAGGTGATCAACAGTCAAGAGAGCTAGGATAAAACAATGATTAAAGTGGTTCGACCAGCTCTAAAATTTATGTGCAACAAATGGTTGTTCAAACTTCAATGTTTATCTGTATTTTAAAATATACTTAAATAGTTATAATGAATCATTTTTATCCCCAGTATGAAGAAAGAAAATTGAAATATCAAATGAAGTTCCATTAAACCAAAACCAAAAAGAAATATTGTGACTTTAACAGTGAAGTGCGAGTACAATTATCATTAGAAGACGAATTTCATCCTAACACTATAGTGCCTGGGCTTTGTTATATTTCCCCATGCTCACATACAAGGACACATATGATACCCCTCTTACCTGTCTGACTGAGAAGGTTAGTGTACAAAAGAATCATAACAATGGCCAGGGTACACCAGAACAGTCCAAACAAACAGCACAAGATGGCCAGTGAATGTTTCTGCCAGCAGAGGCGACACCATGGTCCTATGGACACAAACGACATGTCTGTCTGTGAGTCTTCCTCCTCTGGGTCTGTGCTGGCTTCCGAGTACGCAATCTGTGAGCGGGGGTCCTTGGTACGTCTACTTTCTGGCATTAGACAATGTTTAACGTCCAATCTGAAATTCTAATTACTCTTGGTATTCATTTATTCACAATGATCATATTTTTTTTGCGTAATTGCTGAATGTGAGGTTCCAACTATCATAAAATCCAATAGCTTATATCTATTGCTTTCGATTAGAAAGTGGATAATTGCTCTAGACCTTCAGGGTATAAAATTGCATCAATTCGGAATAACAAAGAGCAAACATCAGCTAAATAATCTCCAGTCTGAGTTCCAATGTTATTACATGTAATTTCTCCCCCATTTTCTACAAAGGTCTTCACACATGGCTAAATGGACCACTGACAAAAAGAAACCATGTAGGTCTAGTTTCTTTTATCCAGGAATCAGAATATGCACTTTCTTTAATCAATTTTTCCTTTAGTAATTGAATCACAATGCAAACTATATGAAAAGGAAAATCCACAATCCATTATAAAGGTTCCATGCCAGTGCACTCTGGGATATATACAGGCAACAAGTTCATGTTCCGTTAAGCAATGCCCATGAAAAACCACTCTCACTTAATTCATTGATTAACCCAATCATTTTCTCACATCTGCAATTAGCTTAAAAAATAATAACAAATTTCCTTACTGAAAGCTGGCAATGGCAAAAAACCAATAACTCATCCAACATTTGGCAAATTGTATGTTTCCTCCAATTTCTGCATTAACGTGCTGTAATCCGTGACTCCAATGGTAAGATTTCTCATTCCATCCTTTTTCACTGTCTTGTGCTCGCTCAATTGTATTACCTATTAGTTACTGATCCACAGGAAAAAATGCAATGAAACCACAAATACTAACACTTTAACTTGATGATACTCACTAGCCGACTGTTGCTAAATATCATATTGTCTTTTTATTTGGCGTAACACTATCCCCCTGATGATTGGCGGAAATGCCATGGAATACACACTACATAGTGTGATAGACAACTAATTCAATACACCAGACCTACTCAACAGTGAGCTTTTCCTGACATTCATTGTTTAACTCACTCATAAAAAGTTTAAATTTACATTCACTGGTCCTATCAAATATTAATAAGCTCTCTCAATGTATACTTCTATCAATGCTGACCTGCATTGTTTGGCATTTCCATTTTCATTGTTTTTTTGTTTTTTTTTATGGATGTTGAATCCCCAGACAATCCTTACTGCAATGTTAACCAAGCCCGTAAGGCTATACCCGAAGAATCCAAGGCTTAGCTGTTTAAAGACTGTGTCAACAAATATTGATATGCCACTTAGGACAATGCATGATAGGCCTCATCTTCTCTCTCTCTCTCTCCAAAGATGATTGATTGGAGCAATAAATAATTAAATTATGAATAACTTGCGAGGAAGGACTGCTACATTTGGTAGTTAGCAACTACTGCCAGTACGCAGCAGCCAATGATGACTAGTTTTACAATCATAGTTGTTACGGTTTGTACTTTGTTTTATTGATAAGGTTGGCTTGATTGATTCATAAATGAATGACAGCTCAAAATTACAAAAGGCAGGATGCTTATCAATATCTTATTTTCTGTGTAATAAATGAATATCTTGCACAAGATATGGCATTTGCATATGACTATAGTTCTTTCAATTACTAGCTTTATTACAACAAAGAATTTTTTGAAAAGTTTTAGGACCAAGGAGAATGAAATTAATATAAAACTTTCAGTTTTAAAAAGTATGATCATTAGTCCAAGATATTCAAATCATAATCAACAATTCATAATTTAATCCACAAATCTTCAGAAACCTATTTAACCTTTTCACTTTTGATCTAACATAAAAGGATGAAGAATACAATATAAGATGTAAATCAAATTACTTGAAACACAAAATCCCATTTCCTTTGCCTACAATACATCAAAATCAATCGTAACATACAAATATCAGAAGAACAATTCTAGGTAATGACAACACCAGCTGATTCTTGCAATAAAACCTAAGCTTGCACAGTATGAAAAATATGCAATTTCTTCACTTTTTTATTCAAATATCATTATGAAAATCTTTTGCTGGGGCTTCTTTGGCAATATGTTATATAAAAGATTCAGTGCTGCTCAAGGATTGTGCTTGGACACATGGCCATGTTTGTTCAAGTACAACGGATTGAATTTGCCAGGTTTCCCCAATATGAATCAGCGATCATGACGAGCCTTTTGTCTCCCAAACTGATTGGGTTTTCACCAGATCAATCTACCCTTGGTCCTATACTGATCTGATAAATCACCACAAGTCCAATCCATGAAAGATTAACGGCAGATGAGCCGTGGAATCTGTTGATGGAATCCAATTTATGGAGTGACATCAGTAAAGACGTACTCAGGGCTGAAGTTCTGCAGACTCAGAACCTACAGTAACAGGTGGAAGGGAGCTCAAGTTCCCATCAAAATTTGATGGTGCAACCTCAAAAGGTACTCAGAAGCTTATTTAGTCTAAGTTCAAAGGAAACATCTGATGGTTCAAAGACCAGCATTTCCATTACTTTAAGATCTAATGACATCACTTCTTTAATATTTCATTAACTTTTCCTTATGCTCTTTCACAAACACCTATATCCAAGAGAATCCTCCTGGTATAAAATTCAGCAACGCATAACCAAGGTTTCTGGGTACAAGAATTTTATACAGGTGCATGTATAGACCCAGAAACTAGTTTGTAAAACAAAGAATCAAGCATCATCAGATGGACTGAAGCACTCAGAGAATTGATCAGAGAAGATTCTGTGCATATCATGAGGTATGCATTATAGAAAAATAACTAATGACATTCTTTGATTTTGGCAGAGACTTTACCCTTGTGATTAAACTCTAAATAAGCTCGTCTGATACTGAGAAATTGTGCTTTACAACCATGAAGCAGAGAGTGATGCTTCTTTACAGCACTGGGAGATGTGCTGTCAAAACATAAATTGGGAGTCAAAAGAATATTTACAGATCTGCAGGAGTCGGAGACCTTGATATGTTGTGAAGAAGAGTAATCACAGCCATGGCTGTGACAATCTAGCCGTGAACGTGACATCCTGTGTGGGGTCCCAAAGGATTATTGCAAAAGATTTCTCTTACTATCTCCAACCAGTGGCACAACAACGTGTAAATAATGTAACGCAACTATCAAATTTAATCCATTAATACGTGTCAACTTCACAAAAATGGGATCATCTAGATTTTCAGCATGCAATCATATTTTATCCATTTTCCCCCAATGTGTATTCCTTCTTTGATTACAACTAATTTTTTTCTCTCTGAATTTTTCATCTTTATAATGCTAAAGTTTTATTTTCTATAAATGGGTTTTTGCTTTGATAAGCTCAAACTTTTTTTTTGCAATATTACGGCATCTGTAGGCAAATATAATGTATCACAAATGCAACTTTTTTTTATTTTATTTTATCAATCTCCTTAAAATTATACTACTTAAATACAATGTTAATACATGTAATGGTTATTTTGAACTACAATTAACTAAGTTTTATGCACAGTAATGAATTGATTTTGCCTGCATGGCTGTTTTACTTTTTTATCCACTTCACGATGAAATCTTCTTGAAAAATGGAATTGCCTTGTTCTGTCTATAATAGCTAAATCACTGTAAAATAAGCAAATCATGACCAATTGAGTCTGTGTAACTTAGATAATACACATTATTGTGGAATATTCTAGAATTTACACTTGATCACATGAATGAATAATGCAGTTGCAGTAAAACTGCATGGAGAGAGCATTTTGATTTTATCTAGAAACAGAGATTTTTTATATTTCATCATTATGGGAAAGTGAAACACAAATGCAAGTCTTGTAAATTGAAATTTTAAATGACTGCCCTCTATACATTTCTAAACTTCCTTTTTTTAATCCTTTGTAAATAAAGGTTGTAGAATTTTTCCCCCATATTTGATTTTTCTAAAACAATTCTACAGAGGTTCTTTTAACATAAAATCAGGGGCTGACAAATCCGATTGCCCAACGCCCGGGCAAGTGATTTTTCCAATTGGGTAAGTAAAAATCGGTAGGAACTTGCCCGTGGGCAAGTGACTTTTTAAACTTTCGCATATGTACTGAAAATGAGAGTACCTTAAATTATTTTGCCGAATATAATACGCACCTTTTTTTTCTAGAAATTTCTTTACGATCTAGGGGTGCTTAAATTATACACAATGATAGGATTTCGACATGTTTTCTTTTTTCATGGTGCAGCACGAGCTATCATATTGAAATAAAATTCTCACTACTGTTCTTCAGTACTACTGTTCTTGTATTTGTTTCTCGTAATGTTTAAAACCAATTGAATCTTTGCTAGAGCGTTTAATTGCAAAAATCTGGTAATACATAAATACTTATAAAATGGCAATTTAACATCAATTTGAGCTGTTTATTCTATGTTCAAGTTCTTTGAGCTGTGTTAACTGTCTCCATGTACGCCGTCATAACTGATGTTAAAAATAGATGTGTGCCTGTTATCACTTGCTAATCGTAATCATAGCCTAGAACTTTTTAAAAATTAAAATATTAGGCCTAATATGATAAGATATAATTAGTTTAAATTAAACAACTCACTGAAGATTCATTCCATTTTTTATTTTTAACACCTTTAACACCAACATCGAGTCGACATCATGTCTACATCGTGTGCCTTCTTTCCTGTTTACATCGTCGACATCGCAATGTTGATCGACATCGAGTCAACATCGTGTCTGCATCGTACCTCTTATATCCTGTTTACATCGTCAACATTGCAATGTTGATCGACATTGAGTCAACATCGTGTCTACATCGTACCTCTTATATCCTGTTTACATCGTCGACATTGTCAATATCCCAATGATGACCAACATGGTGATTTTCTATGACTTACATTGTATATTTCTAAGCTGTTGTAATTTTTAAACAAACATCGTATAATGTTAGGAAATGATAAATAAAGGAATTGTCTAATTTGTAGGTAATTGGTTTGCTTAATTGACTACAATTTATCATTTTGTCTTTGAGAAAAGTCTCTTATGCTCTGCTTTACTTGCATTGTTTGTAACCAGCGGAGTGATAAACATAAAGTAGGAAAGAGTTCCGTCTTAGACCGTTAATCTTGTCCCCTCAGTTGAATTTCACTATCGCACCATCGCACGTTGCGATGTCGACAATGTCGACGAAGTAAACGGCAAAGAAATATCGACAATGATGACAATGTAAATTCGATATCGGTTCAACATTGTCAACGTTGCGATGTCGACAATGTCGACGATGTTAACGGCAAAGAAATATCGACAATGTTGACAATGTAAAATCGATATCCTATCAATATTGTATACATCACGATGTTGACGATATCGAAAAAGAAATATGTATTGGACATGAATGAAATATCAATATGTAAAGTGTTGATTTTTTTAATACATTCTCGAGAAAACCAAGAAGAAGAGATGTTAAATAAAAACTATATTTATCATATTAAGAGTATTAAAAGTGGAAAAATTTGAAATAAAGAGAAAAAACTTCGTACGGTATGTGTATTGTTTATTTTTAATCATAATAAAGACTTTGGTAGGGCAAGTAGATATTGAGGTAGGGCAAGTAAATTTTGCCTAGCCACTTGCCCGAGGGCAAGCGCTTAAAAAATGTATTTGTCAGCCCCTGTAAAATAATATGATGATATAGAAGAGCAAAGCAATTAAGATATTGGGGATCAATAGGGGAGAAAATACAGCTTCCTCATGACTGAACTTCAGTACATGCATATTCATTACACAAGTTCCTTGAAAGTTAGTACATGTATAATCAATATAGTTCAATTAGCTAAAACAATAAATTTAATTTGCTTTAAAATAAACTTATAAAGCTGTAAAATAAATTATTTTGATAAATGCCATGTAAAGATGTAAAAAAGATATACTCTCAGGTCATGAGCAACCTTTTATGCCAATTTAGAAAAAAACATAACAAATAATTAAAACTAATATCAGTCTCTTATTGTAATATCATGTTTCAAAGATACTTTATAGACCCATCAAATAATATATTGGTGTGTCGAGCCACCTTAATAGGACTCAAAGAACAGAAGTGCATGGAAGTCAGCCAATACCGGATCAAAGTGTTCATCAGGAACTTGATTCAGCGTGGACACAGTGCCATATATAACGTCATGGGACAATAGCGTGACATCGGTCCATATATCTCCAGAACGATGAGAGAAGCTTGACAGCTCCAACAAAAGGCTTATGACCAAGGCATCAATTCAACTGCATTTAATGCAAATTCTGCATCACTTCACATAAACCATTAGCATTCAATAAATTATACAGAAAAGTAGGACTTAACAGCGTTTTAAATGTTACACGACAATATTGTATCTTGTCACTAATCTTTCTAGCATGAACAAGGATTTTTTTTTTTTTTTTTGAAAATTGCAGAGTTTCCAAGAATTAAAGCTGTATGTGTACAGTTCTTTTCCAATGCTTTGTGCATTTTCTCTTAAAGATCAAATGTTTCTGAGCTCTATTATCGTAATGCAACCCTAGAGAACAATAATCATTGCTGTTCAGGGATTCTACATCCATTCAGATTTCTCAGAGATCAAAAACATTTGAAGTGAAATTCAATAACCTTTACTTTCACTAGTCAAACAGCTAATCTGGTTTTATGCATTTCCTGAGATTTCCTGTAAATTTCTTCAAGTACATCTGAGCCTTCTTCATCTCTTTGTTAAGTTGATAATTTTAGATTTTAATTCCTTTTTTCAAATTGCTTCAAAAAGTAAGCTCAAGAAACTATAAATTGATTACCTGAATTCAATTGGTACATCAACCAAACTAATCAAAGGTTTTATAAATCCTGCTTCTGTAGTAAACCTTTTACAGGATATCCAACTTACATGAATTTTTTCACCTGAAATACTCAATTCTCAAGAGCAAGACAAGCAGTAAAGCTGCATTAAAGGTTAAATCTTAATATCTTATATTTAAGCCTTGTTAAACTATTCTAAAATCAAAGAAAATTTACAACTTTGGATTATTATCACCCACAAATATAATTTTCAGTAACATTTAATTCATTTTAGGCAAAAAGATACATTTATTATCACCAGCCAAATTTCCAATAAATCAATGTTTTATCAGCAAATTATTCACTCTGCAGATGTAAGTGCATATAAGGCTGCATATCTCCAATATAAATGACATTTTTTGTAATTAACAAAATGCTTTTTGTTTCCCATTTCTTAACAACATAGTACTGAATCCTCCACTTTTGGCATTTGAAATATCATGAATCCAAGGGGAAAAGACTATCCCTTATCTGAATATTTACTACAAAAGTACACTAGATGGGATGTGCTTAATGATTAATGGAAGGCAGTTACAATCCAGCAGAAATTACAGTGAATTTTGAGATGCTAGATTGAATGCAAATTGGTCCATTAGTAAGGTTTGAAAAAGTTCTCCTTTCCTCTGATGACAATTTTTTGCATTAGGCGTAAGGTTTTTTTAATCTGCAGTCATGGCAAGCTATATTGAGCACGAATGAAAATTTATGTCAGAGTAATAAATTGGGCAGTTTTATTTGGCTGAAACATTTCACCTATGAGCATCATGGGAATTAGGATAACAACATCCATCTTGTCACTTCCATATGTGCACAAAATGAGATCATCAAATAAACAACACAAATTGACAAAATTATCATCTGTCACAACACTTAAGAATTGCATTAAGTATTGATCATGATCTGAAGACAAGAGTTTTCATTGACCATCATCCTATATGTCATCTAATTAATGTTTCCCTTGTGACTTGACATCTTTTATGTTAAAGTAATTCAATGAAACTGTAGTTATAATCTGTGACAATCTTGGAATTTTCTCATTTCATTACTATTTTTTCTATAATGACCTTGGCTATAAGCTTTAAATGATAGAGTTAACACGGGTACCTGTAAAGTGCAAAACGAAATAGAAACGAAACGAAACGAAATCTACCGAAACGAAACGAAACCTACCGAAACGAAACAAAACAAAATCAAAACGAAACAAAATCAAAACGAAACAAAACGAAATCGAGCAAAA